>JADRCH010000285.1:549637-646018 GCA_019843965.1 Rhynchomys soricoides
GGGCTTCTGATCCCATTAGTTGTGAGCCACCATGTGGTTGCTGGGAATTGAACTCAGGACCTCTGGAAGAGCAGTCAGTGCTCTTAACCGCCGAGCCATCTCTCCTGCACATTCCAGCTTAAGGCCAGCATGAGATGTGTGTATCTGTCTTAGATCTGTTTTAGTCATGGTTCTAGGACTATGAGGAGACATAATCACCGTGGCAACTGTTTGTTTGTTTTTTGAGATGGTTTTTCTGTGTAGCCCTGGCTGTCACTCTGTCTGTAGACCAGGCTGGCTGGCCTCAGACTCAGAGATCCACCTGCCTCTTCTCAAAACAACTCTTATAAAGTAAAATAGTTATTGGGGACTTGCTCACAGTTTCAGGTTTGCTTGCATTATCATCATGGCAGGAAGCGTTCAGCATGCAGGAGCTACATCCAGATCCATAGGCAGAAAGAGAGACTCTGGCCACCCCCCCGGTGACATACCTCCTCCAACAAGGCCATCCTTACAATCCTTACAGTTCTTTCAAATAGTGCCACTCCCTGGTGACTGAGCAGTGAAATATCTGAGTCTATGGGGGCATTCTTATTCAGACCACCGCACTGTCTAAAAAGAAACCCAGCAGCTAGTCAGATGTGCTGGCTCATACCTGTAATCCCTTCACTTGGGAAGCTACTGCAGTAGGATTGCTGTGAGCTGAGGCCAAACTGGTACACATAACTCTAGGCTAGCCTGGGCTACAGAATGAGTCCTGTCCTTGTCATCTTCAGCCTATAAAACAAGATACCTTGTGGAAACTGCTTTGTGGTTCCTGGTGCTAGGCTTCAGCAGAGTGGGACAGCATCTGCTAAGCATCAATAAGGCCCTGGGCTTCATTTCCAGCTGCACACATCCCTGACAGCATGGAGTTTCCCTGTTTGCATGAATAGAGTATTTTTTATATTTTTTGATTATGCGTTTCTGGAGGTGTATGCATGTATGTGAGTGCAGTGTCTACAAATGCCAGAAGAGGGCATGAAATCTCCTGGAGCTGGATTTCAGACAATTTTGAGCTCCCTACTGTGGGTGCTAGCAGCACATTAGCCTAAGAGCTTGCTCTCCAGACTCATGTTTTCTTTAAATGGAAGTGTACTTCACATGCTTTTCATCTGTTTTACTTTTTATATGTTTTCTGTTTTTTTAATTGATTAATTTATTTTCTGTGTATCTGTGTTTTGCCTGCATGTATGTATGTCCTTGTAAGGGTGTTGGACTCCCAGGAACTGGAGTCACAGACAGTTGTGAGCTGCTGAGTAGGTGCTGGCAATTGAATCCTGGTCCTCTGTAAGAGCAGACAGTGCTCTCAACTGCTGAGCTGTCTCATTTCACACACACGAGAGTTTGTGTGTGTGTGTGTGTGTGTGTGTGTGTGTGTGTGTGTGTGTACACCCTTGTGCATGTGTGAGTCAGGTCAAAGTATAGCTGTGGGAGTCTTCATCTGCATGTGAGTCCAGGAGATCTAGGTTGTTAGACTTGGCAGTGAGTGCCTTTACCTGCTGAGCCATCTTTTCAGCCCATAGATAGGATAGTTTTAATTATTTTCTTTGGGAAGATCAGGGGGACAGGGTCTTAATCTGTAGCCTGGCCTGGCCTGAGACCAGGCAGTCATCTGGCCTCTGCATTCCAAGTGATGAGATTACAAGTATGATATACCTTGGCTGTCTTTTTTTTTTTTTACTTTTGGTTTTCTGAGACAGGGTCTTACATAGCCCAGGCTGGCCTCCAAATCAGTATGTAACTGAGGCTGGCCTTGAATTCCTGATCCTTCTGCCCCTGCCTTCAAAGTGCTGGGATTACAGGTGCATTACTTCTTGTGTTTCTGAGAGAGGGTGTGTAGCCCAGGCTAGCCTAGGATTTGTGGTCCCCTTTGCCTGAATGCTGGGGTCACAGGTGTCTGCTGCTGTGGCTGGCTGAAGGAGGCGCTGTTCAGCTCCAGAACCCCCTTCGTCTCTGTTGCCCTTGTCCCTTTTAGGAGGAAGATTCTACAAGGGAAGGGCTCTCAGGCAGAAGCTCCCCAGCCTTGTCACCCGCCTTGTCACCTGCTCCACTGGAAGCGCAGAGGGCTACATGGCCCACGAGTTCTGTGTTTCAGGGCGCGGCCAATGTGGTTGAGGATGGAGAGGATCTTACCACTGAGAGTGAGGTCTCAGAGCACCCAGGTGCCAGCTCTGCAGCAGCTGTTCAGTCTCACAGTGTGTCCAGTGCACGCTCCATGGAGACACCCACTGCACTCACCGCGAGTCCAGCTTACTCAGAGGATTTTGAGCAGTTCTCTGGTCCCTTGGCCTTGGAGGAGTCGCTTGACAGGACACTGGACAGTTTGTCAACGTTTTCTTCCAGTGGACAGACAGATATTGTTGCCAGACAACCTCTATTAAGGACAGAATGGGGCAGAGGTGTGACCAGAGTCGTGAAGGAGACAGCTGTGCAGACACTTGACCCTGCCTTTGCCTACCAGTGGAGCAAGGGTAAGTCAGGGACCTTTGGGAACCTGAGTAGGTCCCTGTGATGCTGTGTTGTCTTTGGGTGTAGACTGTAATTTAAGAATGATAACCTTGGCTGGGCAGTGGTGGTACACACCTTTAATCCCAGCACTTGGGAGGCAGAGGCAGGTGGATTTCTGAGTTTGAGGCCATCCTGGTCTACAGAGTGAGTTCCAGGACAGCCAGGACTATACAGAGAAACCCTGTCTCGAAGAAAAAAACAAAAACAAAAAAACCAAAAACTTATCTTTTCCTGTTCTAGCTCCCAAATAATTGACACAAAGACTTATTAAGTTTATTAACAGGCTTTAATCACTGTGACTAGTCTTATCTATTCATCTATTTGCTGAATAGATGTAGATATTTCCCAGTCATTTGGTCCTTTACCTTCAAAACGAGTCTTGCCCTGTGTTAATCTGGTCCAGATGTGTCTTCATGTGTGCTCTCTCATTGAGACCTCATGTCAAATCCCTTGATGACCTCATCACAACTTCTCCTGGACCCTCTGCCTCATGGCTACCTCCCTGTGGTCCTTCCCTTAATTCTCTCTACCTGGGACTCTTGTTAAGATCAGAAGCCTTCCTATCCTCTGCCTAGTCACAGGCTGAATCAGCTATTTATTGACCAATCAGAGGTTATGGAAAACAATTTTTTGTTGTTGTTTTGTTTTGTTTTTCCAAGATAAGGTTTCTCTGTATAGCCCTGGCTGTCCTGGAACTCACTCTGTAGACCCGGCTGGCCTCAAACTCAGAAATTTGCCTGCCTCTGCCTCCCAAGTGCTGGGATTAAAGGCGTGTGCCACCACTGCCGGGCTATGGAAAACACTTTTTACATAACATTGAGACCAAAATGCTTGACCACACCGCAGTCCAGACTATAAACTGATGTCAGCATCTGAATACACAGTGCACAAGACCAACTCCCAACACATCCTCTGATCTGGACTGTTGTCATTAGCCAGCTTTAGGGGGAACCTTGGCACCCCATTTCCATTTCCTCTTCCCAGGACAAGGGGTGGTAGCTAGGGTGTTCCCACTGGCTTCCAATCCTGGGAAGACTTAGAAGTCTGGGGACAGTTCAAGATGCCAGTACTGAGGCAGAGTGCTGCTAGCACCCAGAAGCCTGCTACAGGAAATACAGGGCACTGGGGAAGGGACAGGAGGATAACTGTCTTCAGCCACCCAGGTCCTCACTAGCTGCAGTCAGGACCTCACAGAAGTGGCATGGGCTGCCATGCTCCAGGCCATGTGTCTGACCTTAGTGGCAAGCATATTCTGAAAGTATCTCTTCTCATCATGCCCAGGACTTTTCAGATGTTTCTATCCTTTCCTTCCGTGGTCTCTGGCTTCTCCTTTTCTGTCCACCTTTGCTCAAGGCCTTTTTCTTACTTAATCAGCTGATGACCCCTTCCTTTCCCCTGGGGAAATGGCTGCAGTTCTCACTTGATAGCTTGATTTGAATTTAGCACTTAACTGTGACCTTGTGGAAGCCAAGGTGGCTGGCGCGCACGCATGTACACAGAGAGAGAGAGAGAGAGAGAGAGAGAGAGAGAGAGAGAGAGAGAGAGACAGAGAGACAGAGAGAAAGACAGAGAGAGAGACAGAGAGAGAAGAAATGCATAGAAACAGCACAAAACTACCTATGCACAAGCGGGCTTGGAGGCCAAGAGGATGAGGCAGGAGGATTTCTGGATCCCAGGAGCTCACAGCAAACCTGAGCACCATGGTTTCCAGACCCATTTCCAACAAATCGGTAAGCAATCTGGGAAACAGGGCTACAGCCTAGTGCATTGTCATATGTGTGCCCTAGAAGCCCTTGGAGCACCCTCAACAGCTTCTTTTGTCCTGGGCCAGCTGGTGGCATGGCAGCGATTGGACCTGCCCTTGGAGGTGCTTATGTGGACCCAGCACCCATCGCCAGTCACATTGTCAGCGCAGACGCCATAGAAGGTAACAGCTGGGGGCTCACTCCTTCCCTTCCTTCCTTGCCTGGCATTAGCCTCCAAGGGTGGCTTTGAGGGGTCTCTGGGAATGGTGCTTGTCAGCAGCTGATAGGACCTTAGGGTGGCTGGAACCTTTGTCTCTGGTAAAGGGACAAGATTTAACCAAACCTACAAGCCCAAAAGCAATTCAGGGCTGGTGGTCAACTCAGTGGAGGAGCCCTGTGTCTATCTAGCCCTGCTAAGAGGACACTATTAGATCATTTTGCCCATGTCCAAAGTTCTGTTCCCTACTTGGCCAATCCTAAGCCTCTAATCAAAGCTAGTTATGCAGCTGAGTCAGGATCACTTGAATGTTAAGAGTTTATAGTGAAATCCCATCTCGTCAAAAAATTTTTTTGGGCTGGAGAGATGGCTCGGCAGTTAAGAGCACTGACTGCTCTTCCAGAGATCCCGTGTTCAATTCCCAGCAACCACATGGTGGCTCACAAACAACTGTAAAAAAAAAAAAAAAAAAAAAAAAATTAATGTGTCTTTGGGGGTGGGGTGGGTGTAGGGGTGTGAAGTTGCAGCACATAGCCCAGGCTGTCTCAGAGTTCCAGGTCATAGCACCTCATACTTCTTTGCTTGAGTAGCTGGCATGTGACGACATGCCCAGCTAAAGAATTTTCTTCATCTTTTAGTGGAGCTAGCATGTGATTGTTGTATGTGGTTAATACAGAATGGACACACAGGAAGAGCTTCGTTACTATTAGAGGCGACTGTCCAGAAAGTAGCAGGTCTGTGGGAGTCTGGGCTGCAGGGCCAAGAGACACAGGTGGCATGTGAAGACCCATGTGGCACTGGGCAGCCACTGATTGACATGGGGTGGGTGTAGCCCTGACAGCCTACAGCCCTGCGGTGCTGGCGTTGAATGACATGCTGAAGCAGCAGCTGAGCCTGACGCAGCAGTTCATCGAGGCCAGCCACCAACTGCACAGCTCCCTCTTGCAGTCCCTGGATGGAGACACATTTCACTACCACACTTTGGAGGAAGCAAAAGAGGTAACTGGTACCCAGCCACATCTTCAGCTGGAGAGGAGGTCACAGCAGAGGTGACTTGAGGCTGGCAGTGGGCTTGGGGGTGTGTGGACTCTCTTAGGCTGGGGCTGCATAGGGCCTAGACACTGTCAGGGAACGCATGGGTCCTGTGCCCTTCAGCCCGCTCAGGTTCAGATAGCACCCTTAGCACTTTGTTTCTGAGACAGGGTTTCTCTGTGTAGCCCTGGCAGGCCAGGCCAACTCAGAGACACTGGCTCTGCATCCTGAGTGCTGGGACTAAAGGTATGCACCACTACCTTGCTAATCCTTATTTTTATGCATGTGTTTTGCTGGATATATTTATGTGTATCCTGTGCATGCCTAGTGCTTGAGGATGCTAAAGGCATTAAATCCCCTGGAGCTAGAATTGCAGGCAGTTGTGAACCACCATGTGGGTGCTGGGAACCAAATCTAGGTCCTTTGCCAAGGCAGCAGCTGTATAGCTGATTTTTTGCTGTTCTTTTTCATTTTTTTGATATAAAGTCTCAATTTTGTAGCCTAGGCAGGTCTTAGCCTCCCTCCAAAGTGCTAGGATGGCGGGCATGCACCACACCAAGCAACATTTTCATCTCGTCAGAGCACCACTGACTGGAGTTTGGTCTCCTGGGGATTGAGGTCAGGTCATCAGGCCTAGCCATCTTGCAGGCCCCACATTATTTTTGATGGGTCTTGCTGTGTAGCCTAGGCTGACTCAGAGCTTTACATTCCCCATCCTCAGCCTCTCAAGTGCTGGGATCCCAGTATGTGCTGCTTCCACCCCAGTTCACAGTGAGATGTTTAATGTGGCACCTCCAGCCTCTTACCCTAGACTGCCCTCTTCCCAGTCTGACCATGTTATCCGTACCCAGTGTGGCTCTCCACTCCAGGACATCTTGAGAGTAGCACCGTGGCCTTTCCTGCCCCATTGTGCTTGCAAGCACCCTAGGGCAGTGTTTCCCAGGCTAAGGTCCAGCACCAGAGTTTCCTGTGTGCACTGTGTTACTTATGGTCTGTGTCCTACAGTACATTAGGTGCCACAGACCTGCACCCCTGACCATGGAGGCTGCCCTGCAGGAGGTGAGGGAGGAGCTCCAAGTCCCAGCAAGTGAGTCTTGCCTGGGCACCTGTCCACCTCGGAATTAACGACATCCATATGAAGGCAGGCAAGGTTGGGGGCTCTCCCTGCTCAATAACCACCATATATGGACTCTAAGCTCCCACCTGCCCAGCTGGCTGCTCTGAGGACACAGCATGACAACAGCTGAGAACCCACCAAAGGACTGGGGATGGGGATGGGCCATGAGCCAGTGAGCCAGACAGCCGTGTGCCAGGCACCCCAATCATCCAAGATGGGACCAGCTGCTCCATGGGAACACTCCATGCCAGGTGCTGAGACAGGTCTTTTGAACCTGGTGCCTGGCACAACCTGCATCTACCCAGAGAAGCCTGGGCAGTACCCTTGTGTACCTCTCACCCACAGCTGGAGGAAATCTTTTATAAAAGGCTTTATTGGAAGGCAAAACAGTAAAATCCACAATCAATCAGCTGTTAAGAGCACGTATGTCTGCTTGTTTATCCTGAGTCAGACACATTTGAACGTCATAGCTATGAGAAATCTAAAACAAAAATCAAGTATCTTATATGGTACTGAAAAGTTGAAGAGGACTCTGCATTTTATTTAAAAGAATGTTTCAAAAGTTTGTGTACAAACAATGGCACCAGGCTGCTCCTTCTGGGCCTCATCTCCCCCTCCCTCTGGGAATGGCTAAGGAACCCAAATTAAATGATAGAACAGGAGGTGCTGGCTGGCTGGAGCCCAGCACCCCATGCTTGCACTGGTACTGGCTTCCTCAGGCAGAAGCCCCAAGCTAAGGTGCTGCACTAGGTAGAGGAGCTCTGGACGTCACCTTCCCCCGACCCAAGGGAGCACGTCCAGGTAATAGAGGCAAACAGCTAACATGGAGAGAGGTGATAAAAAAATACAACTAAGGGACGAACTCAGTCAGGAGTCAGGTGACCCTTGCCTCAGGGGGTCAGTATCTGGTTTATCCTAACCCAAAACCAGGTGGAGCCGAAATGTAATCCCTTCTGACCTCTGCTGTGCTCAGTGCAGGCAGCCTTCTCACTACTGGGCTCTGGGCTGTGCAGCACTGTGGGCGGGACTTAGGCCATGGGCTGGGGGATGGTGGGGTGGTGTTGAGTTTTGCTGTCTGGGCACTGCGAGTGGTATCTGCAGCACCTCCTCCAGGGCAAATGCAGGACAAGGCCTTCCACACTTCGAAGCTGAGGCCTGTGGTCAGTCTTCCTTCTCTTCCTTTCGAGCCCCAAAAGTGGAAACTGTGGAGAACATGGCTGTCACCCCACCTTTCCCACATGGACCTAAGCGCACTGTGCCCACCCACACCTACCACCATCTACTACTCACACTCATCTCGGGCTTTCATTCTGGCAATGAAGGAGTAGCTCTTGTTTCGGCGGTAGTTCTCATAAGGGTCGTCCAGAGCCACACCCACGCCCTTGTACTGGTCCCATTTATCCCGGACGTCACCACCCTTAATGGGGTCCTGGATGCCCTGCTCCTTTGCACCAAGGCCACCAGACCCGCTCCAGCCTTCAGAGGGGAAAGAACATACAAGGCAGGGCTGTGACCATGTCCCCTGGGAGTGGCTACCTGAACCCCCAGCAGGATCCCAACACGTGGTCATGCAGGAAGCTGGCACTGGTCTAGGTATACTCACCCATCTTCACCAGCATCTGATGGCCTTTATTCTCTTCTCCAAGTCTCGAGTCTGGTATGGGAGGCGCTGAATTAGAACCCAGGCCAGCTGCAGAGCTGGAATGAAGAGCTATGTTGTAAGCTGTCAATCCCTACAACAGGCCCCTGAGCACCCGGTTAAGCATGGAGGGAAAGGGATTGGGTTGGCCCAGTGGTGGGAGGGGTGCCACCCCCATGAGCTTTAGCAACAGGGGTACATTTGATAACTCCCACACTAGTGGCTTACGGTGGAGTGGGGCTCCGAGACCTGGATCGACGCCGCCTCCCGGGGGAGTATGACTTGGACCTGGACCTGGACCTGGACCGAGAGCGGCTTCTGGAAGACCGCGACCGGCTGCGGCTTCTGTGGGGACAGCAGGACAATGGGGCATGGGCAGGAGCAGTGCATTTGGGCTTTCTGAGGTCCCCGTGTGCCTACCTGGACCTGGAGCGGGAGGAGGAGCGGGACCGAGACCGGGAACGTGAGCGGGAGGAGGAACGTGAGGACTTGGAGGACCGTGAGCTGGAGCGAGATGAGGAACGGCCTCGACTCTTGGACCGGCTGCGTGACCTGGAGGGGCCGCTGCAGGGAAATGCCACAGTAAGGACGGCAATTACAGCAACCACTACATGGAGCTACAATGCCGGCCCGATGAAACCAGCACAGCTCACCTGTTTCTCTTCTCCTGGCCCTTGCGCCGCCGCGCTCGCATCTTGGCTCGAAAGAACTCATAGAGGCCATTCTGCTCCCAGCCTTCACTGTATGACATGGTCCCCATGAAAGTCCTGGGTTAGCCCCCAAGTGCCACAGTGGCCAGGAAGGAGTTCCCCTGCACTAGGAAGCTAACCAAGAGGCAGCTGGATTCTGCTGGGTATCCAGCCCCCCTTCCCAAATCCCAGGTGACCTCATAAACATGCCCACTGCTGCTGTTAGTGTCTGCTATGGCAGGCTGGGTTGAGGCTGGATGGTACAAGGCCACCACTCCATGCCCAATGTGTTTGGAGGGTGGAGGTTCAGACAGGCTTTAGAGCCCAGCTTTCCTACCTGTTCCTCGGCCTGTCATGGGAGGGTGGGCTGTAGAAGGCCTCCACAGCTGCGAGCAGCCTCTCACTGGGAGGCATAGGGGGTGGCAGGCGGATGTCTTTGGGGTCCAGAGGCTTGTACTCATGGTCCTCCAGCTGTAGGAGAACACAGCTGTTGCTTAACCCTGAGGAGTCCTACTTGGCCACCAGTGGAATTTAGCAATAAGGCAGGAACTCAGCCTGAAAACCCAGCATGCTCCTCTCCCATGTTCAACCTCCCGGACCAGAGCCCAGTATCACCTTCACAAGGGGGGCCATTAACCCCGCTGGAAGATCGAAGTAGGGCACATTGGGGACCAGGCTGGGGTCATCATGGTTGATGTGAGGTGGGCCCTGTCGCCGCATGTGGGGAGGCTGGCCATTGAAGCCGTGGGGAGGAGGGCCAAAGTCAGGGTGCTGGGGCCCAGCCCAAGGTGGGTGCTCATTGATCCCAGGGTGTGGCATGCGGTGGCCAGGGTGGTGATGAGGGGGTCCCATGTCTGCAAAACAAAACATTATCTCCAGCTGGCTGGGGTAGTGAAACCGGGTGAAAGGGCACAGGAGTAAGACAGAAGCCAGCACTTGGGGTCTGGAATCCTCAGACATGGGTGCAGCTAAGGGGACTCAAGCGAGAAGACTGAAGGACCACCACAGCATCCACTGGCAGCAGGCTGAACTTCCACCTTCTCACTGAGAATGCGCTGAAGCCGCCTCTGCCAGGACCTGAGTACAGGTGAGCTAGCAGCTGGCCTCAAAGAGCAACATTAAAGCTAGGTCCCTGGTGGACTCCAACCCAACTGCTTGGGGTCTTTTGAAGAGAGCAGTGAGGACACAGGCAGAGGGAGGCCAGCCCTGAGCCCCATGGATCGTTAGCACTGAGACACACCTCTTGTCTGGGGCTTCGGTGTGCAGCTCAGGCTGACAGCAACCGAAAGAGATGAGACACAGGCATAGCCTCAGGCAAGCAAGCAGCCAGATCAGCATGGCCAGGGCAGGAAAATGGTACTTTCAGTACAGACTGGCAAAGTCTGGCTGGCTGCCCTTCCTGGCCTGTGTGCCAGGGGATCCCGGGATGCCTTGCACACCTCTGGCAGGGGTCCTGGCTCCTAGCATGTGTGGGTGCAGGGTGGAGGCTATCCCATTGTGCCCATCCCACACTTGCCCTATCCTTGTCACTTCCACAGCACCGACAGGCAGATGCAGAGGGGTGGGCAGGAGACACCCCCAATGGTCCTTTTCTACACTGCATACTCACCTGTGGGAAAGTCTCCCTGGGGATAATCAAAGCGGTGAGGGTAGGGTGGCCGCTCAAAAGGGTGACGAGGGGGGAAGTCATCCTGCATGAAGCGGGGCGGGAAACGGTTGAAGTTGTGGGGATGTGGAGGCTGGTTGAACTGTGGGTGCTGCTGGTGGGGTGGGAAGGGTCCACGGAAATGGGGGGGGCCGCTGCATCCGGAAGGGCGGCTCACGCTGGGCACCACCCCAGGGTGGTGGCTCATGCTGATTGTTCCATGGTCCTTCAAACTGGTTATTCCAATTGGGGTCTGGCTGGTTGTTCCACGGAGCATCCCGCTGCCCATTCCAGCCAGGGTCCCCTCGCTGCTCACCCCACATGCCCTCATGGCTGTTGTTCCAGGGTGGGCAATGGGGCGGTCCACCTTGATGGTGTGGGTACGGGGGCTGCTCAGGGGGCTGCAAGGCAAAGCACAGCCATGAACACAAGGTCTGGAGTTACTCTCACCCCAGGTCCCAACTGCACATCTGCAAACTCACATAAAACTGCCTCTGGCCAATGGTTCCCTCTACCTGGACCAGTGCCTTCCTCCCCCAGTCCTAACAGGTACCAGATCCCTATTGGGACACAACAGAGGTGCATCCCATGCCATGGCTCAGAACACCCCAGCGTGCTGGACTAGGAGTCTGTGTCATGACCCCACCCACCCATCCAGAACACTGCCTGGAACACCTGTCCTTGTTTCTTTAGCCAGGAAAACAGATGCACGTGGCTCAAGAAATTCCCAGCTACTGCTCTGACCACTTACAGCAGGGATGGCAGAATCTTAGGTTTGGGACAAGAGTTGCAATAGGAGAGGCCAACAGGTCCCTCTGTCATTCCCAGGGCAGCAGCTGCATGACCCACACCGGGCTCTCTTTCTGGCTTCCAAGAGCAGAAGAAAGCTGTATTCCCAATAGCAGAAACAATCTCTAAAGTGCCATGAAGGCAGGGAAAGAGAAGCCTGGCCAGCTTCAAAGTCTTTATTAAGTAGGGGTGGGGATGGGGTGCAGGGAGCATGCCACTCTATTTCCAGGATAGCCTGAAACTTAATCCTTCTGCTACAGCTTTCCAAAAACTGGGATTAAACATGCTCGCTTGTCCTGGCTCCAACCCCACTTCTAATGATGGAATCCAACACCTCTCCATCTACCTGGACTGCTTACTCACCCCAGACCTCTAGTTTTGTTGGTGAACTGCCACACTAGCCAGGAAGCCTAAGTGGACCAGACCACCAGCCCCTAGATCTTACTGAGCCTGTACAGTAAGGCCTGTTCCCCATATCCCTTAGAGGTTCCCATGTGCCCACCCCATAAGGTTCACAGCTGGCACTTCTGGAACACGAGTGTTGTCTACAGGGAGTATCCATCTCATGTCAAATAAACCTGCTAGTCCTGAAGCTGAGGGGCAGAAGGCTCAGATTTGAGACTTGAGGCTCTTAGGGCAGGGCCACATGCCTGGCACTCATAAGTGTCCTTTACAGTCAAGAGTCACCAGGAAGGCCACACTCAACAGATAAATAGGCCATGCCCTGTTGAGGGGAAAGTCTATTATACTTAGATACTCCAGCCAATCTCACCTAGCAAATTATAAAGAAGTTTTGGTCATGCACCACATGACGGCCCTAGCCCTGAGCCACCCAGGGTACTGGCACTGCAGCCACCACCTACAGAGTCCTGGAGAAGCCCATCACTTCTGATCTTCCTTCAGTCTTTCTGAGGGACCTGAAAGCTACACTAGTAAAGACAGGCAAAGGAGGCCCTGAATAGCTCACATAATGGTAGCACAGAGACAGGTGTTTGCCTAGGCTCTACTGTCTTTCAGCTACTATGGCTGTGCCTGCCTGTTGCCCCACAGGACCCCACTAGGTGCAAGCAGGCTTCTTCCCCTGAGACAGAACTTTTCTGTGTAGCCCTGGTTGTCCTGGAACTCGATCTGTAGACCAGGCTGGCCTCCAACTCACAGAGATCTGATTGCCCCTGCCTCTTGAGTGCTAAGATTAAAGGCATGTGACATCACTCCCTGATGTGGGCAGGCTTTTTGACTCAGCCGTGTGTGCATGCCCCAACAGATTTTAGGAAGTACCTGCTGTTGACCCCAAGGGGCAACTGGATGAGGCTGATCAAACCAAGGGGGCTTGTTTGGCGGGATCTGCTCATGGGGGCCAGGACCCCGAGGGCCAGCAGCTGCAGGATCCTGGACACCTGCTGAGGTGTCGTACTCTGAAGAGCCAGGCATCTGGATGGGAGGCTTGTTGTCATCTAACACAGGTGACAGGCAATGAGAGGTATCCAGTCAGCAGGAGAGGCTGTTGACTCTCAAGCACCCCCAAGCCAGCCCAGGACAAGGCTTATACTTCCTAAGCTCATTGGAAGCCACCCTTGCCAATGTCACCACCACCACCCTCTAGAGATGCAAGGGAGGACATTCTCTATGCTCATGGCATGTCCTGTCTTGTCTATTATCCACAGAATTATTGAGTTACTTTTTGAAGTAACAGCTGTGTGCTTACAGGCATGCACATAGGTGCATGCATGGTGGTCAGAGGACAACTCTTGGCAGCAGGCTCTCTCCTGCCACCCTGTGGACCCTAGGGCTCAAACCAAGGTCATCAGACACTGTAAAAAAGTTTGTGCCTGCTAAGCCATCTTCTGGCACTCCTTCTGTTTCAGAGTCTCTCAATGAATCTGGAGCTCAGTAACCATCCAAATCAAGTCCTCACATGTGCGCAGAAAGCACTTTACTGACTGAGCCATCCCCGTAGCCCCAGTTAAACATGCTTCACCTCAGTTTTTGGGGGATATTTTGAGGCACAGTCCAGGCTGGCCTTGAACTTACCGTCTTCCGCTTCAGGCTCAGGACTGAGATCACAACCATTAGCTATCATGTATGGCTAGAACTCTTCTGAGATACTGATTCTTGCCTTCTATCTCAGTCTGGTCTAAAATCCTCCTGCCTCAGCTTCCTAGCTGCTTATTTCAGACCTTATCCAGGTTTCTTCAGACATGGTCCTTTATGTACACATACACATATACACTATAAACACCAGATACAGACATGTTAACGTGTGTCTGTTCAGGACTCCGCTCTATGTGTGGAGCCCACCCAACCCTGGACCATACTCTCAACCATGCACCAAGTGTGGATTAAGGCGCAAGCCTGTCTGAAGTGTTTACCCGGCCTGGACACATAAGCAGATCAATCTTGGCCCAGCAGTGGGTGGGCTGTGGAGCAGGTGTCCAAGAGGGAAGAGTGCTTTCTCCCATTCAGGGAAGTCAGTTTCAAGAGGTAGAGGGAACCTCATACCTGGCTGAGTAGTTGGTGGGATGGTGGGGGCAGGTGCTGAGGCTGGAGGGGGTGCTGGTGGTGGGGGTGTGGCTTTCACATCCGCTTCCATCTGAGGCAGCTGAATCTGTGGCTGTGGCTGTGGCGGCTGTTGCTGCTGCTGCTGCTGCTGCTGCTGCTGCTGCTGCTGGGCTAGGCTGCTGACAAACTCCTCATGTTGTGTCTTGAGGCTCTGGATCTGCTGCTGGAAGGCCAGCTGCACAGGCTGCACCACTGACGAGTACTCATTGATGAGAGTCGCCTGGTGGGGAAGGACAGGAGCACTGCCACTCAGGACACCAGCCCAGGATCCCAAGAGCCATAGGCTGTGTGAGATGCACCCAGACTCAGCAATGAAAACAGTGGGCAGTTTCAAAGGTCCTGATGATGGGTGGCCCCTGCTGTGTGGTGCTCACCTGGTACTGACCAAGTCCCAGGGCGGGGCTCTGCAGCTGCTGAATGATGGAGTCATCAAAGTAGCCATTCTTCTCCCAGAGCTGCAGGAGCTGGTACAGAGGGAGACTTGTTAAACAGAGCTCATAGCACCCAGCCACCTGCCTGCCCAACCACCCAGTCCCAGCAGCCCCATACCCGGGCAATCTTCTGTTGTTTGTCCTCCTCCACAGCCAGGAAGCTGGTGCAATAGATGGGTACTACCACCTTCTGCAAGGCAGCCAGCAGCTCCCGGGCCTGCTTGCGCTGGCTGTGAGGGAGAGACCTTCCGCGTGTCAGGGCCCTGGGGCAGGACCCAGCCACGCACCCGTTACCATGCGGCTGTGGCCACAGCACCCTCTCCTCAGGAAATGCCCCCCTAACCCAGTAGGGCAATAGCTAGACTATCTACAATGTAGGTACCTTGTCTTGGGAGACAGGTAGAGGGAGTGTGCGCACCCCAGGGCTATTCAGAACAAGACCTTCACTGTCATAAGGGCTCATTAGAGCCCTTGGATGTATGTAAAGGGTGAAATTGGACTGCTGTGGTTAGGACCTGGTCACCACTATGCACAAGCAGGTTCAACAATCTGCTCAGGTGGGATTCCCCAGCCTTATAGGGCCACTGAGAAGGCTACTGGGAGCCTAACCATCCATGAAGGTTGCTGTCAACCCAGGGCACAGTATTTGCCCTCCAGGTGCAAGGCCCTGGCTTCTATGCCCAGTGTCACTGAAAGGGGACAAAGGGGAAGAAGCAGCCCAAGAAGGCCTCTCCATCTGTGCAGTATGGTAGATCCAGACCTCGGGAGTAGTAGTGGCTCAGCAAGACAGCCATATGCAGACCCAGGAAAGGTGCAGGCAGAGGCTAACAGCTTCAGCTCCCACAGCTGAGGACAAAGGGCAGCAAGGGTTGGCCAGGAAGTAGGCAAGGGAAGGCACTGCAGGCCAGAGGTTTGTGTGAGCCAGGTGAGGAGCGTCCCAGGGAGTGGGAGAGAGGCCATCTGCACAGAGGCCCTACCCTAAGAGGCAGGAGCAAGACATCTTGAGAGGAAAGTAAGTACAAAGCAGGAAAAAGTGGGTGGCAGCCTGACAGGGAGGGGTCTCACGGAGACAGGGAGAAAGACCAGCTTCTCCTGCTCTCATGGGAGCCATACACATTTATCAGCTGTCCTGGCTTCATGACCATGCCGAAAGGCAGAGGGCAGCCAGCCCAGCTTGTGTCACTAGCACGGGACCAGAGTTCTGGACTCTGGTTCCCTCCATCAACTTCACCTACTGGCCATGCAGAGACACACCTACCAGGCTCCAGGAGACTGGAGCCATACACAGAGCAAAGAGAAGTCTGATGGAGAGAGGATTAGCAAAGGTAGCCCCCAGGACACGGAAGAGCAGAGTCACCACAGTGCATCAGTCGGGTGTCTGGCTGTGCAGACCAAAGCAGACACATGATGTCTACAGAGGCAGAGAGGAGGCAGCAGAGCCTAAGGCCTGCATTGTGGGGGTGCCAGCCATTGTCCTGGGAGGGTAAGCAGTGGACCAGTGTGTAAGTGCAGTAAGCGTAGGGACTGGATGAGTTGGGGGGACCCTGACAGATGTGGGCTCTGGGCCGAGTGGTCAAGTACTTACCAGTGGTGCAGCACGTCATTGATCAAATAGATGAGGTGTAGCCGCAGCTCGAAGTGTGCGCCATCAGCAGTGATGCGGTTGCGCAGGTGGCCCGCCATCAGCTCACAGTGTGGAGGAGACTTGGCATTGCTGAACATCCAGTTCTTTCCAGCCTGAGATTCAGGCCAGAGTGAGTGGGTGGTCAGTCGGGCAGGTGACAACACCCCCACCCCACACTGAGCCTCACCGAGATGGCATCCTTTGTGCAGGTGTCAATGATAGGCTGTAGCAGGTTGTCAAACTCGCCCATGTCCAGCTGTGTCTCTTCCAGCAGCTTCTGCATCTGCTGTTCCACCGCATGTGCCACGGCTGTCGTTACTTGCTCCTGGAAAACAACGAGGGACAGGTGGTGTGAGCAGGGCCCTAAAGGGATAACAAAGTAGAAGGTGCCTGTGACCCTTGTACATGGGAGGTTGAGGGCTGCTTGGGGAAATGCTGTCTCAAAAATCAAACCAAACCAAACACCAACAAGTAAATGGTAGGTATTGGCCACTATGCTGGTTAAGAGTAGAGGCCAGTTCTGCTGTCCAAGATCTCACTGTCCAGTCTATGACTGATGGCAAATACCCATGCACGCTGTGTGACAGTGGTAAGCAAGGAAACCCTGAGTGGGGCTGGAACTCAGGTCCAAATATCGCTGCTCCTTTCATTTTAGGTAGCTCACCTCTATAGAATTTGGCAACAGAACCAGCCTAAAAGATGGCGCCAATAAGATCCCTCCCTAATCATTAAGACTGGTAGGTACCTAAGCCACCATGTGGTACAAGTCCACTGAGCGACGCCTGTGGATGACCCACAGACTTACTGGAAGGTGACTCCAGGGTCACTGGCACTAGATGCAGGCATACCTGGCGTAGGGCCAGCAGATGCTGCTCTTGCTGCTGGAGACTCCACTGGCTCTGTTGGATGAGCTCGTCCATTGATGGAGTGCCCTGGGCTGGAGCGAGGGACGCTGTGGGAGCCAGTGGAGGTTGTGGCAGAGGGGGCATGGCTGAGGTGGGCTCCAGCTCTGGGGCCTGCTGCTTGCAGATGACTAACAAGAAAGAAATGGGTCCTGTGAGCTCAGGGATTGCCTGCCCCAGGTTCCCCTCAGTGATCCATCAGGTTTGGTCTCCAGAGGACCACCCTGCCCAAGCTTCCCTCTGTTGTGCCTGGTCTCCATGGAGACCCTCAAGCTGCCTTCTCACTGTTCCTGGACAAGCTGAGCCTGTCCATCTTCCCTTCTCACGCAGGCTTGTCGGAGCTACTATGTACTGCAAGCCATTACCAGTGCTGGAGATGTAGCACCTCTCCCAAGGATGTGTCTGTCCCTTGCCACTGGATTCTAATCTCCCCTTCACTGGAGAAAGCCAGCATTCTGGAGGTCTGGCCAGCACACACAGGGCTGGAGTGCCCCCAAGACCAACCTCCCCAACTGCAGCCCGTGGACTAGTTTGAACCACCAGCAACACCCTGGTATTACAGTATATGAGGCTGGCATGTACCCAGACAAGGTATCAGTGTGTCTGGAGAGGAGGGTCCCTACTCGAAGGTAAGACTTTAACAATATGGCTGCCTTACTCTGGGCCCTGCCTGGTCCCAACTGAACATAGCCACACTCTTTGGGAGCACCTGAGACTCATCCAAAACAAATGGCCTTTGGATAAAAGCAGAGAAAGTAGGGCTTGGGGGACAGGTGTCACTTGGGCCTTAATGGCACCCTACATGTCTGCCTGGTTTAAGCTCTAGATCCCATAGTCCTTCGGGAAGCTCCCCAACCCTCCCAGCCTAGTTCAGCAATCTACTCAGATGAGCTGTATCTATACTCCTCACACTAATCAACAGAAACGCCAACTACATACACTCTTCCACATCACTGCTATCCATCTGCCTTTGCTTGTTATCACACCATTTAAGAAACTGTGTTCTGGGGCTGGAGAGGTGGCTCAGTGGTTAAGAGCACTGACTGTTCTTCCAGAGGTCCTGAGTTCAATTCCCAGCAACCACATGGTGGCTCACAGCCATCTGTAATGGGATCTGATGCCCTCTTCTGGTGTGTCTGAAGACAGCTGCAGTGTACTCATATACATAAAATATAATAAATCTTAAAAATAAAGAAAGAAAAGTGTGTCTTACAGCACGGCAGGCAGAGTGGCCTGTGAGCAGCCTTGAGTGTCAGTTGCTATAGAATAAGCAACACCACACGGCTCACATTTTTATTGTACTTTACAAACATCACCATGGTAGGAGTGGACTAGAGTATTTTTTTTTCCTAGAAAAAGTTTCTTTGTGTAGACTGTCTTGGAAACTCTCTGTAGACCAGGCTGGCCTTGAACTCACAGAGATCCACCTGCCTTTGCCTCCCGAGTGCTGGGATTAAAGGTATGTACCACCACACCCAGCTGACTAGTCCTTTACCACAATTCTTGCAAAAATGTCATTCTAGAACAGTCCTGGGTTTAGCTGACCTGCAGTCCTTCCTAAGCCTCGTTACTTCTAAGGGATGCTCAGCTCCTCAGCAAAGCAGGTCTTTTCTACTCCACATCTCCCTTGTAACCCAAACCCCGACTCTCTTCTTGACTCCCACTACCTAGCACCCTTGGCTTGCCCACGTCCCTGTCCCATTCAACATACCCTACTATGGTATGGCCGCAGAGTCCTCTTGCCTCCCAACCCCTGATGTGCCATAGCCCACATGTACTCTACTTTCCCCGCTATGGTTTTAAGCCTACAGCCCGAACAAGTGGCTACCTAGGGGTGGGCACAAGCAAGGCACTGTGTAAACTCCTTCTACTTACCATCCCGTACCCATCCTCAATGGCTCTACCTTTGACCCCTCCCACTTCCACGTTCATGATCACCACCCTTCCTAATTCCAGCCTGTCCACTCTAGCACACGTTATTGGAACCTGTTTCAGCCTCCATCTGCTTTAGGATGGCTATGAACTTGGTGCTTTGGGGCTAAGGAATGACCTCTCTAAACATGCATAAGGACACACACCCTGATGACGACCTGATAACTGGATAGGACCAAAAGCCCTATCCCACCTTGGCATATGAAACCCACCTCAGTTCACATGTGTGGTGTCTCCTCTCTGAACATACACCTTCTTCAAGGCCCTGTGCTTCATGGGCTCAAGTCTGTCTGTCCTACAAGCTTTCTATCAATCACCCACAATAGTCAGTACAACAAAGTGTGTTTGGCATCAGCGAGGACTGTGGCTCGGCAGCTATCACCTTGACTACTCATTGGCTTTGCAAGTCCACATACTTATTTCCACAGTTTATTGAGAGACTAGAGAGCTACCCTAGATATGACAGATGTAGCTCTGCCTTCAGGACCCACAACATCTGCTGTTATTCAAAGCTGAGGTATGCTTGTAATCCCACCACTTGAAAGGCTGATACAAGAAGGTTGCTTTATGTTGGAAGCTCAACTGGATAACATACTGCCAGGCCGACCTGGGGTACAGTGTGAGGCCCTCAAAGACCAGCTGTGTTTCTTTGCTCTTCTTCCTTGTTTTTTTCTGAGGCAGAGTTTATGCAGCCTTACCTGTACTGGAACTTGTACAACAAGCTAGCCACAAACTCACAGAGATCCACCTGCCTCTGCCTTCTGAGTGCTGGGATTAAACGGGTGGTCCTGTCATGCCTGGTTCTAAACTTTTTATTTCTATTACTTTTTATCATAGTTTTCTTAACGCTCAAATCTCTGAGTCTGAAGCCAGTCTAGTTTACAAAGCTAGCTCCAGGACAGTCAAGGCTACACAGAGAAACTCTGTCTCAAAAGCTCCCCTTCACCACCAAAAAAAAAAAAAAAAAAAAAAAAAAAATTAAGAAAGAAAAGAAAAACGTTGCAAAAACTGAAGGGAAAGCCTTTTGATCTATTAATCTGAATTGCAGAAAGCTATGGTCTCAGCCTGCAGAAGGAGCTGCACAGTTTGCACAATTCCCACCTTCCTACGGATCCGTAACTGCCTCTGCAAAGACAACCCAGAGAGCGCCCCCCCCCCCCCGTCCCCTCAAAGCCCAGAAAGAGAATCTATGATAGTCTCCTTATGACACACAGACCCAGCAGTCTATCTCGGTACAGGACTCCAGGAAGGACATAAGGAACAGCCGCTCTGCTCTGCAGAGGAAACAACATTCGACTCCAAAGAACTTGGCTGCGGTGGGGCCCATATTGAATCCCGAGGCGGCCGAGGGTCGGAGGGGTACTCACGCTGCTGCTGCTCCAGTGCCAGCTTGCACTTATAGTAACTGTAGAACTCGCCTCCGAACAGAAACGAGAATTTAGGGTTGTCCTTCTGTTTCTCCATCGTCATTTTCTCGAACTCGGGTCCGTTGCGAGCCACAAACTGAGCGAGCTTGTCGATGACATTTCGAAGCTCCTGATCTGCAAAACAGAGGAAAAGGCGTCAGTGGGGGCAGCCCGACCCGGGGACTAGGCCGGGGTCCTCTGGGGCGGGCCACAGCTAAGCGGTGGTGTACGGGTCCTGACTAGGGCCAAGCGCGCGCCAGGAATGCGGGGACCCACAGAGAGGCCGAGGGAGGAGCGGCGAGGCCGCAGCGCGCTCCGTCACCGGCCTGGCAACGCGGGGAGGCAGGCCGGCCGGCGGGGGCACACGAGAAGAACCTAATGACCTCCGCTCAGGGATGGGCCTCACCGTCTGGCGGCAGCGGCATCTCCATAGCTGCAGCCGCTAGCAACGTCCTCCGCCGCCTCACGATCACCTACCAGCACCGGCCGCAGAAGCCGGCCGGAAGTACCGCGAAGGGCGGTGTTTACGACGGCCTTGCGGGCCGCTTCGCTCGCCATTTACGGCTGTCGCTGGGTAACACCGGAAGTGAGGACTGGAAGAGGGCGGGAAGAGACTTAGTGAGGACTCTGGAGCGCGACGGCCTAGCGAGGCGCATGCGCATGCGCATGAGCCTCTTTGCGCTTGCGGCGGCCCAGCTGCTGTTCTCCGACGCGCTCGCGTCGGCGGTAGTTTAGGTTTCTGCCGCGTTCTTGAGAGCGCGTGCACTCCTGGGCCTCTGCGTTTTTCACCGCCTTTTGCACCATCCAGAAGGCGGAATCGGCAGATCATGGTTTTGGCGAATCACACGATCCAGGCTCGGCTCCTTCTGTTCCGATCTGTTTCTTTTGGGTAAGAATTTTGAGCATTGGGCTCCCGACTCCCCAACATCGGCCTCAGACCGACATGGAGCAAAGAAGCGACTATACACGGTCTACGTAAGGAAAACCGGAAGCGGCGTCGACACCCCAGCACTTCTGTTTACTTATATTATTACTTACTCCTGCTTTTTGGACATTAGGTCTCAGAGAGCCCAAGCTGACCTCTAACTCCCCGTACAGCCTTCGATAATCTTGCACTCCCGATCCTCCTGTTAGCTCTTGAGTACTGAGATGACAGGCGGGTGCCATCACCACGCTGGGGTTTCGGAATGCTGGGGATCATAGACAAGACTGGGTGTAGGTTAGGCAAGCACTGAGATATACCTTCGGCCTTTTTTTAAACCAAAACCAAAACCAAAAACGATTTATCATATTTTGCTGGGCATGGTGGAGTACACTTTTAGTTTCAGCAGTTGGGAGGCAGTGGCAGACAGATCTTGAGTTCAAAACCAGTTTGGCCTACAAAGTGTTCCAAGACAGCCAGGACTATACAGAGAAACCCTGTCTCGAAAACAAAGATTTATTTTAATTATGTGTATGTGTCTGGTCGGTTTGTGTACTTCACTTCAGTGCCTAAAGAAGCTGAAGAAGGCACAGGATCTCTGGGAGCTGTGCCTCCAGCACTGGCATGAGTTTGTGCTGGCCACCAAGCCCTTAGTAAGCCTCTGTGTTTTTGAGCCGTTATGCCAGGATCTCCGACCTTTCCCACTTCTCTTGCCTCATTGAATATTCTTCGGCCGGAAGCTCCACACCAAGATCATATGAGGAGGAATGATGTTGAGCCTGGAAGGCATCCTGATCCCTGCGTCCTTCCTATAAACCCTGTCTTGCCTGTTGTGAAGGCCCTTTATGATGTCCTAATCTTGGAGCTGCAGAGACAGCTTAATGCTGATGTGCTTGGCATGGGAGCAGGGCCACGAATTCAGTGTAAAAAGAATTCAGTGTAAAAGCCAGACAACAGCAGCACAGGCCTGTAATTCCCAAAGAAAATTGTAATCTTGTAGGGACTGTTTGTGTGGCTTACAGAACTAGAAGTCTCTATCTGCTCAGCCTGTCTCCCTCATTCTTATCTGAGACAGTTCCAGAAGATTCTGCTGATGGTATGGGATCTCCTTTCAGAACATAATTACCTTCTTTCCTGACAAAGCCCAGACCTTAATGTCTTGATTCTGTCAGCACCCGGGCTGCCTCAGCTAATAGATCAATGGCAGTGACACCATGTTTTCCTGGGTCACAACTCTAGCTCAAGCCTGTATCTACTGAGCACGCTGCTTGGACCAAGGCTCTGGGCCAAACTAACTTTCTGATAAAACTAATCCCCACCTACACCCTCACCCAGTTCCCTTCGGCTGCCCCCAAGCTCTCCATAGCTCTGTCCTGCCCAGCTTACTTAGCCTGCTCTCCTCGACAGTGTGGGACACCCAGACATCCTGGTTTAAAGCAATGGAAGTGAGGGAGGGGTTCTGGGGAGATGGCTCAGCTGTTAAGAACACTGCCTACTCTTCTAGAGGACCCTAGTTTGATTCCCAGCACCCATATTTGTAGCCCACAAATGAACTTCCAATTCCAAGAGATCTGATATCTTAAAAACATGGAGTCAAAACACAAAATTAAAAAGCAATAGGAGAGCCAAGTGGTGGTGGCACATACCTTTAATTCCTGCACTAAGGCAGGGCAGGCAAGGCCAGCCTGGTAACAGGCAGGGCTATTACACAGAGAAACCGTGTCTCAAAAAGACCAAAACAATGAGAGGGCCAGTAGAGCATTCAGAAGGTGACTATCTTTAGAAGTCTCTTCTGTTGTACTTATTGGTGAGGGAGCTGCACCTGCTTTGGCCCATGTGCAGAAGTGGAAGGATGACTGACTTTTCCCACCGAGGGACGAGTGTCCCTCAATTGCCCTCAGGTCATCAGGCTTGGCAACAAGTGCCTTTAGTCCCTGAGCCACCTCAGCAGCCTGCATCACACGTCCATTCCCAACCCTGCACAGGACCTCTGCCTCCCCAGCACCGGGGTTAAAGGTGCACACCCGCACACCTGTCCCTTGATGCTTCTTTCCCAGCACACCCATATCTTGCCACCTCCCTAATAAGTCTGGGCAACTAGGTCCTGCCTAGGGAAGGTGGCTCCTCAAGCCCCTTCCCAGTGTTCCTCAGCTGGCTTTTGCCTACCTCCTACTGAGCCCCTTTGGCCTGAATCCTTATTCACTGAGGCTGAGAACAAAGCTTTGCAACAACACATTTGGTCCCCTCACTGTGGTAGCTTCTCTGACTGCTCACAGAATACTCCAAAATACAGAGGAAATCTAACCAGCCAGAATCACAGGGCTGGGGCTGTGGGCCCGTGCTTCCCTAGCATGTGTGAGGTCCAGGGTCCCTTTCTGGTGTTTTGACAGACAGCCACATAACTCCTTAAAACTGAAGGGTGTGGCTGCAGTTCAGTGGCCAACACTCGGGTATCAGAGCCAGAAGATACACATTGAATTCAAAGCTAGCCTGAGCTCCGTGGGGCCTGTCTTAACACAGCAAGATTGCCCAGTGGGTAAAGGTGCGTGCTACCAAGCCGTGATCTGGGGTTCACCGTGGAGAACTGACTTTTACAAGTAGCCTTCTGACCTCCCTACATGCACCACGGCATGTGTGACCTGCCCCACCCCCACACTAAACAACTAGTTAAAAATGAAAAGGACTGTTAGGCTGGACTGAGGGGCTAAGAGTTGGATTCTACCCCCACACTCATTAAAGCCAGAAATGGCTGTGACTGTTACATCTGTGCTGTGGGAGCCGAGACTGGGGGATGACTTGGGCTCACTGGCCTCATACCCACTGGAGCTCCAGGTTCAGTGAGTGACCCTGCCTCAAAAAATAAGATGGTAGACCTGCTGGCACACAAGGACACCGGGGGCCAACCTCTTGCCTCCACATCCATATACAGGTGCCTGTTGTCCCCCAACTAGTTATAGAGGTCTGGCTTAGTGGGTAAAGTGCCTGCTGCAAAGGCATGAGGACCCGAGTTCGAATCTGTAGCACCCACATAAAAAGCAGGGGTGGTGAAGCATATTCATGCTAGAGCTGGGGAGGCAGAAGCAAGAGACATGAAGCTCACTGGCCCAGCTTCCAAGTACATAGGAGGAAACTTGCAGCTCAGCCTGGGGCTGAGGAAGAGGATCAGTAGAGGTCAGCTTGGGCTGCAGAGGTTAGCTAAGAAAATGGGTGCCTTGACTGGCCCTGGGGAGTGTAACTGGACCTGGACTTTTGCAGGACCTGAATTCTGATGCAGCATAATCTAAATGAAGCCATAGAGGTGCTATAGGAGCCTCAGCAATAGTAAATTTATACGTACACACTTATGCACATGTATGTACACACATGAAAGCACACACTCATGCATGCAAACACACTGAAAGCTTGTTAGTCATCCAGGCATGAAGATAAAGGCAGACAAAAACAACCTTTTTGCCTTGTGTATATATATATGTGGCTTGTATATGTGAGCAGACACTTGTGTTTGCATGTGTGAGTGCCCATATACATAGGAGTGCACATGCATGCAGAGGCTGGAGGTTGGCATCCAATCATCAGGTCTTTCCTTAACTGCTCGACACATTTATATTTTTCTTTTCTTTTTGGTTTTTTGACAGGGTTTCTCTGTATAGCCCTGGTTGTCCTTGAACTCACTCTGTAGACCAGGTTGGCCTCGAACTCAAGAGATCCAGTTGCCTCTGCCTCCTGAGTGCTGGGACCAAAGGTGTGTAACGCCATGCCCAGCACACTTAAAATTTTTTGTGTGTGCATGCCTCAACACAAATGTGGAGGTCAGAGGACAACTTACAGGAGTTCAGAAATTTGGTTCCAGAAATTGAACTCGCATTCCGAGGCTCGGCAGTAATTGCCTTTACCTACTTAGCTGTCTTGCTGGCCCTCCAGCAGGGTTTCACACTGGACCTGGCCAATAGCCAGCTTTTGCCCGGACCTTTACCTGACTCTCCCGCTAGGACAGCAGGTAGAGCTGGATCTGCCCAGCTTTGGGGGTCCCAACTCTGGTTTCCATACCTGCCAGTCAAGGGCTGACCAAGCCAAATTCCCAGCCCTGAATTTTTGATCTTTTACTCCGTGTGGGTTGTGCTGATGGGAGCACAGAGCAAGACTCTCCCTGACAAACCAGAACCAAACTCAAGCCCCTGGAGACCATCATTTATTTTTGGTAAATGCCAACCAAGAGCACAGCTACTCCCACAGTAGTCTATGACACAGGAACCTCAAGATGACAACAATGGAAAGCAAGAGCATGACAGGTCTCCTGTTTCAGACCTGAGGTTTTGGGGCTTGGGGTCTGGCCATAAAGAGCCCACTGCTCGGAGTCCTCCCAACACACAGAGAAATCAAGTTCTAAGTACTTTCCTGCCTCAATTCATCTGGCTCCTCTCCTCTGTCAAGGGAGAGTTTTGGGTTTCCCTAGAATAAAGGACATAAAATAAGGTGCTGGGTATGGCAGCTTCTCCAGGCACATAGGCTAAGGCTGGAGAAGTGCCTTCTATCCTGTGGCCAGCCTGGGCTAAACAGGCAGATACTATCTTAAGAGAAATAAGTAAAAGCCCCAAGTGCTCTAATAGTGAACAGACATTCACAACTCCCAGCCTCAGTTTCCCCTTCTGTAAAATCAAGGAGCTGGGTAGGTTAGGATCAGTATTTTGGCTAAGCCATTTCAAAAGATATGTGGGAACAGCAACATAAATTCTCAAATGAACCCCAACAGAGGTGGAGTGGGTCAGACCTGGAGGAGTAGAGGTGAATACAGTGGGGTAAGGCATGGGAATAGGGCTAATGCGCCTCTGAATGGGCAGACACTATGTAGCCAGTATTACACTGAACTCCTGATCCCAACTGCCTCAGCCTCCCGAGTACTGTGGGAACAGATGTGCACTGCCACACTCTATGTGGTGCTGAAGGTAGCCAGGACTTCATACACACAGACGAGCACTGTAGCTTCAGCCCCAGCTGTTTGTCTTTTGATCTGAGAATCTGGTCTAACCTGATTGTCTCATCCATTCCAGTGTTCACACTTGCTGTGAGCCTATGAACAGAACTAAGTATCCCATTTATTAATTTATAAACCGTTAAGAAAAGTGAGACAGGCCTTTTTGTTCCCTGGAAAAGGAAAAATGCATTAATACACAAATTACAGGAACATCTTGGTAATCCAAAAAGACATAATTCATTCTGAGTCCAGAGCTGAGTCAGTCTCCCACAGAGACCTCTGCAGTGCCAAGGTGTCTCAGGCCAGCCTTCCTCAGTGAGGAAGACCCAACCGACAACCTTGCCAAGGTACTCCTGCAAACCAGTGAGCAAGGCAGATGGGACTGTCCCGGTTCTCATCTGGGGTTGCCAAGTCTCAGGCAAGCAGGAGGCTAAGGTAATAAACTAACCTTCAATATACAACTCCAAGTAATCAAAAGCAGAGGGACCCGACAAATCAAGAGGTAAAGACTAGGATGCCATGACATAGCTGTGAGCTCAGTTCTTATCGATAGGAGGCACAGATGCTAAGAGTTAAACCGCACTTGGGAGGCATAGTGACGATGACTCCATCTGGCTGTGGTGCCCATGCTTTTAAAGAATCTGAGCACTCAGAAGGCAGAGACAGGTATAACCCACGAGTTCAAGGCCAGCCTGGTCTATATTGTGAGACCCTGTCTCAAAACCAAAAAACCCTGAGACTCATTGATACTCCAAGCTAAGCCTGATGCCCCTTCCTACCATTTACCTGCTGTGCCCACAATAAAACACACAATGCTGCTTACCAACAAGTTCTCCTTGAATTGCCACACTGGCCTTGAGCACACAGGCTTGGGAAAGCCTCCTGCTTCTACTTCATGAGTACCTAAGACCATAGGTAAGGTCACCAGGATGAACCCCTAAACTTTGTTTTTCAGAGAGAGCCTCATTATGTAGCCCAGACGGACTTCAAACTCATGGCCATCTTCCTGCCTCAGCCCCTAGGGCAGGTCCCTAAACTGATCATTTTCCCGAGACAGCCTCTCATTGTAGCCCAAGCTGATCTGGAACCTTGTCCTCCAGATTCTCCTGAATCTGCTTCTAGAGTGCTGGGAAGGCAGGCTACGTGGCGTTCTGTGGACAGTAGCTAAGGCTCCACACACGCTAGGCAGGCACTCTACCAACCCAGCCTCAAGTGATTTTAACTAAAAACAGCAAGACCTGACTGGTGTCCCATTTACTGGCACACAGCTCAAACCCTGACACACATTTGGTCTCTTTACTGACAAGCAACACTACTCAGAGTGTGAATACCTCCTCCTACTCCTGTAGCTGCACTTTAGTGCCCTTTGGCATTGCCTGCTACCACTGAGCTGGGAGGGACTGGCTCCAGCAACAAACATCCCATATTTTGAAATGAGACAAGATGGTTTCCACCCACTGACTAGCCATGGTATAGTGCATGATGGGACCCAGGAACGAAAGCTCCCATGGCCGATGAGATGTTCCCCAGAAAAACTCAGGTTCTGAGGAAACTGCCATCACCACTACCTGGCCTAATGGGCCATCAGAAGGGAGCTTGGCTGCTCCCCTAGAGTCCAAGGGCCCCCAGGCCGAGGGCTATGTCCCGCTTTGGCACCCACAAGGCAGAGGAAGGTCACAGCTGATGGGCTGATGGTCACCGTAGGTCTGCCCCTGGGCAGCACTAGCTGCAAGTGGCCAACTGCCTTGGGGCATTCTGGAGCTCTGTAGCATTGGTGGGCACAGGCAATGCCACCCATGTCAGTCCTCCATCCCTCTGGGCTATAGCCCTGCTGTCTTCTGATGCCACCTCCTGTTTGCTTCCAGGATTGCAGCCACAGAGATGCCAGTTCTGCAGAGCATGTCCCTACTCTCACCAGAAAGAAGTTCAGACCAGATCTCTGCGATATGCCAGGGGCAAACCTGGGCATGAATGCAGAGTGGCCTCTTGGTAGAGGCATAAACCAGGGTCTCTCTGTGGCTCTTTTTTTGCCCCAAGCTTGTGGCTGTCCATGCTATGGTCACATCCTGCAGCCCATCAGGGGCCAGGACCCAGAGCTCCCCTGATGGCCCGCCATGTGTCATGTGCTCAGTCAGACTGCCAGAATATTCTGAAGCTGCTGGGCTCAAGAAGGGGGTACAGAAGGCCTGACCTGGCCTACACATCATGTCGGCTGAGAGCATAGGAGTTTGGGTGGCCCTGGCGGCCGTACTGGAAGTGGTCTGTGAGGAGGATGTTTCGGTACTGGAATTCACCCTGCTGGGGGAACAGTGCACCATTGTGGGGCTTTTCCATCGGGCTCCGCAAGTGTTCTCTGCTGGTCAGGTCTGAAGTAGAGATGGGAAGGAGATGGCGCCGGGCCTGCTGGTTTGCGTCATACTTGGTCTGTGTGAAGAGAGCAATGAAAAGCACAGGGGAACTTTGGGTGTGGGGGGCATGTCATCCCAGCTCTATGGAGGCAGAGTCAGGAAGGGCAGGAGTACAAGGCTAGCTATGTAATAAGTTTGAAGCCAACCTGGGCTACCTGAGATTTTAAAAACCAAACAAACAAATAGAAAAGGAAGGAAGGAAGGAAAAGGAAGAGAGAACACCAGCAGAAAAGAGGTTACCGCAAAACCAAGGGCTAGGGATGCTTTTGTGGTAGAACACTTGTCTACAAGACCCATGCTCTGGGCTCCAGCTCCAGCTCTGCATAAACCAGGGTACAGATCCAGATACCTATCATTCCACTCCAAGGGAGGTGGAGCAGAGGGTCAGAAGCTGAAGGCAACTCTGGGCTACACAAGACTTCTAAAACAAGACACAAGGAAGGCTTCTGGTGCCTGCACCGATGACCTTAGAGATCAGGGTGTGGAGGCAGGAGGATAGTGAGTTCTAGAGTAGCCTGTGCTTAAAATCCTACTGCCATGTTGTTCTGTCTTAGCATATACAACCGACTTAACCCTGTAAGGTACCTCTGGAACCTATAGCCAGAAATCCCCTCCTTCCCTTAGCTCCTTGTCCCTCCCCAAGGCTGTGCCTGTTGGGGATTGTAGCACCCAATGCTCACCTTGTTGTACAGGAAGACACCCAGAATGGCGGTCATCATACCCAGCACATTGGTGCTAGTCACTGGGTTGCGCAGCATGATGAGAGATACAGTGATGACCATGATCCTCTTGGTGGCGTTGGCCACCGAGTAGCTAAGTGGGCTGATGAGGTTGAGAATGCTGAAGGCGATAACATTCTGTGCAAAGTTGCAGAAGCCACTAACTGCCAAGAGCAGCAGCGTCCAGGGCCATTGAGACACATAGGTCTGTGGAGATAGACAAGGAGCATCAGTGGGAGAGGGGCACATCTATACTTAGGCAGATTATTACCACAGGGTAGTAGGTGGTTAAATTCTTTTTTGAAACTGAGTCTCACGAAGTTCTGTCTGGCCTCAAACTGGTAGGTGACGGGTTTGGCAGCAGGCACCTTTTCCCTCAGAGCCATTTCAGCAGTTCATGTGCTGCTTTTACTACACATGACCTCTGACCCTCCTGACTACCCCACTGCATGGTACAGTGGTCACGTACCACCTCTTAAGTCAGAGACGCAAAACCAGCCACCAAAGGGTTGCAGAGATGGCTCAGCAGTTAAAAGCACTGGCTGCTTTCTCAGAGGGCCTGGGTTAGATGCCCAGCACCCACATAGCAGATCATAATCATCTGTAATACCAGTTCCAGTGGATCCAATGGCCTCTTTTGACTTTCAAGGATACCCTGGCACACATGTTGCATGTGGACATACATGCAGGCAAAACATAATAATTTTTCTTTAAAAGGCCATCAAAAATGTGTGTGTGGCAGGGTAGAGTGCTGCACCCCTGCCTCCTAGTGTCTAAACTCTGTCCTCACAACTGCACGGCAAGCACTTTCCCCACTGAGCCATATCCACAGCTCCACGGCAGAGCATTCTGAGCATGCATGAAGCCATGGGTTTCAGCCCCAAACCCCACACAAAACAGAAGTGAAAGCACCAAACCAGACAAACCCAAGGATATGGGTGACATTATCAACTACTGCCACCTTCTGTGAGAGGTGTCAGTGGTGGGCAGGGCTTCTAGAGAGTGGAACACAGCCCCAGAGCATACATGTCCTCAGACAGGTATCAGGAGACCACAAAGGCCCACCAGCTAGGACACTGGGAGGCCCTAGGCATCAGCTTCCCCAGATCTCACTCACACCCTCCCTCCTGGGCTGCTGCTACTCCTCAGCCATCCAGTGGTGGTCACAAGTCCCAGCTGGCTCCTTGCTAGACATGGTTGTTAGCAGGTATGTCAACTGGTCACCATGGGAAGGATCTTGGAGGAAGACTCAAAAGGATGACTCATAGAGTCCAATAAATCATACTGAGCTTCCAATCCCAGCACGGAGGGGTCAAGAGTCTGAAGACACCCTAGGCAACCTAATACAGGACACACAGATCCTGTCTCAAAAGCACCTAAGGTAGAGCTGGCCAGTAAAATGCCCAAGTTCCGAGCCCCAGCACCCATGTGAAAAAAATGTGGGTGCAGCTGCATGTATTCAGAGCCCCACTGCTAGAGGCAGGAAGCTCTGGTGACAGAAACTGGTGGATCTTGAGGGCCTGGCAGTCATCCTAGCCAGCTAGTGAGATCCTACTTCAAAAAGACAAGGGGGAGCTACTGAGGGAGATGCAGGAGGCTGGATTCTGTTCTCTACCTGCATTCCACAAGAGACACACACCCAAAAGGGAAGGGAAGGGAAAGAAAACTGCACAGAGCAGAAACTGGGCGCACTTTCTGTTCCTGTAACAAAGCACCCCAGTACTTCGTAGGGGATGGGAATTGCCATATCCAAGTTGCTGGACACATCCAAGGTGCTGGACAGGAGCTGGCTGGGTCACCTGGGATGCCGCTCTGCTCCCAGGAGCCATGCCCTGGCAAGAAAACCTTCAGCTTCCTACCTGCACCCTCCCTTCCACCCATTCCCAGGATTCCCAAGTTCCTTCAGATCCCCTATGTACTTTCAGGGTTCCCTCTTAGGGTTCCTGGGTCTCCCGTGCATACCCCCCACCATTCCCAGCCCCTCTACACAGTGCTGGGCTAAATGGTGCCACTCTGCCAGGCATGTCGGTATGTCCTGTGACTGTGACAGTCTCTTTGGAAACAGGGTCTCATGTAGCCCAGGCTGTCTTCCAACTTGCTGTGTAGCCAAAAATGACTGAATTTCTGACCCTCATCTTGTCTTCTGTGTGTGGTGCTGAGTGGAGCATGGACCTTGGGGGATCTGGGCAACCATTTTCCTGTCATAGCTAGCCCTAAATCACAGTTCTGGAGATGCAGTTCAAGACCATATGGTCCAAACCTCCTGGCTTCAGCAAAAGGCTCTTTTAGCAGAGGTGACTTCATCAACAGGAAGCAGAGGCAGAGTAAAACAGGAAGAGAGAGGTCCCCTCCAAGGACATGTCCCAATTCTTTACTTCCTCCCACCAAGTTGTACCTCTACCACATCCCACCACCTCCAACAACTTTTAGAGGGCCACACATAGGCCCTGGAGGACAGTTACATCCAGATTGACCAGTGCTACACTAGTAAGAGCACACACTCAAGCCTGTGTGTTCTCATGAGTGTGCATGCGTGAATGTGCATGTGTGCACATGTACTGGAGGGTAGGCCTCTTTCCCAGGACTTGAGTTCCTACAGCTGCTCATAGGATTTCGGGTTCTGGCCCACTTGGATTCAGATTTTTGAATTGAGACTAAATGTTGACATGAAGCTGCTCCACCAGTCTTCAGTAACATTGTCACCTATGTGCTCCCACCACAGACCCAAAGCATCAGGGCCAAGCACACAAAGACAGAAACCCTGAGCCAAGATAAACATTTCTTCTCCCCAAACCAATAAGCTTAGGCACTCCGTCACAGTTCCTGAAAGCTGACTGATGCAGGACACCAGGAGCCTTGGCTCTCAGGCTGATATTCAGAGACCAACTTCTCCCTCCCACATATGCTCCTGTCAAGGTCACGTGGTATGACAGGATGTGGCAGGAACCCCAGAAGAACTCACTCCATGCTGGACATTCGGTCTCCAAAATTGAGAGCCAAAGATTCCTATTTTCTTACAACTCAGGTCAGGACTTATGCCTCAGGCACTCTGTTACAGGAACAGAAAAGAGACTAGCACAGATGCCCAAAGAATGCCTCAGGATGAAAAAGAGGGCTACAGCTTCCAACCGAGCACATGCTGAGGAACCTGGCAAAGGCATACCCACGTCTCAGCAGTCCCAACTCACCAGGTCACTGCTGACCAGGAAGGTGGAGAGGTCCACAAGAACCCACGTGGGGATCATGAAGAACACAGCGTGGCAGCCCAGGATGTTGAGTAGCCTCAGGTGGTGGATCCTGGAGTCCCTCAACACCTGAGGGGAGAGCGCCCTGTTAGAGCTGTTGACACCCCAGGAATAAATAAGGCCTGGGTTTCCAATTTCCAACCTCAGACTAGAATCCAGTATCTAAGCTCAGGCATCAGAGCAGCTGGCTCACCTAGACAAAGCGCTCTGTCCTGTGGATGAGAAGCTGACGGGGGAAAAACCAGAGCCAACGCAGTGCTATGCTGGGGAGGACACAGTAACCAGGCACTCTGAAACCCCAACCCTGCTCCTGGTTTTGCATTTGTTTTTTGAATAGGATCTTGCACTGTAGCCCAGGCTGGTCTGGCACTCAGAGAAAACCCATTTTCATCCCAAATATGCTCATGATAGGCAGGTGCCTCATACCTGGCTGAAATCCCTGTGAATGGAATCTAGATTGGTTTAGCCTGTCTGAGCACTACCAGGCAATGCCAGGCAAAAGCCAGAAACAGATCCTTCCCCCAAACCATGGACTTCAGAGATACCACAGGGGGAGGCCCCAATCAACAGCATGCTCAGCAACATGTAATAAGAAATACACAAAATGTATTTCTTATGACAAGTGTAAACAAGCCACATTGCCAGTAAGTGGACCCACAGTGCTGAAGGTAGTGCTGAGCCTTAGTCATGACTGAGAGCTCTACAGTGAGGTGACAGCACACGGCAACAGCCAAAGAGCATGGCCAGACAAGACAGGGTCAATGAGTACAACTCAGTGCAAGAGCATGCTCAGCACACAAAAGACCCTGGAAAGGAAAGGAGGTACAGAGACCCACACAGAAGCTGACCATGGCATCACATTTGTGACATAAGCACTTGGTGGTGGGGACAGCAGGTAGATCCAGGGGGCTCATGGGACATGAATGGGCTGGGTTCCAGGTGTAGTGGGAAATAACCGGAGGGGCTAGTGAGATGGGTCAGTGGGTGAAGGCTTCTAAAGACTTTCTACCAAGCATAATGACTTCAGTTAAGGTCCCACATGATTCCTGTAAGTTGTCCTCTGACCACCACACTGAGGCCATGGCAGGTGCCCTTGTATGCACACACAGACACACACGCACACAGATACATACACCCTGAATATAAATAAAATGTAGCAAGAAAACTCATAAAAGAAAAGGAACAAGAGATAGCAGAGTAGGATAAGTTTAGGGTTAGCTTTCAAAACAAAACAAGGGACAGAGACTCAGGTAGACAGTAGGCATAGGAAGGTCTGCTCGAAGCCAGTGCCCTCAGGCGAGCAGCGCCAGGGACAGGCCGACACACCTTTTTAGAGAAGATGTTCTGAAGCGAGAAGCACAGCGTGGCCGCCAGGGCGCTGACCAGCCCCCACACGTCGAAGGACAGCTCCGTGACAGTGGCTAGCAGGACGCCACTGATGATGGGCACCAGCGACAGGTATACCTGCAGAAGGTCAGAGGGGCTCAGGTGGGCTGGGGCTACCCACATTCAGAACTGCAGGAAAGCTCAGGGCCCCATACCCCATCTTCTACCTTGGAAAATGCTGCCTGCACCTCACACGGTGCTTCATGCCCAGCATTCTAGCACTCAGAAAGCTAAGCAGGAAGATTACTAAGAGTCTCAGGTCTGGGGCTGGTGAGATGGCTGTCAGATAAAGGCACTTGCCACTAAGCCACATGGTAGGAGAGAACTGACTCTCCCACAGCTATCATGTAACCGACAGACACAGACAAACATGTACACAGGAAAATAAATAAATAAATGGAAAAAAAGGCTGAGGCTAACCTGACTTATTTCAAATCCTGTATCAAAAAAACAAACACCAACCAAACAAAACCTAACAAGGCAAAAAACCAAGAGGATTTCCAGTCTTAGCCTGTGTAGCCACTGTGTAGCCTGGGCTACACAGTGACATTTTGTATCAAAAACCAAATCAGGAGGCCAGTCTGCACTCCTGGCCATAGCTCACTTTCCTTGTTTTACATCTTCCCCTGAGAACAGGGAATCCCAGCCTGATCTATCTGCCTTGCAAGGGCCAAGAGGGCCAATCTCCAGATCGTGCACTTGTGAGGCCCTGAGCCAGGTACAATGTCCCCAGTGAACAGGAAAACTGATAAAACACAAAGTGTGCTATCAGGTGACACACCTGGATGCCTCCCCAGCAACTCTGACCCCCCCAACCCCCTCAGGCCAATCCTACCTGATATCACCCTGGCAGGGACTGCAGATTTCAGACAGGGATCACCAGGATAAAGTTGGGCCTGAGGACAAAACTCAGCCAGAGGTGGCCCAGTTTCTGCACAGATCCAGGTGAACACCCGTACACTTACTTGTACAAGGCGAGATGGCTACCAGCTGAACACTGGCATCCCTACTACACAGAACACAGTGAGCTCAATTCTTTAGCCCCAGATCAGAAAATATCCTGGCCTAGCACCTTCCCTAGGCAGCTCTGAGCTCTGAGTGCTGTATATGATCCACATCCAGATAATCACAACACAAGGTTCCTTGGTTCAAAACAGGGGTTGAACTCCAGGCCTTTGAGATCTTAGCGAGGGCTCCACACTGAGCTACAACACTTTTCTTTTGCTCTTTCTTTCTTCCAATTAATTAATCTTGAGAAAGGTTCTCTCTACAGAGTCCTGGAACTCACCATGTACACCAGGCTGGCCTCCAACTCAGAGATCCTCCTGCCTCTGCCTCCAGAGTGCTGTGTTAAAGGTGTGTGCCACCATGTCCAGTTCTGTAGAACAGGCTGGCCTAGAACTCCTCATCCTCCTGCCTCTGCCTCTTGAGTGCTGGGATGACAGACCCATGGCCCCATTCAAGGCTTTGTAAAGTTTTAGTTTCTACAAACTGGCTAGATTCTGCCATGTTCAAACCCCTTTGGCGGAGCATCTCACACCAGATCCAGACAAGCCCTACCAACCATTCTTTCTGGTGATGTGAAAACTAGGACATGATAGTTCAACAAGTCAGGTCATCACGGCCACTCCTGACGACTTCAAGCTGATTCCAGCTATCCACAAGGTGAAAACTGTCCTCTGACTTACATACACGTGGCAGCACAACACACACACAAATAAACATAAAAACAAACTAAGAGAAGGAATACTTGTCCCAACTTAGTTTGCCTGTTGGTGACTTGCTAAAATGGAACCAAACAGATATCACCTACCAGCAATCCCAGAGAGGGAATCAAAACAGAAAAAGAACAGTGGGCTCCAGAGGGATGTGGCACTCAGGGGCAACAAGCAAGAGTTGGTGATATCTCCCCTTCATACACACACACCTGCTCTCTGAAAGGTGAGTGCGAGACGCTAGGTGAGGCAGCCACAGAAGGCTGACACCTTGACTTCCTTATTTGACAGGAAGCCAGAGGATGCCACGGTCCAACCACGTCATCAACCTGGCCAGCTACTGGGAATCCCCCCTAGCCTAGGGCTTCTGTCAGGGTTACCTTGGTGCTCTGTTTCTCCTTCATGATGATCCGGGACAGGAGGACCACCCAGATGGGCATGGTGGCCTTGACTACAAAGAGAGGAAAGGCACTCAGTGGGCAGTCCCGGCAACCTGTGCGCCCGACCCCGGACCTTCTTTCTGTAAAGCTTCTCCCCACCCCCAAAACCCCCCATTCCAATAGCTGAACTCAATTCTGCTAGACGCTCGGTAAACTCCTCAGACCTTTTCCAATCGCCGCGCCTTGGCGGCGTCTCAGTCAGACCGCCCGCACACTCGTACCCATACTTTGAAGCCCCAGACTGCGCTCACAGCCCGCGTCAGCACCTACCGGTGTGCGCGTAGGAGACCGGCACCTTCCAGATGCTGACGTGCGCCGACACCGACGCGAAGTACTTGCCAAAGGCAAGCGGCAGCACGTAACGCGGATAGAAGCGCGGCGGCAGCAGCGGGCCGGACGCCGGATGCGGGCCGGGTCCTGGGCCCGACACGGGTGGCGCGGGCGGCACGCGCCAGGCGCGCAGCAGCGGCGGCAGCCCCGCGCACAGCGCTAGGATGTGGCACAGTGACACGGTGACGGGAAACGGGAAGGCGCTCAGAATCACCTTGTTGACCACGTTACCGCCCGCGCTCAGCGCGTACCATAGTAGACACAGCGCCGCCACCCGCGCGCCCTCGCGCGCCCCGCCGCCGCCACCCGCGCCTGGGACCCCCGCGCCCGCGCCGGGACCCGCGGCTGCCGCCGCCGCCATTCTGCCCGACCGGCCACCCCTTCCCGCCGGACGACCGCCGGACGCGGGCCGGGGGCGGGCCAGCCCAGGCGGGCGCGCCGGCAGACGCCTCTCACCATTGGCCGCTGGCCTTGTGCGTCATCGCCGCTCGCCATTGGCCACCGCCCCATGCATCATCGTCGCGCGCCCACCGACGCGCCCGCACCACGTCTTCGGCGAGGTCCTCACCCTCACTTGAAAGCCTTCCGGAAGGGGGCGGGGCCGAGCCCAGATGACGGGCCGTGGGTCCCACGCGTGAGATAAGTGCGTTCCGTTCTCTCCGGTGTCTGGCGGGACTCTGTGAGAGGTGCCGGGCGACGCGGGCCCGCCCACTTGAGGCTTAGAAGCGGCGTGCCCGGACAGGACAAAGACCTTTTAGAAGAAAAGAAACCGATTGTGGTAAACCCTCTGGACGACGCAGGGTCCTTGGAAGCTGTGCGGTAGGTGTCACCTTTCCCTCACCAACCGAGAGAAACCCAGGGGTAGGCGCCTCCTGCGACAGTGTCTTAAGAGCTGTGTTGACCCGTACGAAGCCGGGCGGAAAGCTGCTGGCAAAAAACACAGAGGCAGGACAAGACTTCAGCACCGTGATCCTAGACTACAAAACTCGCTTCCGAAGATCGTATGCTTTTAAGTGTTTGTGGGAGAAGAATTGTTCGCGTTCTTTAATGTATTCATTTATGGAGGCGGGCACGAGTGTGTGTACACATATGGAGGGCAGACGACTTGAGTGTCTCCTTTCTACCTCGTGCATCCAGGGAACCAAACTGGCTCTGGCAGCAAGCGTTTATCTGCTGAGCCATCTCGCCGACCTCAGTATTCTCTTTTACAGTGTCTCCTTGAATGCTAGGGTGTCTACCTCACCCGTTTTTTTGTTCTTGTTTTTTTCTTTTTCGAGGTAAGATTTCTCTGTGTAACAGATCTCTGGCTGTCCTGGGCTCTTATTTGTAGATTAGGCTGGCCTCGAACTCAAGAGGTTTGCTTGCCTCCGCCTCCCGAGCACTATGACGAGCTACTCACGGCTGTTCTTGAAGGTAGACTGTGTACCCTGGGGTTTGCTGGATACTCAGCACAAGTGTGGCAGTCCCTGCGGGTTGGGATCTGAGTAGTAAATAGCCAGGTCCCAAAGCAGGAGTCTAAGAATCTGGTGATAGGACACCAAGCTCTGTACCCTAAGGCCCCTCCAACTTGGTGTTTTGTCACAAACTAGGTACAAGAGGAATTAGGATCTTTGGATAAAGCATTGTCAGCCCCACTGATGTGTTTTGGTTGCTGTTTATCTCTTATTGGACTTGGCCCTGGCAACTCTGTGGACGCCTTTTTTATTATTATATGTAAGCACACTGTAGCTGTCTTCGGACACTTTTTCTTCTCTCTCCAGCCCCACTTGCCTGTGGAAGGAAGCCTTTTCATCTCACAAGTACATGTGCTCAGGAGTGAACACTGGCTCAGGGCCACCCAGCTGGGGTTTCACCTCCTCAAATGGCCCTGTAATGGGAGTGGGGCCATTCTGCAACAAACCTCAGAAATTCCTACTGGCTCTGAAACGGATTCTGGGTTGGCTATGGTACCAAGCAGACCAGAAGGCATGTTCTAAGACTCAAACCATGAAGCTGCTGTTTTATGGGTAACTGTTAACTTCATCTGTGAAATTAAGCAGATATGGATGAGAAGAGCCAAAAAAATAGAAACCCAATCTTGGCTTATTAATTGGGGGAGAAAACTAGATCATTACTTTGTAACAGAGGTGGCATCTTAGCGGGCACTTGTTAGGTATGGAGGCAGCCTTGGGCCTGCCTGCAGCTGCTAGCCCAGGGCTGGGGCCATGCAATGTCAGCAATGTACTGGTGGTAAGTGAAGGTGTACACCATGTCACTGAGAGGAGCTACACTGCCTGCAGCAGGGGGCTCCTCTAGGTGGATGACCAAGATGTGGGTGGCCATCACCAATGAAAAGCAGAGGCCCTGCCTGCCACTACAAAATATAGCTAAAGGGATGTCACCAAGGCTGGCCCAATAGGTTGTGGGCTCCAGGGACTTCCCCCAGGTGGAGTCTTGGAAATGCCAGATTTTGCTATACATGTGCAAATGAGAAATGGTTCCAAAACTGGTTTGTGCAAATATTTTTTTTTTTATTTCCACATTTATATCACAAGTTGTCCACTTACTGGACCAAATAGCAAAGTTGCTCCCTTCTGCGCGAACACAGAAGTCTAGGTACTGTACATTCACTAAGGCTCCTTGTTTTTGCAAATCGCATTTATGACAACCATAAGGCAAACGAATCTAAAGGAATGGTTATGAGTGTTTCCAGCGAACAGACGGCTCTCCCCTAGCCCAGCAGGGCAACTCACACCAGTAGCACCCTCGGGAACTTTGTGGGGTTAAAGACTCTAGAAAGATGGCATTTTCTAGAGCTGTGCAGAAAAGGAAAGAGGGAAGGAAAAGTCATTTGGCTGGTGGTAGGGAAAAGAGGACGAAATAAACGAGAAAACTTTTTCTGCAGCATTTAAGAACTGGGACTGAACTGAAACCATATACAAATGGGCGGACGATTGTGCAGCGTGGGTGAGGCTGGCCCACTCACACAACACCAGGGTTCACAGCAGAGAAGCTTCCAGCGCACAACACGAGGGAGACAAAAAAAACAAACAAACAAAAAAAAAACCACTGGCTTGAGAGGCCTGTGTCTCAGAGACCAGGACCAAAGAGCAAGAGATGCAGAGATGAGATGTGCGTCTGTTGCTGTTAAGATAACCTCTTCCACAGGGTTCCTGTGCCTGCCTGCCACTGAGGTCCCCGCCTTCGGTGCTTAGAGTAGCTCTGCACCTCTTCTGGAATGGGGGACTCACGCTTTATAGCTGGCTTACTAGAGTTCTGGACTCCCTCAGCCATCTATTTGCCCCTCCCCCCTAGCGGCCCTTCCTTTGCAATCGTTAGTAAACTGGTAGCAGCATTTCACAAAAGGAGGGTGGAGAACGAGCCTTAAGCTCGCCTTCCAGGCTGGCCAGCCTAACCCTTGTGAGGTGGGAATGCACGTGATGGCCAGGTTAGGTGCTCAGTCCAAGCAGACATAAGGCAGAATGTTTAAGCGCCCATCGTCGCCATGAGGGTCAAGCGATATACACTGCGTCCAGTCATACCAATTACCCTGTGTGTCTTCACACCCGTTAACCCCCGGCCACTGCTGGGCCTGGATTCTGTCCAGGTCATCTTGTGTGACCTCCCGCGTGAGCCCTGGTAGGTCAGTGGGTGTGGGCAGTGGCAGCAGCACATGGGGCTGCCGGGCCCCTTGCCGACTGCTCTCCTCCTGCTTCAGGTACTCAGCCATAAAGTGGTGCGCACCTGGGGTCTGTGCGCCTGAGGAAGACAGCAGGCTGCTCTGGCGGCTCAGGTAGGACTGTATGATCTCATTACGCGACAGCTCCTTCCAGTTCGTCTGCTCAAAAGGGCTCTGGAGGCTGGCCTTGGCCTCCTGGTGCTCCAGCTCTGTCCTAGGCAGCTGCTCTGTGGGTACTGGGCTGTCAGCCCGCACCGGCTCTTTCTGGGTCAGAGGCCTGATCTGTCTCGTCATGGGGTCAAAGGTGAGCTTCCGCTCTTTTAACCGCACAGGCTTCACGCCAGCCTCAGCCACCTGCCCGTCCAAGTTCACTGTGTAGTCTCGAGGGCGGTACCTCTTTTTCTTTTTGCTGTCCGAGCCACCTGAAGAGGCAGCATCACTGTCTGCCTTGGAGGAATCTGGAGACAATCCAGCCCTGCAGGCTGGCCCCATTAGCCGAGGGTGGCCCTCGGGGTGCTCTGGCCAGTGCACAGGGCTCTCAGCATTAGGCAGCAGCTCTAGCCGGCGCACAGGGGGGGTGGGCGGTTGGACCAGTGGGAGTGGGGATGGTACCTGTGTGGTGTCCAGTGGCTGGGGCCGTGGGGAGGGGCTAGACACCATGCCCTTGGGTATGTGTGAGCTCCGATGCCGAGCAAAGGAGCCTTCATGCCGTGAGTTCCGGGGGCTAAAGGAGCAGCGAGAGGACCCCCTGGGATAGGGAGGGCCTGGGGGCTCATCCGCCCTGTCCAACTGCTGCAGCTGTGCAGCCTTGGTCTGCAGGCAGGGAGCCGGGGGCTTGCCCAAGCCAGGGGAGCTGGGGCGTGGCCGCACGGCGTTCACGGGGATCTTGATGCTGTGCTTCTCGTTTTCGCTGGGCTCCAGGCGGCTGCCATCAGGGCCCAAGTGCCCACTGCCATCCAGGGGGCTGGGTAAGCTCTCTGGGCTCCCGCTGATCCCATTGGTGGGAAGAGGGGATGCATTGGGGACCAGGGGGTCAGGACTGCCTTTGGAAACTTTGTGGGGTGGCCCTGGATGGCCCAGGTCACGCTGGTCCCCCCTGCGTTTACGGCTGCCCAGCCTATCTAGCCGCTGCCCAGGAAGCCTTTGGATGTCGTTTCGATTTTTAAGGTCATGGATGCTCTTGGGTGCACCAGCCACTCCCAGCTCTGGCCGGCAGTTGTGTGCACCCCCATTGGCAGAGCTTGCAGCCCCCGCCAGTGCCCGTAATGCCACTTCGTTCTGGTGTACAGGCTCGATGAGCTTCTGCCAGCTCCGCAGCAGCCTCTTGGCCCGCTTGGCCAGCTCCTCATTCTTGGTTTTCTTTCGGACGTCATTGATGAGTTTCCCTAGTCGTGTCTCCTACAACCAAGAGAGTAACATACTTATAGGGGGCCAGCTTCTTGGGCATCTCCAGTACTCTGTGGCAGCATGAATCTTTAGATCTGGGACCCAATGGCTTTCTCAAAAATAGGTCTACTGGTTCCAGGTACCTGCAAAACTCTGTGCCATCAAGGCCACAAGGCTGCTCTGCCAGGGTGTCTGGGTAAGCACATTATACAGCCTAAGACCTCCTACCCAAAGAGAGGGCAGTGCCACTAACCAGTTGTCTAAAGCACAGTTCATTCAGGCTGTGTCACCAAGTGCTATGAGGTGTGCAGAGTGTGGGAAGGAGCCCAGCTGTGAGATTAGAAGACTCCATACTTGGGAGCATGTAGTCAGAGCCTAAGCCACAAGAAGAAAAGCCGGCTGGGACTACCTTCACCTCCCATTCCACCCAGGGTAGGGGCAAGGGCTCTCACCTCCAGTGCCTCTTTGGTGATGGGGTATCTCTCCAGACTGGAGATCACTTCCAACACTGCCACCATGTTCCGGATCTGAAGAAAAAGAACCATGTATCAGCTCAGAGCTCTGCCCTTTCCTGTGGAAAGCCCAGCAGCCCAGGGCCCGGCAAAGTGCCAGCACTAGGCACCACCAAAACCCCTATTACCCTCTCCCAGGGTTCAGCATTACTTATGTGCACACACACCAGTACCCACTGCCATCAGACTGCTCATGAAAAAGGATCTGCCCCTGGTCTGACAGACAGCTCTGCTATGAGGCCCTTAGGCTGAAGGACTTATCACATAAAACACATAAAGCCTCAGAGGAAAGGAAAGATAGGCACAATAAACCAGTGAACCTGATGACTCTATAGACTCATAGAGACTCACTGAACAAAAGCAGGATGTCACAAACTATAAGATCTGCACGTCACATGCCCACCCGAGCAAATACGAAGCCCCATGAAACCAGGTGAGAGAAGGCCAGAGACACCAAGAGGCTCTGTGCACAACAAGCAGGGTGAGCACTAGTGCTGAGCTTCATGGTGACAGGAAGCTAATATCCATAGGCTCATGTTTGAGATCCCACTCTAAGCCAGCCCTTCCATAATCACTGACTTCTTTAATCACAACAGACTTACTGGGCAGGTGGCAGGACTGCCATTCTGGAAACAGTAGGACCAAAACGCTATGACTGGTGTGACTGGACACCCCAGCAGCACAGCCACACTGGCAAATACAGCAACACAGGAGCAAAGCATGAGTGGGAGGGGCTGAAGAGGAGCTTCCAGAGCAAGATGTCACAAACTCTAAGATGTACACGGCTAGTGAGACTAGCCATGTTGGTGAGCTCTGGGTTTGATTGAGATTGACTGTCTCAGTGAGCAGGCAGAGAAATGAGTGATGATTCCCTGCACCAACTTGAGCTGCCTTTTATGTATGTGCACACATGTGTTCCATACACATATACATGGGAAACTACTTCAGTGAACCCCAGGCCCAAATGTGCAAGTTAAAAGCAAGCTCAAAAAAAAAAAAGTAAGCTCCAAAATGGGTGTGGGAGAGGATATGCAGGTGTGGGACGATAGGTGTTCCTGAGAAGTTCAGAGCACAGCGGGTAGTACCATGGTGGCTGGCTATAGCCCTAAGTCCTCTTTATCTTCCTTGGACCATATGTCGACAGGGTATGGTATTACCTGCCACACTGGGTAACGTGGAAAAAACAATCCGCATCCCTACAGACTGTTCACGAGGAACAGCCCAGCAGTGGCTCCAGCACTTGGGGGAAGGTGTTAGCTAGCCCCCAGGAGGTTGTTTCATGTGACATACCACAAGCAACCCAGTGACCAGAAGATTGACCTTCAGGTCTCCTGATCTATGCTGGCTGAAGTCCCTTCATGTTTTGATTGTCTGCCTACCCATAGCCTAGGGCCAGAGAACTGCCTTCTTACTGGTTCTTGGGGAGGATCCATTCCCTACTCATAGAGATCACCAACAGAATTCAAGTCCAGGTCCCCATTTTCTTACTGACTGTCACCTAAAATGCTTGTTCCTAGCTTCATGTCCCTGGGCTCCAGAATCTTGATCATATCAGCTCTCTGACTTACATGGATAACCAGAATTGTTCCTGTCTCTAGTCCACACCTTAGCCATGTCTTGTCAGGTAAAGTACCAAGCCTAGGTTGGTTCCCAGACCAGGAGGTAGATAGCCCATAGGCCAAAGGTACCCCCAGCTTTTCTAGTCTGCCCATTTCCAGCTTTAGGCAGCCACCATGTCTCCCTTGCTTCAGGGCTCTGCCTCCTGGAAGAGAAGCTGTAGTGAGCAGAGAGCAGTCAGCCAAGAGAAGACAAAGTCATGTGTTCCCTGGCCTGGAAGCTTGGTGCCACTGGGCTCCTGAGCTTACTCTATGGCTTCATCTCCACCCAGTGACCTCACTCTGGTATATTTAGAGCACTGGGTCCCCACATAGTCCTGATCCAGCAGTCCTTGCTGAAAGGAATTTGCCCAAGCCCCAGTAGCCTGGCAGCACAGAGCATCCTTGTCCTTGGACAGATACCATTCTGCTCCCAGACAGGAGGAAGGGGCAGAACACCTAGGGGAACCGGGTATTGGGTTGGTGCATAGGAACCCCCTCCCCCCCCAAAAATGCTGAGCCATACACAGACCAGCCATAGTGCCTTCTGGGGCTATATGGATCAAGGTCTAGGGCCCTTCCTAGGTGCTCATTGTCTCATGGCTATGCTCTGCCTGAAGGACCACCTTATCAGTGTGGGCTTTCAGGAGACCCTGTGGGAAATGCCATATCCTCTGTGCCCCCCTGCAACTGTAGGTCATTCACCTAAGGAACTGCCTGCCACACCTACAAGGTCCACACTGCTGGGGCCACACTCTGGAGCCAGTGTACGTAGACCAAGCATCAAAGCAGTTGTTAAGGTATGCTAAGCTGCCTAGGTAAAAAGCAAGGAAGAGCTGGAAGAAGTGATGTGGGCTGGCAGGTAGGCTCAGGTATCCTACCACTAGAACAAAGCTGTTGAGGCTAATCCACTGCCACCACCATAACAGACACCCTGTCTTTTCTTGGTAGTTCCTCTTACCTACATGTTAATACCCACCCACTCATCTCCTGGGTGCTGCCTGGGGAGCTCTTGGCAGTGCTGTGAAAGACAGCTTCAGGGCAGGTCTGTAGCTCAAAAGTCCTAGTTGCAGGCCTGAGGGCCATTTACAACCTGCTGCTGTCAAGAATAGCCTGGTCCTTTCCTTTTCTTTTCTTTCCTTTGGGACTCATTCCGGGGGCCCAACTACTCCCAAGCACCCTGCCAAATGATTTTCCCATCAGGAGAGCTTTGGCACCAGGCCTTGAGCCATGCACTTGCATATAGTGCTGAGTGAATAGACACAGATCAATCTGTATTACTTAGCAAGCAGTATGGCCAAGCTTGCCTCTCCTCCCTTCCCCAAGAGTGACAGGCTCTGCCCATTCATTTGCATTGCTGGACATCCAGTGTGGTAGTGCCTGCTTGTGGCTCCAATGGGGAGGCATATCTGCAGTGGCCAGCAGGGGCACTAAGGAAGTAGGTGGCATTCCTCTGGGAGCCACACAAAGGTGCATCAAGGAACCATCATAGGCCCAAATGGAACATGAATATTCATGATAAAGCATTGAGGAAGAGTGTACAGGACCCAAGTCTGGCCACTGGGTGCATGCCTTAGGGCATCTAAGGAAATGTTAGGTCCTTTGTCCTACATCCCCCTTCTTCCTGGTTGCCAGGAGATGATCATGCTCTGCCACATGCTCCCCACTTCAATGTGGCAAACCCAAGGTGGGGATCAATCTTTCCAACTCTTAAACTGATTGTGCAGGGCATTTTACCATGGTAACGGGAAGGTAACACCCCAAGGTATGTACTGAGTATTAGGCAGGTCCTACCTATACACAAGATCCAAAGGCTCAAAAAGGCCCTCAGCTTCGTTCTCTATTAGGCCACAGCTTGTGCTGACTCACAATTCCTACTAGGCAAACCCATGACACCTGCAGCTCAATTCACTGTGAGTCTGGGGAAGAGAAGCAAGCCAGGCAGAAAATACCAGGTCTGGCACTGCTGAGATCCAGACATGGCAAATAACACCCCTCAGAAGCAGTAACTATTCTCTCTACTAGTGACTGTTCCCTTTTATGTTTAAACTTGGCTCTAGGAGACTCTGGGAGGTGGAGGTACAATGAGTGCTTTCCTGCCAGTGCCTCCAGGGCTGGGGACAGTCAGCAGGACTTCCTAACATAACTCAGGGTTCAAGGCCTTCCATCTTCAGAGACTCCAGCACTCATAGAACCAGAAGACTCACAGAACTCTGAACGCTCCTGAGCTACTCTGACAGACCTGAGCCAAAAGTACTACACCCTAGGAGCTATGGCACTGGGATAGCTCACCAGGGTTCAACTCCAGGCAAGCCTCCTACATCCCTCTGACAGGATCCACAGAGTCCCAAGTGGGATGGCACTAACTCAAAGCTAATGTGTACAGGGAGGCCTGTGACTCTTCTCTGCCAGAGGATGCCAGAGGATGGGAACCAAGACACCAAGTCTTAGAGAGTCCTAGTATCCCCACAGGATATTAGGCTCATACATTGGCTTGCCATACACTGAAGTGGGAGCATGTGGCAGAGATGTGCACAGCCTTGGCTAGGTTCTTGGGGCCAGGTTCCAGGCTCAGCAAGGAGGATGGGCAAACTTAGGAGTAAAAGAGCCATCGTTTCTGACCCAAAGGCAAAGGGATTCTGAACATTACTATTGTGTGGTACATGAGGCAAGGTGGAGGATGCCAAAGTTGGGGGCTTCTCATAGAGGGGTGGTGTAACCTTGTTCTGTGGGGAGTGCTGCCTGCCCAGCACTGCCTCCTGCACAGCCTCTGGCAGGGAAGGCCCATCCAGTGGCCACACCTGGAACCAACTCACATCTCTGGCCTCTCCAGAAGACCAGACTGTCTTTGCAAACTGTTCCCAGCAAAGGCTTGGAGTCCTCTTTTAAAATGAAACCCAGCAGGAGAAACTGGACATCATGGTGAATCTCTGTTCTGTGTAGAACAGCACGATCAGATTCCTCCTTCCGGACTGTGCTCGTAAACTACCTATGGGGAATTTCCAGCTACAAGCTGAAACAGGAAACCAAGAAGCCAAGTCTAGTCCCAGTATCCCCACAGGTCAGCTCACCACTCCCTTTTCTCACCCCAGCTAACCAAAATCCCGGACGGACGCTGGCAGTTGCCATTGTTCCCCAGAGGCACTGACACTAATGGGACCCAAGTATTGTGCAGCTTCATTTTACAGTGAGGAAATTGAGTCTGTGCAGGATAGGGAGGTCCACAGGTACCACAGAAGGCAAAAGCCTGGCGCTTTCCCATTTGGGGTGGAGTGTATTAAGTTAGCGCACAAGCATCCTGTGATGTACTTGCCCTAGCCCGTAACAGCAGAGAAGCACACGGGTAACAGAGCTCCTTGAAGTTGGCCCCTCTAGATGGTCTCAGTGTTGTGTCATTTGCTTTTCCTCAAGGCTTGTTGAAGAACCAAGACCGGGTACATCTCAGCACAGTTCATGCCTAATGATATCCCGAAGCGGACATATACAGTGATGGCCTGAGAGCCATCTGGCCAGCTCTCCCAGGCACTGCCTGCCAATAGCCCCAGCCACATCTATGCAGCAGAGTCCTCAGGACCCACACCAACATCCCTTGAAAAACCAACAGTGTCTTGGTGGGTTCTAGGTGTTTTTTTGTTGTTTTGTTTTGTTGTTTTTTAAATGAAGAATAGTCTATAGACAAAAAATTTACAAAACGCACTGAATTTAAAAGACTCTGGAAGTGTTGATCAGCAAGAAAGCTGAGCTTTCAAACCAAAACATGCCACAGATGGCACCAAGAAGCAGGCAATCTGTGAGCCTACAGTGTGCTGTGCACCCCTGCTGACATCGTTAAGGACACCGTGAACAGAATGGGTGCTGCAGGGCATGCTCTGGGAGAAACAGTCTCTTTGTCTTCCTTGCCTAATGCCTCAGTAAGTCAGGGAGTCTGGTGGGGTACATGTCCCCAGTGCCACTAGCCTAGTCAATCATGTGGTCTCCTGGAATGCCTGGTTAAAGCAGCTTTCTCCACCAGTACCCTGTGGATGCCTCAAACTCAGAGTGGCCAGGTTTCCCACTCACAGCTTTCTCAGAGGAAGGACAGTGGGGCAGATCCCAGAACCACTGCCACCACTTATAAAAAGCATTTCCCTATAAACAGGACCCACCTGCTCCCCGAGGAATATCCAGCACCTAAGTAGCCTGTCACAATCAAAGTGGCTCTGCCTACCTTGAAACAAGCCAAGAGCTCTGATAGGCAGAGCATGCCACAACTTGACCCAGGAGACGAGAAACCCAGCCTGGGTGCAAGCAGCATGCAGACCACTCACTGTATCTCATAAAGCACTCCAGAACACGGAACAGCAGCAGAAATTGATGTCTGCATGCACAGCTAACCTCTTCAGCAACAGAGGCTACCTGAGAGCTCCACACAACACCCACACACTGTCCTTCTGCTTTTCGTCAGGAGCAGAGAAGCAAAATGAACTCTGCAGACTCTGTCCAGTGCACAGGCCCTTCTTGAGTGCATGGAGTTCCCACGAGTGTCATCTGTGAGTTTGCCACCCATGTAACTGGAAAATTTGCAAGCCAGACACAACTTTCCATTTCTGCCATCAATCCTGACAGAAGGGTCCTGGTGACCAAGTGTCTGAGGACGGCAGGTTGGCAGGTTGTGGGGCTCCTCCACCTGGCCTCTCTTTGATAGAAGAGCCGCTAAGAACACCAGCTATAGGAGACTGAAAATGACCCAACACTAAGGAAGGAAACACAGTACTTGGTCCACACCTTGTGCAGAAGGCAAATCTCAAACAAGAGCAAGCCAGCTTTCCAGGAACTATTAAGAAGAAGCAGGCTCCCGAGCCAACTGAACACAGGCAGTGAAGTTGTGTGTATATTCAGGCTGATAAGAGCAGATGGTGGGAGCCACCTGGCATCCTGCACCAGCCCAAAGCACAACCAGGTGCCTGCCTGAGCCCAGCTTCTCTCCCAGGAGCTTGGGAAACCACAGACAACATATTGTGCACTAACCAGGCCATGCAGGAACACCCACAGGAACCAGGCCTGGCTTCCAGGGCAGCTTCATGATACAGAAAGTCCCTGCCCACATATACATCATACACATGAATAAGTAAATAAATATTATTTATATAAATAGCTTTTTACAGCTTGTACTTTTTTTTTTTTTAAGGATTCTGTACTTTTTAAAAAGTTGTTTCAATTAGCCAACTTGGGAACCAGAGAAAGAATTCTTGGCTTCTGTGTGCAGTATGTGCTTACCATCCCAGTACTAGAGGTAGGATGCAGGCAGTTTCCTGGGGCCAACTGGTCAAGCCTACTTGGCAAGCTCCAGGCTATTGAGACATACTGCCTCGAAAAAGAGGAGGGTGAGAATGATGATAGGTAGCTCTTCTCTGACTCCACATGCATGTTCACACATACATCCCTGCACATGCACAAACACTAACACACATCTTGTTAGTTCACTGTTGTGTTACATGCCTGTTGTCCCAACACTCAGAAGTACAGTGAGTTTAAGGCCAGCCCAGACTACACAGAGAGAACCCCATTTCCAAAACAAAACACGGAAGTGGGGAATGCTAGAAAACAAACAAAAACACAGTAGCAAACTAGAGAGATGGCTCAGCAGTTAAAGAGCATTTGTTCTGGTTCAGAAAACCAGGGTTAAATTTCCCAGCACCCACTTGGTGGCTCACATCCATCATCCATAACCATTCAAGAAGCTTCAACGCTCACTTCTGACCTCGGAGGGCAACTGGCATACATGTGGTACACAGACATACATGTGAGCAAAACTCTTACACACATAAAAATAAATAAATCCCCAGGGAGACAAGAGGCAGGAGAGTATCAGGGTGAGGCCAGACAGGTCTACATATCAAGTTCCAGGTTACCCAATCTCAAAAAAATAAATTTAAAAAGTTAAACTGAACATAAGCTATTCTGTGTGAATCCTGCATTCTAGAAGGCCACATATCCCAAGGAGATGGAGGCAGACAGCCTCCACCCCTGTGGACCAATGTCTGAACAGTGTCAACATACCCCCATCTGCCTGAGACCAGTGGCATAGAATGCACTACACAATTCACCTGGAACTCTTTTCCACATCTGCTAGGATCAGAGCAGCTGAAGGTGACCAAAGCACTTTGGAGGCACCACACAAGGAGCTCTCTGGACAGCTCCCTGTCACCTAGTGGAAACAAGATGCATTACCTAGGGACAGGTAGGCAGTGCTCAGGGACTCAGCATGACATATGTCTCTATACACACCAGGATGCCAGCTAGCCTGGCTCATGAACAACCTCATCTGCTCCCTGTACAGTTGGCACATACCTGCCTCCATACTGTTAGTGTCATCAATAAGATGAGGGCACTTGTGTGAACAAGCAAGGACAGAAAGCAGCAGAGAGGAGAGGAGATGGGGCAGGTATGTGGCTATCATCTGAAAAGCAGGGTTAAGTGGGTGGAGTAAGGCCAAAAGGGAAAGCCCAAACCACAATAAACATACAAAGCATGGACAGCTGACCCTGGAGAAACCCAGTCACTAATAACAGAAAACCTGTCCCAAGACAGCAAGATCACACTTGTCTCCTCCCTGAAGAGCAGCCATAAGAAAGGAGCAGTCAGTTCTACTCTGCTCTGGACAGGAGGTTCTGCCCAATGCAATTAGGCAAGAATAAGACAGAAGAGGCCTTCCAAACAGGAAAGAGGAAAGAGTGCCCACACTCTGCGTTCATGTTAGTTCTTGGGACGCTCTTAGGGCATCTGAGCAGAGCTACAAGACAGAGCATTTCCACCAAAGGTTCACAAGTTAAAGACTCCAAGCCAATCCCCTACTGACAACAGCAAGTAAATATGAAAGGCCCTGGAGATGACTCAGTGAGTAAAGGTGTGCACAACCAAGCCTGATAACCCAAGTTTAATCCCATACCCCTAGGTTGTCCCATGACCCCCATTTATGGGCACATGCACAAAATAAATTAATGTTAAAAGAATTATCAAGATAATTACATATGGATGAATCTTACTACATGTAAAAACTCAGCACTGAAAACTTACAGCTAAGAAAATAAAGCAGACATCATCATGTCAGTGCAGACACCAAGGCTTTGCACCCCACTGTCTAAAACCAATCCACAGAGTGGACTCAGCCAAGATCAATGTCAATTCAAGCTGATACTTTTGGGGAATGTGGCAAGATTCTGAAATCACACTGAGTTCAGAGACTCAATACATAAAGCCTTGTCACCAAGTGTGTCCCTTGGGCACACACAGTAGAAGGAGAAAACTTCTACAGATAATTCTCTGACCTACCCCACTTCCACCTCTACACACACACACACACACAGCACACACACACACACAGTTGCATGCACACAAATGAACATGCTCAAATGCATATCTCACAGAAACCAACAAAAACAATAGTAACAAGAAGCTTTTAATTTAATAATCAGACAAATGAGGCAGGTGGCAAGCTGGCAATGATAAGCCCATTTACCTTTTACCATGGAAGATACAAAAGAGCACACACACTCAGGTGACCAATACCATCAGCCATTAAGAAATGCAAAGTAAAAGTCCCTTGAGAAATCACCACATACTCCCTGAACAGCTAAAATTAGAAGGACTAACCTAATCAAATGTTGACAGGGTTTGAACAAATGGCTCACTCATTCATTCATTCGTTCATTCATCTGGATGACATCAAACTCCTGATCCTCCCCCCCCTCCACACCATACACACACACTTAGGAATACTGACATGACAAGCATGTACTGCAACACCCTTGGTGGGAATATAAAGTAGTAAAATTATCTTAGAAAGTAAAACAACTCAAGGGGCTAACAATATGACTCAGTCAAGATACTTGCCAGAGAAAGCCCTGCCACCTGAGTTGATCCCCAAAATCCAGACTCCAAGTAGCTTCCAATCTCTAATGCATATCCACACAAGCATGTGTTGTGAAGCCAACCATCCAAGTGTTAGCAACACACACACAAACTGTAAGATGGCTAGTAAGATGGCTCAGCTGATAAAGGTGTTTGCTGTCGAGTTCCACTCCTCCACATGCACACTATGACACATCCTCAAAAAAATTCTCTCTCTCTGTCTCTCCCCCACCCCATACTTACACATAAAAAAAGAATGGATTATTACTCAGCAACAAAATAAATCATGACACAGTATAACATGGATAAACTTCAAAATCAATATGCTGAAAAGGACAGTCTCCCACCTAATCCAAAAAGGAGTGTGTGCATGCATATGTACAATTTACACAATTCTAATAGGGGCCAGGCAAGCCAACCTACAAAGGCTGAGGAGAACAGCAGTTGTCTGGAGAGTTGGGAAAGGAAAGGGGAATAATACCAAGGAACGGAAAAAGGTTTTGTGGCAGTGATGTGTTTGTCATCTCACATGCCTAAGGTAAATGACACTACATATGTACCTAGTTACAGACTTCAAATGTGCAGTTTATTGTATGTCAGTTATAGTTTAATAAAATAGGAAAAAAAATAGGGGCAAGGTACAGCAAGGTAGGTATCGCACAAAAGTAGGAGCAGTGAAGCCAAAGCAGGAACACTTTTTGTTGAGATGACAGGAATGAGCACCCCACAACCTAGAAGAAAAATATCTCTTGGGCTGTCTCTCTCTAGTAAAATGAAGAAGGACCTAGAACCTTGGGAATCTTCCAAGGACTGACAACTAAACACACACAGAATACACTCCCAATTTCATATCAGACTCTACCCAACACTGACAAGCACTAGCTCCTCTTTCTGGAACTTAGCACATCCTAACAGAAACCTGTGCACTAGACGATATGTCCACAGCAGAGTGAGAATAGCTGACCTTGGGTTAGGCAGGTCTCAGCACTCAGAAGCTGTACTGGTCAAGTCTCAGTCAGGTGCCCTAGTCTCTACCCTGCCTCCACTACACCTAGAACCCAGGAGTAGGAGCCAACTACCCAGCTTCCCAGAAAAGGCAGACAGCTTTAACTTCCAGACAACATCAGTGAGCTCCCCATAACAGCACCTGCGGCAAGTACTGTAGCTTGCTGAGTAGAGTAGCTCAGTGCCTGGCATACTGCCCACCCTGGGTGTGCGGGGCCTGTGTCTAGCCATCTGGAGTCCCAGTTTCCATACTATTCTCCAAACAAAGGACCTGGGGTCTTCTTTAATGGGACCCTTTAAGGGATTCACATACCCCCACCCCCAGGGCAGGCACACAGAAGCTCTGGGAAAGGCCCCAGACCCAGCACCAGCGTCTGTGCTCAATGGTGGTCTGAGGGCTCCTGTCTCAACCCTACCAGATCTCTGTGACAACCCTAAAGATACAAGGAGTGTGGAGAGCTCACTCAGGTTCACATGCACTCCACAGAAGAATGCCCTCTCATGTCCTCAGAGTCTCAGAGTCCTCCAGAGAATGGATGGTGTGACAAGGTTCAGAAGAACTACCACAGAATGAAAGGCAAAGGGGTGCCTAGGGTAATGGGAGAAGAGCCATCACCATCTAGCAGTGCCCAGTCAGAAACAATGGCTCCTGGCAAGCACAGGCCCTCAAGCCTGCATGTTTGGCAGCCAAAACCACTCACTCCCATGTGACAGGGAGCTAGCTGGTCACCTCCTAGAATTGTTCACACCTGTGGCATTCCCCAGCCTCATGCACTCAGCTCCAGAGCTCTAGGCGGAAAGGGTGCCTCTCTTCTCCTATCCCCTGCTCCTGCCAGTATTTCTAAGAGTATTGGCCTAGGTTCCAGCAGGGCTGCTGGTAGCTTACCCCAGGGTGGGAGTGTTTCAGAGGCCTAGTCAACTGTTTACTAACCACTGCCTCACAACATCACTACATATTCCAATTTTAAAATGGCAAAGACTCAAAACAGTGACACAGACATGTCACACACAGCCTGCCTACACTTGGGCAGTCAACTCTGAGGGTGGGTCACTGATCTACTGGTGCCCATCACAAACCAGCATGAGGCATGGTACAGGGCCATTGATCACAGGCAACAAGGAGAAAAGAACAAATTACCCACACTGGTCCCCAGTGACATCTGTCAGATGTCAACAGGATGAAGTCATGGCCATTTCACCAGCAGCAGATTCCCCCAGGCTGGACCCAAGGCAAAACCAGTAAGTACACTACCTCCCCATTCCTATCCACCATGAAAACCTGCCCATTCCAGTAAGGGAACAGGATGACAGGCCCACCTTTTGATTCTCTGCCCCCCCCCCAACTCCCTTACCCTGCCTACCTAGGTTTTGCTTACTTCCACTTCAAACTGCCCATCACAATAGCACACAGTAGGGATTCCATCCGGTAGAGAGATGAGGTCTCTTCCTACTGGGTGCCATGTTTATTCCAATACTACAAATATTTGGGGTCTCTCTTTCTGGGGCAAGCTGAGCCCTGAATACACCAAGTCTGTTTCTGGACATCACGCTTTGTCCTATACCCAACTGCTGCCCATGAGGGGTGACAGGGACACAAGTGATTCTCATGAAGAACACAGAGAATGCTATTCCAGAGTGGTCTGGGGAAACCTTAGCCAGGCACAGCAAGGTCACTTCTGTCCCATGGAGGCCCTGGTCAATGGTGCGGGCCAGTACTCTTTCAAGCCACACTTGCTCAGCAAGGCCAGTTGGCTTTTGGGAGTCTTCATTTTCAAAGCGGCAGTCCTGGCAAGACCACAAAAATGTTCTTCAGATCCCAAAAGGTTATGTAATGAGGTGGGAAGAACAAAGCCAAGCATTGGAGCATGTACAGACCAAACATCACAGCCACTGCGTGAACAGGGTGATAGGGACATCTCAAGGCAGTAGACAGAGAAGCTTGTGCCACTCCAGCAAGCCACCACAGCTCACCAGGCAATGTGGCACTGAGAGACCAACAGCACCAGAATGTTTCTGGTAGACCAGGACAAGACTGGTCCCTACCCCTGCCAGACTAAGGAACTATACCATCACTCTGCTCTGGCCCAGAACCAATTACATGCCCAACACAGCTGGGACTGCAAAACTAACCCAAAGACCATGGCTAAAAGCTGGAGGACAGAGCCGTGTGAAGGACTTAGGATTCCTGTCATCTAATGCCCAAGACAAGACAGCCTGTAATAACCTGGGCATGTTAGTGTAAAGTACACTCTGTGGAGAGACGAGCATCAGAACTAACCTCAAAGGCCATGCTGGGTAGAGAACCAAGTCACCAGGGGCCTCCCATGTCTTAGTGAGGCATTGCAACGATCTTTCCCTGTGTGTCCTCAACATCTTGGTCTCACAGTACACACACCTGCTCTCCTCCATCCGCAGGGAGACATCCAACCCTCACCATGGCTCCACCCAGCTGGCAGCACAGCTACTTCTGGAAAGCGTGCCTTCACACATCCTTCCTTTTCTTAGTCTTTCCTTACAAATCTGATCCCAGGGGCTCAAAGTGGCTGGAAGCATCCAAATTCTTTTCTGGCAACTGCTAGTGTTTCCAGTGTTTTCAATTATCAGCTGCACACAGTGCGATAGACCCATTATGGGGACAAGGGTATAATTGCGTTGTCTTCTAAAAAAACCCCAGGGAGCTAAGCCCTCCTATTTGGTAGCACTGTCAAAGCATATAGACTGCCCTCTTGTCCTTGTCACTTGTCCCTGACGCTACAAAGCATGGCAGTATGTGTCTAACCACCAGCAGGGGATGGAAAAGCAATGCTCAGAAACTTCTACTGCAGTATTTCTGATCCAGCCTCAATCAGATAGCACCCAGAAAGAAAGAAAAATGAGGCTCAGCCACTTGTCCAAACTAGAATGCCATGTCTTACTGAGCAATCATTCATCCCTTTGGGGACATGATGGCACAGTGTGGGGATGCTTCTGGAATTTAGGGTGACTAGGCCTAATTGAGTCTCCTGAGACTTTTCTCCTTTGGGCTGGTTAAGTGAGGCCTAGGATGAGACTCCATAGCTCATTGTCTACCCCTTCCCATCTGCCCACCCTCCTTTGCTGTGGTCCTGCTGAGTCTCTCTCTCTCTCTATTCTGTAGCCCTAAATCTGCAAACTAATCATGAGACGAGCTAACCCAAAGGTTGCCCAGACCTGTCCTACATCTTGCCCTGGAAAGCCTGGTCTTCCTCAGCACAAAGTCAAGGTGGCAGAACTGTGAGTCCACCAGACATAGCTAAGATATGGAGATGCCTAGACCTCTCTCAAGGACAGCTGGGTGGTTTCAGGACATCTGCATGGAAACCATGACCTGAGGACTGACTGGTGGCTGTAATCTCCAATGGAAAGCATACTCTACTCCCCCTACTTCCCAGGGAAGGATGTGTGGCCTCTGCTATGCCTAACACGATCCTACATGCTACATGTACAACAAAGTCAGATTATTTGGCAGCCCCTCCTGGACAGGAGCAGCTGTCATTACTGTTTGCCACTGTCCTTCACAACAGGTAATACTGAAGATGAAACTTAGAAACAACCAACAAGGCTGGATGGTGGTGGCAAAGGCCTTTAAATCTCAGCACTCAGGAGGCAGAGGCAGGCAGATCTCTGAGTGGGAAGCCAGTCTAGTCTATAGAGCGAGTTGCAGGACAGCCAAGCTACACAGAGAAACTGTCTTAGAAAACTATCACAGGCCAGCATGGTTCAGCAGATACAGCACTTACTATGCAAACCTGATGATCTGTGTTCCATCCCCAGATGGTAGACTAGAACAGTTTCCTCAAAGTTGCCTATATATCTATCTATATCTATATCTATATATTTCTCTCTCTCTCCCCCCCCCCCTCACACACACACACAAAATTAAGAACATAAAAAGGGAAATAAAGCAAAAAGTCATAAAAATACAATATTCACTAGGAAATACAATAGAAACCAAGGTCTGGATTCCATTCAAAATTCCTGAGCAAATGAGGGTAACAGTGCCTGCCTTCTCGGGTCAGAATGCAGGTGACTGACTGCAGTGCATGCACAGCCCTTGCTATTTAATCCTTGCCTAGTACTTAATCATGTGGCCTCCATCTGGTTAAACAACCCAGTCCCCCAAGCCTCCAGTATTCTGAAATAGTGTCATGCTATGTATGTAGCCCAAGCTGACCTCCTGTTACAGCCTCCAAGCTGACACCTTGAGGCCTCCCATGGAGTAGGGAATAGCAGTCCTCAAGCCCTGCCTCCCAGCATCCCTTGCTGCTGGTGGAGAAAAGTGCAGTGTTCCAGTAAAAGCCATGGCACCCACAGAACTAGGTCAGAGGGAGGAAGGTAGAAAGCAGGGCTGAAGTAGAGAAAAAAGAGGGACAGAGAGCCTGTGGTGTGCCAGAGTGTGTCATAGAGGACAATAATTCATTTGGTCCTGAGGAAACTGGGTAACGAAAAATTTCACAGTATAGAAGAGGTGGTCTGTAATTCCCATCTTCTCTGAGAAGCACTCCAAGCACAACCAATTTCCTTGGCTCCAGGTAACCCCAGCAATGCCTCTCAAAGCTCCCTTTACCTGCATCACTGGGCTGGCTAGACAAAGGTCTCACTGTAGCACCTGAGGGGGTGAGGGGGAAGTTCCTGGGCTATTCTCTTCCCCAGCTGTAGTCAGTACCCCAGGCCTCTAAGCACTGCAGAAAAATAGTGTCGCAGGCTGCCCTGGAGCACATACAAGAGACTCCCATCAAAGCACATAACTAACTAAATCCCCAACACAGAAGCAAACTCTTTTCTGCCCTCAGCTGTATAAGACAGAAGCACATCCTGTGGTAGTAGCAAGCACAGCAGCTCTAAAGCACCCAGCCCAAAAGACCAAGACATCTTTCCTATCACCCTGGGGTCTCGCTTCCTTGTATCTTCAGTACCTTGTCTCTAGCCACAAACTTGTGTCTGGCCTCAGGATGCACCTCTCTTTACCCAAGCTACACACAGCTGGTGGGAAGAAGAATGGCCTCTCATCCAAGTTAACAGAAATCTTCTAGGTTCTTAAAATGCATAGTGACCCCATAACTTCTGTCCCACCCTGTCACCAACCCCAGAAACTTTTCACTCCCCAGGTCCCTGCCAATAGATCCAACACTACCTTCTTTTCACATCTCTGCACTGGCCATGCATGAGCTGAGAGGTCTCTGAGGTCCTGCAGTGGGGGCTCAGTCTCAGTGGAAGTAAACAAGCACCACTTTATTATTAAGCATTTCCCCCAGAACTCCACAAATGACAGGGTCTTCTCAAAGCATTCAACCAAGGGACTGAGGCCACCTGACTGATCTGGCTGAGATCACATGCTGGGGTTGGGGCACAGGCAATCTGGTAGCCAAACACTGGCTCAGTCTGTGGCCTTGAAGCACAGCTCAGTGCTGACCTCAAAGGGCACAGACACCAGATTAAAAGCCCTTCAAACAGTGAGGCAGAGGTGGGATGGGAAGCTGGGGTGTTTTGAGGCCTCCCATGAGAGGCAACAGAGGGAATCTTATGAGTGCTAGAGAGAAAGTAGGAGTGTTCCAGCAGTTCAGCAAGGGTGGGTGGGCAGCAAAGAGCACCAGGCCAGGTGGGATTCAGGATTCAGGAAGATACCCAGGGCTATACTCTGCCTGAGAAGTGACAAGCTCAGTCTGAAATTTGAAATAGCTCACTCTGGCTGCCGAGTAGAGAATGCTGTACAGCCTGCTCAGCAGGCACTGGCTGGCTTCAGGGAATGAAATAAAGGGCAGGAAGGGGTTAGGGTTTGAGTGGGAACGAGGTTCCAGGCACAGGCCACAGAGCCCATACCACACAGGCGGCTAGGATACGAGGCTGCACACACAGGCCACACTGAGAGTGGAGGAGGGTGACTTGGTTACCACTCACCCCCAACTGTGCGACACTGAGGAACTGGTGTTAGTACATGCCAGCTGTTCCCGACAGCTTATGTGGTACTTCACTAAATGAGACTAAGCCCAGGCTGCTTGGGCAATGAGGGACACCAGACTATTATCGAACAAGAAAGACTGCACAGTCCTCACAAGGCACAGAAATGTCACCAGAACAGAGCATAGAATCCTCCTGTGAGTTCCCTGTGTGCTCAGGCCACCTCTAGGAACCAAGTTTGCTACTTGGGACTTCTCTCATCAGCCACGACTGAAGGGCCTAAGATGGGTCCCCTCTTCTTATGCCCCCCCATCATGAAACTCCACACTCTGTATGCGCACTAAGAGGGCTCAAGAACCAGCCCCACACCCCTCCTTGCGCTCGTAGTTTAAAATGTGAGCCTTCAACTGCTGTGTAACCACACTAGCCATCTCTGGTCCCTCCGCTCCACCATCATGGACTCTAACCCTCTGGAACCATAAACCTGAATAAGCTTTCTTCTGTATGTTGCCTTGGTCATGGTGTTTTATCACAGCAAAAGAGAAGTAAAATGAAGTTGGTACCAATGATCAAGTCATTGCTATGATAGGCCTGACCATGCTATTTTTTTGGAGGAATATGAAAAGCTGAAATTTTGGACTAGAAAAGTAGTTGGATGCTGTTAGTGGGACTTATGGGTCACCATAGCAGGGGAGTAGAGGACAGCAGTGCTTAGACTGATATGGACTGTGAAGCCCCAGCTCATTATAGCAACTGAGCTGGAGACTGTCCCTGGAATGTTTGGGCAGAGAAAGCGGCTGCCTTCTGTTTTGTCCCAAGAACTCCTGGGGCTAAACCGAAAGGTAGTGGTCTCCTTTCTTGGTGGAGGCAATTTCAAGGCAGCACTCCAATGCCTGTCTGCCGCCATGCTTTCAGTCCACGATGTTGTCAACCCACCCCTCCAAACTCCTCCCTACCCCCCAAGTTTTCAACACAGAGTTTCTCTGTGTAGCCCTAGCTATCCTGGAACTCACACTGTAAGACCAGGCTAGCAAACTCACAGAGATCCTCTTGCCTCTACTTCCCAAAGGCTGGGATCACACCTAGCTGGTTGGTGTTAAACTCTTAGCCCTCTGGACAGGAAGGTCAAACAAATTTCTAGAAGTTGCCTTGGCCTTGATGTTTTATCACAGCAACAGAGAAGTAACTAATACACTGCACACAGAACTGAAAGAAGAAACTTGGACCAGCATGTCCAGACAGATGATTACATCTCCACTCACAGTGGCACCATCCACAGCTGCCAACTTATAGATGCAGCCAGCATCTATCCAGACGGATAAACAAACAATGGTCCACCCAGGCAGTGGAATGCTACAATTCATCCTGAAAAAGGAAGAAAATGGGGAGACAAGCTATGCTATGGGTGAATCATGAGCACATTCTGCTAAGTCAAACAAGCTGTGTGTTTAAACAAACAAAAACTAGCCTGTGTGATTCCACTTAAGTGGCACACCTGGAAGGGCAAGGTCATGAACACCAGAAATAAGTAAAAGGAGGATGGCTGTTGCAGCAGGAGGGTAAGGAGGCTTGCTTTTTGTTGTTGTTGTTTTGTTTTTTTAAAAGATTTATTTATTTTATGTATATGAGTACACTGTAGCTGTCATCAGACACACCAGAAGAGGGCATCGGATCCCATTACAGATGGTTGTGAGCCACCATGTGGTTGCTGGGAATTGAACTCAGGACTTCTGGAAGAGCAGTCAGTGCTCTTAACCACTGAGCCATCTCTCCATCCCCCAAGAAGGCATGTTTAACAGGGGCAGAGTTTGGGCCTTACAAAATAAAAAAGGTGGCACACGCCTTTAATCCCAGCACTCGGGAGGCAGAGGTAGGCGGATCTCTGAGTTCGAGGCCAGCCTGGTCTACAGAGTGAGTTCCAGGACAGCCAGGGCTATACAGAGAAACCCTGTCTTGAAAAATCAAATAAATAAATAAATAAATAAATAAATAAATAAATAAATAAATAAGCAAGCAAGCAAGCTTAGGAAGCCAGGTGGTGGGAGCATAAGGGAGACAGAGGAGGTCAGATCTCTGTGATTTTGAGGCCAGCCTGGTCTACAGAGAGCCAGTTCCAGAAGAGCCAGAGCACTCTGTCTTGGGGAAAAAAAAAAAAGAAACCAATGCCTGTATTCCCACACTGGGAGGCAGAGGGGTAAACAAATCTTTGTGAGTTCAAGGCCAGCCTAGTCTACACAGTAAGACACTGCCTCAACACTCAACTTAATATGTAACTATGTTTTATATGTGGCATGTACATATTATCCCAAGATAGACCATACAGATTACCCAGGTGTAGGATCCTAGCTGGTCCGTTCTGCTAAAACTTACCCTGAGTGGTATGGTCCTCAATAACTCCTGGGCTCTCTGCTCTTTTGCATAGGTAACTGCAGCTGCTGGGGTCACATGACCCCAAACAGGGGCACTCAAAAGAGGGTGCTGGGCCCTGACTCCTGACAAAACCAGCTCCTGTTGTGAGTACCTGAGCAAGTCACCTTCCTGGAAGCATGTGTGTCTGCTCCCCTACCCAGACCTGGAAAGTCATGGAAACATCAGCTGAGGACCACAATTAAACAGGAGTTTGTGAGCATTCCAGAACCCAGCAGGAGCTATAGATATAGGCAGTGGACCTCAGCCCTAGTTACAATCTCCACATCCATGTACAAGTATCCAACGGGATCTGCCTTGGTGTCTGGGGGACATGGACAGGCATTCTCCAAGAGCCACACCAGCTCCCTCCCACACCTGACTATGCTGCTTGAGTAAATCAGAGGGGATCTGTGAGGTGGGGCACCTATGACTCAGTGATGGTGACTGAACCCAAAGCTTCCTGTGCACATCCTGCATGCATAGGCTCTGAGTAGAGAGCTGTGAAGGCCACACACTGTGCTTGCAAGGGACACTGACACCAGCTGTCCCTGCAAACCTATTTCTGCAGAATCTACAACTGAAATGGAAACTTAAGGATTCTTCCGGAAAGTGAGTTGTTGCCGGGCAGTGGTGGGCCGGGCAGTGGTGGCGCACGCCTTTAATCCCAGCACTTGGGAAGCAGAGTGGGGTGAATTTCTGAGTTCTAGGCCAGCCTGGTCTACAGAGTGAGTTCCAGGACAATCAGGGCTACACAGAGAAACCCTGTCTCGGGAAAGAAAGAAAGAAAGGAAGGGAGAGAGGGAGAGAGAGAGAGAGAGAGAGAGAGAGTTGTGTTTATGCTTTGCTGAGGCAAACACATGAAGGAGTGTTTTCCTGAAGTGGATACAGGTGAAAAACTAAGGCAGACTTGTGAAGGAACGTTTGGTTGAAGCAGACACAGGAGATAGGATGTTCTCTGAAGCAAGCACGTGAAAGGACACGTGATGAAGGAGTCTTTGCTAACAACACGCATGTATTTGTCCGACTTATATTGTATACTTGAGCTGCATTTGTCAGGACTCCATAGATAGTAACGCACCAAAAAAACAAATCAAATCAAAACTTCTTTCTGGTAGTGTGCTGCAGCTTCTTGCAGCTTCCTCAGACTCAATTGGCAGAGTAGTATCACTCAGCTCAGACACTCATGTGCTGAGGCAAGACACATGGAGGACATGAAGTTTGGAAGGTACAACAAGGACTCAAAGGACAGTGACAGGGGCTGAGCTAGGCTTGCTTAGAGAGCTAGCTGTGCAGCACTTGTGGCTCTCGTGTCTTTGCTTCCTTGAGAGAGGCACAGCCAAAACCTCCTGGCATCTCTCTGGGTCCCTTGTGCCAAGGCCGAGGCCTGGCTGTCCCTGCTAGGTAGCGCCACTGTTGCTGATTTGTGTTTGCTATCCCGACTCTACCGAACTGGACTGCTGCTGCTGACCTGTGAACTGAACGGCCGATTTCCAGACAACCCAGACGGGAGTTGCTCCAAAGAACCTTTCTAAACAGATCCGCTTCCCTTGTATCCTTTATTCCCCACTACCTCTGGTAGGTAGTGAGCTACAAGGGAGGTTAAAGCATTTAAGAACTTTCATTAAAAATAAAAATTGAAAAAATTAAAAAATTAAAGTTACACACCACCAGACATTTTTAGTGCCCACAATGCACAAGTCAGTTTGCCTCAGAAAGCCACTCCAGGAAAGTGGGCCTTGCTCTTGGAACTGTGAACCACTGGAAGTCTGTCCTCCTAAAGGACCAGAGCTTTCCCACAGATAGGGCTACAGAAGGTCAAGAGGCCTGGTTTGCTGGGACTGCTTCCACCTGTTGCTCATCTACGTAAACTCTATCCACACCTTGTTCTGCTAAGAGTGTCCTGGGGTAGCTTTCTCACAGGAAACAGAAACTACTTAGTTACTGTGCCTTCCTTCACCTTTCCCATCCCAGGAAGCACACACTAGACCACCACTGCAAAGACAGGGTCCCAAATCCACAAGGAAGGAGGCATTTTACAAATGTACAGCAATCATGGCCTGCTAAGGGCCACAACGTTTACAGAGCTACAGGAAGTAGGGGCCTTGGAAACTTGTCCATCCAGGACCACTGAACTTTGTCTTCTCCAGGAAAACACACTTCACTGTGAAATAGAATTAGCTGCCTCGACAGAATGTTGCCAACAGGGGTGCTGTGTGTGAGCTGAAGTGGGTGGTAGCTGACAGGGTTTTTTTAGGGAATGGGAATATTCTCTAACCCTAGATGGCACTAGGCACACAGGTGTCAGGATGTCAGATGTATCAAAATATAGATCAGAGTCTTATTCTAAGACTCAAAATATACATCAAGATTCTATCACAAAGTCAACCTGAAACAAATGCCTGTGCTGTAAGGAAATAACAGGTCTACAAGGCAACTGTGGTAACTGGATAGACAGAGAAAAGTACAGGGAAAGTGAGGAAAGCCCTCCTGAACATGTATTAAGAATACATGTAAAATTTATCTTTATTTCGTGTGTCTGTGTGTTTTGCCTGCCTGTCTGTATGAAGACCAGATGCATGCCTGGTAAGAGGGCATCCTGGAACTGTACTGGCAGATGGTTGTTAGCCACTATGTAGGAACTAGGAACTGTACCTAGGTACTCTTTAAGAGCAGCTAGCCCCAAATTTCTTAATTTTGGGAGTACTGGAGTGAGGACCCCACATAAGCTAGGCAAGTGCTCTATCAAGGAGCCTTATCCCCAACCCTGCCCCACCCCCAAGTATGGCTTTTAACACACAACTTTGGACACAAGAGTGGTGGCTAAGGCAGCAGTGAGGCAAGAGGTCTCAGACTGAGGAGAGTTGACAGAGATAAGTGACTGGTGGAACAATGAAAATATGGAAAGAAAATATGTAAGACACAAGGCAATGCAGAGCTAAAGAGCCAGCTTGCAGAGAAGAGCCAGGAGCCTGCTTGCAGGAAGAAGAGCCTCTCTGCTGGACCCCACACTTTGCCCATGGTGCCCATGACTGAGGGCACACCACCAGCTACACACACACACACACACACACACACACACACACACAGATGGGATAGCATGAATAGTAGTGTAGCTGATCTTGGCTACTTTGTGAGTCCTTTTTGCCACCCTTTATCCCCCACCTCCTGTTTCACCCCCATAACTCTAGATAAGAGAGAGGAATTAGGAAAATTCCTGAATCTAATTTCTTTCCTTTTATTCCTTTTGTTTCTTCTTTGACTATGGCTACAAACAAACCACAAGTGACCCCTCCCCAAATGACTAACAACCACCACCCCCTCTTCTCAGGGCCCAAGCATTTATAAATCCTCTGAAAACTTTCCAGAATTCCAAATGTCATACAATCCCAGGAATTATCTACAGCTGGCAAAACCACGCTTCTGCTAGAGCACGAAGCAAATCATAGTCAGCTACTACAGATAGTCCAAAGCAGCCCCACATCCCTACACCTGGGATTAAAATGATAGCATATTCTTATTTTTGTGTCCTACATGTAACTTTTATTCACCTGAGGCAATTGTTGCCTCAGAGTCTTACTTCCTCTATCTGCTACCCTAGATCTAGTCTTGAAAGCTTCTAGCCTACATACAATCTATTCTAGGCCTAGAATGTTTTCAACCTCTGAGACTGCTGAATAAGCTCACCCTTTCTAGTTCTTTCTGAGCTCTGGCTAGCTGACTCAACTCAGCTGTTCTGGCTCAAGCTCCTCTCCAGGCTAATTGATTCAATCTGCCTTCTCTCAGCTTCTCCTAAATTGCTCTACTTGGCTTCAAACTAACTCTAGGAATCTGTTCTAATCTTCTGGCTCCTTCTCATTCTCTGGCTCGATCTGCCTTTATCTGTGTCTCGATCTCTTCAACTTGTTTCTGCAAAACTGCCTCCTTTTTTGCACTGCCCCTCAATTAGCTTCCCTCTCCTCTCCTTTAGAGTTAGGCATATCCTATTCTGTCAAAACTTTCTCTGATTAGTAACTCTGTCTGCCACTCAATTAGACATCACTTTCAAACATGGATGCTTCCTTCTATAAACTAACTTTTCTTCAGTTTTTGGGATTAAAGGTGGGTAATAAGGGTGTGTCCGTATTCCAGCCAGAGCAATTAAAGATGTGTGTTAAGGGTTGACCCACACCACAACTAGAAACAATTTTTTTCAGTAAATAATATAATCTCTGGGTTTAAATATCCTGCAACACTTTTTTTTAAGAAACCAAAATTCCCAAATTGTCGCTACATTTCTCCTTTCTGTTTTAAGCCATTTATTATGTTGGATTTATCAGGAAATTATAAACAGAGACATTTTCAATGAAATAAGCATTTTTCAGGTCAGTGGCCAAGGTTTTCAGGAGACCTCACCTGCTATTTCTACAGGAGTGGCTTTGCCTTTGATGTAGGCAGACAAAAAGAGCTGAGCAATCCGATCACCTGCATCAAACTGCATCTCTCTTTCTACATAGGCCATAATTTTATTTTCTCTTTTGAGATCTTCATTTACAATTCCTGGATATACAAAGAATCCTTGGGAAGTCAGTCTGCTCCTTCCCAATACCATCCCTACTGTCCCTGAGGGCAAAGGACCAAAAAATCCAGTACACTGAGTTTTGGAGGATGGAATAAGATGTTTATCTGTGGCCAAGTCTAGAGCAGCATTTGCCTGCAGTGTCCTGCATTAAATCTCCAATGCTGAGTGGAGATTTTTCAGTCCGCATATTACTCGTTGGCTGAACTGGCTCCTAGAATTTGTTGTGGAGCCCTGAGCCAGGTCCCAAAGGCCACTTCTGGCTAGAAATTACTTTGAATATCTCTTTTGGACCCACACTCATTGGTCCAAAAGCAACCCTTGCAACATTGCCTGTATGCCCCTGGAAGCCTAAGTCTTCTTTCTGATTTATATTTAGAAAAACTATTGCCCTGGACAGGCAGTGGTAGGGCACGCCAGAGGCAGACAGATTTCTGAGTTCAAGGCCAGCCTAGTCTACAGAATGAGTTCCAGGACAGCCAGGGCTATACAGAGAAACCCTGTGTCGAAAAACAAAAAACAAAAAAAAAAAACCCTCCAAAAACTAACAAACCATTGCCCTTAGAGATGCCTTGTTCACAATTTTGTTACAAATGCCCATATTTCCCACAATTAAAGCACACGGCATTTTGAGATCTGAGACCTTTGGGGGTTTGGTCGATGTCTTTTTGAAATGAACATATTTTCTGCAATTGAAGCACTGGGCATTTTGATATTGAAAACCTCTAGCTATACCTTGACCTATAATAATAATAGCATAGTACATGTTAGAACCAATATTGGTTGTATCCTTTACCCATTTGTCCATAGGCATTGCTCACACCTTTAATGGTTTAGTAACTTTTTTTACATTCTACATTCACATTTTTAAACTCCAAGGTCTCTCTCAACACCTGCTCTGCTTCAGGGTCTGATATGGCTTTGTTCACAGCTGAGACTAATCTGTATTTAAAAAAAAAAAAAAAATATATGTGAAGGCAGGCTGGAGAGATGGCTCAGAAGTTAAGAGCACTGGCTGGTCTTCCAGAGGTCCTGAGTTCAATTCCCAGCAACCACATGGTAGCTCACAACCATCTGTAATGGGATCTGATGTCTTCTTCTGGTGTGTCTGAAGACAGCTACAGTATATTCATATACATGAGATAAATACTTCTTTAAAAAGAAAATCAGTGAAGGTTTCTTCTGAGCCTTGTATAATCTTTGTAAATAAGTTGGACTTTTCCCCAGGCTCCTTAACTTTGCGCCAAGCTCTCAAAGCCACTAAGCGACACTGTTCTATAGTAGCATCATCAAATTGAACTTGTTCTTGTATATCAGAGTACTAGCCTTGATATAGTAACTGGTCTTTTACTATATTCATTCCCCTCTATTTCACTGTTCAATATTCATAGCTTCTTCCCTCTACCAATGTAACCACTGCAACTGTGGACCCGTCTCTAGTACAGCTGTCACCAGTCCCTTCCAGCCTTGGGGAATATTTCTATTTTGAGTAGCCCAGTTATTTAGAATTTGTTTCACATAAGGCAAGTGCATCCCATATGAAACCATGGCCTCTTTAAAACCACCTTAGATCTACCATTTCTATAGGACCATCCTATCTCGTCATAACCTCGTTCCACACCATTAGCAGGCATATGCTATGTGACTCCTGGGAAACCCTGGGCCACCTCTCCTTCCACTCTGGTGGCTCAGTTGGTTCAACATTAACCCTTTCTCTGGAAATATGGTGTTTCATCAGATTGTCCCCCCACTTTGCCAGCTGGAAGAGTTTCTCCTTCCTCCTGCAGGAAACTCCCGCTCTCCTGCTCAGTCACCAGGACTGACCCTTTTTGTTCCCTCTTCCCCAGTGCTCCTGGCTTCGCGGACCCCTCCACTTGCACAGCCAACTCTGCAAAAAGAGGGGTAGAGTGACCCTGTTTGTTTTCCTATTTCAGTCATTTTTTGTTTCTCAGGTCTCTCCATTTCCATCTGCAGCTTTTCCAACTGCTCAGTCATTCTCCTAACCTTTTTTTTGAACCAGAACATACAAAGAAAAAGCAGAAAATCCCCTCTGGGAGCAAAGCGGGGGATATCCCAGTGGCAGCAGTCGTAATAAATATTTTGTTGGCATCTTAAAAAAAAAAAAAAGAAAATCCATCCCTCTGCCCCTGCCATTTCCTCTACAGCATTTGAAATCTAGTTTTCCATTTTCATCTTTCAAGCCTCACTTTTGGTCTTTGCTACCCTGTGGGCTCTTCTTCCTACCCTTATTCTCCTCATTACAGCCCCTGACAGTAAACAGAGAGAAGCAACTAGAAAGGAGGGGGAAATCCCTGAATCTAATGTCTTTCCTTTCGTTCCTTCTTTGACCACAACTACTGACAAATGGCAACCAACCTACTGAAATGACCCACTACCACCGATGCCCCTTCTCAGGGCCCTAGCATTTAAAATAACCTCTAAAAGGTTTCCAAAATTCCAAATGTCACACACAATTGCAGAAATTATCTGCAGCAGCTCCACATCTCCACACCTGGGATTAAAAGAAAAGTACGTTTTGGGAATGGAGAGATGGCTCAGTGGTTAGAGCACTGGCTGCTCTTCCAGAGGTCCTGAGTTCAATTCCCAGCAACCATATGGTGGCTCACAACCATCTGTAATGGGATCTGATGTCCTCTTCTGGTGTGTCTGAAGACAGCTATAGTGCACTCATATAAGTAAAATTAGGGAGGAGGGGATATATATATATGCCAAAATTCCAGAATTTTCATTACATAACAGCTCACAGATGCAGTCAAATGGGGAGAAGAGCAGGTGCAAGATGCTGTGTGTGGAAAAGGGACAGGCACAGGGCACATCCCAGGTGGAAGCTCCTCAGAAGGGAGAAGTGGCACCTGCACTCCTGTGCTCACCCAGTACTTCATCACATTTCCTTCTGAGCACAACAAGCTCAAACCTGGGTATGATGGCTACCTGTGCATGGAAGACCTGTCATCCCACACACCATCTCTGCCTCCACATCATTCATTCCAAATGCAAGCCTGCCAAAGTCCGGGGTATCCACTCAAGAGCCCATGAGACAACTGGGCAGAAGTATGCTGCCCAGAGCGTACTTCTCACCAGAGTACACCATTCTACCTCTTCCAGAGGACACCATTCAGATCCACTGACCCAAGCCGCCTCAAGGTGGGCGAGGTCAGGAGGAGCATAGTTGCTAGAAGGAAAGAACCCTATGACTCTAGTCATTCAAAACTAACCAGAAGAAGAAACCCATGCTGTCAGCACAAAGTACCCCAAAGATGCAATGAGGGTGGGTCTCCTTTCTAGAAAGCAGGGGAACATATGGCATGCCTAGGCCCAGTCAATTCTGCGTGGCCCAGTGGTGAAGTCAGCCACCTGGGTGGAGTGGCCCAGGAAATAAGCTCCTTACTTCCCGGGGGGGGGGGGACCCACTCTACAACTTGGGGGAAAGCCATCTGCAGGTGCAAGTCCAAAGCCATCTGGGTTTTATACCCTAGCACAGTGCTGACAGGTGAGCAAAGACCTTAGTGTTCAGTGATAACAATGAAGAACATCAAAATGCACCATTCCTGCTTTGAGAAGCAACCAGATACAGAGTGGTATGTCCTGCCCCTTCCTCGAAGGACTCCAGTTCTTTCTTTGGCCAACCATGTGGATGCACTAAGAGCCATGCTGCCATGCAAGGACAGCAGGCCACCTTTAAGTCCCACATCCCTAAATGCCCCAGTTAAGCTGCAAAGCAAGCACAACCAACCACCCTGTGCCCCAACTTACACTCTACAATGAATGTGGTCAAGAAGAAATAAGGGAAACATTCCGGAAGTCCGTTGTAAAAGCAGACACAAGGGGCATCGGGGCAGCCAGTTCTCCACCTGCACACATCAAAGCTTTAACACTGTGGTGCTGGGTGCTGGGTGCTGGGTGCTGGGGCTGCTCTCAGGAACCTTGAGAATCAGTATGAAAAATTAAATTACATTAAAAAAAAAAAACTCAAAACACTACTTCCTGTCAATTTTACAGTATTTATCTCATCTTTGTTTCTGTATGTAGGTCCTAACATATACATTTGGAGCAAATGGTATGGAGCAGGCAGCTCTTTCCAGCCCTACTTAGGGCTGGAAGTCATCCATTGGTGGGAGTACAGGACACTGGCAGACAAGCTAACAGGGCTGTAACTTATGATCTTGGGAATCTGAAAACTCCTGAGCAAAAGCCCTAACACTGTTATTTGTAAATGAAGCTAGGTTTGGTTTTTAGTGTGTGTGTGTGTGTGTGTGTGTGTGTGTGTCTGCATGTACACTATGTGTATGTATGGAGGTTGGAGAACTTGCAAACATCATCAGTTCTTCTTCCAGTGTGTGAAGAAGTCGGGTTGTTGGGTAAGCACCTTTGTCAGCACTCCCTCAACACTACCATACAGCAACCACACACACTATTGGTGGGGCAGGGATCTGTGACAGGCAGTCTGACACCCGGTTGAGCACAGGCAAACTCTGGGAGACCCAGAGGAATCTGCAAGGGACCGGATACATTATGCCAAGGCTCCTGGGAGGCTTTTGGCTCTGGTCAGTCCCGTACCACCCCTCCTCAGGTAGAGGCGTGGCCACACAGCCCCAAGCCATCCCCATGTTAATGACACCCCTAAAGGCTTAGCCACGCCCCTTCCCAGTTACTATATCTGCCTCGCCTCTCTGGGAGAGGTGGGGGTACAATTCCATCCATGCCACTCTCCACACGATGAAAATAAACGTCTTAGAATTATGGACTGTCTCTTCATCTGGACCCGCCACGGGAAGTGAGGGATCCGGCCCTCGATTAATGAGACGCGTCTAATCTCTCGCAGAGGGAATCCCAGCGCTCCCAGACGGTACCCATTCATCCAGGCCTAGGCAGATAGCCCAGCGCCCAAAGTTGCAGAGACCCGGTCCTGGTGGGAACCCCATCTGTGCTCTGGCTAGCCTGTCTGCACCGGGACTGCGGTGCCCCAGGCTTGAGAACCCAGGGAGACGGCTGCATGTTCCCTGCCATGTTCCCTGTGAATGGCCCCCTCTCCCACCCAAGGGCAGGGCCGGAAGAGGCTTCCCCAGTCGGACTGGGAGGGAAGACGTGTGGTCACTTCCCACATGTCTGCTGTCCCACCCAGAGCCACAGCAGCCAGGACAGACACACGGGGCTTCATTTCACCACGCCAGGTTTAGTTCCAACAACTATTTACCCTGTACTACATACAGATCACTCAGAGAGGATTCAGAGTTTATGTGGCTAGCCATAGTGCTGCATACCAGTCACCACAACACTTGAGAGGCTAAGGCAGGAGTGGCATGAGTTCAAGCCTAGCCTGTTTCAAAATTCCAAATACATAAATCAATTATATGTGGGTATTTATAGATGTGTACAGACTACTCATTTTATATAAGAAATTTCAGTATCTGTGTACTTGGTACACACTCAAAAGGGGATGCCTGCACACAAGTGTGAAACTTTGTCCAGTGGGGTTTCTCTGAAAAGCTCATCACTGCTATACTGATTCCACACTGAAATACTAGAAATAAGTTTGAATGAAATTAAAATCCATTTGTGCTACTGTATTTCACATTCATACAAACAAAACAGAAGGACCTAGAGGTTTTTTTTTTGGGGGGGGGGATAGGGGGGTAGAGACAGGATCTCACTATGTAGACCAGGCTGGCCTCTAACACAGATTCTGTTCACCTCTGCGATTAAGGTGTGTGTCAGCAATGACCGGTCCAACACCTATAAAACTGACTAAGGCAATTCTAAATCTTATCCTCATCTGAATGTTATTTCTCTACAGTATCATCAAAGCCACATCTTAACATATGTGATATTTATAGACACAATCTTCTTACCAAAAACTCTGTCAGGGAGTGGAGGTGGCACAAGTCTTTAACTCCAGTAGTGAGGCAGAGGCAGGAGGATCTCTGTAAGTTCAAGGCCAGCTGGTGTAACTGGTCTTTTGCTACTTTGTGGGTTCTTCTGTCTTCCACCCTTTAACCCCTAACACTAGATAAGAGAGAAAAAGGATAGAAAGGAAGGAGATCCCTGAGTAAAGCCAGTGGTCAGAAAGGGGTGATGTTGGTGTTAGAATACTTCCTACTAGTTAGGGATGCTGAGTTCTGTGGGCAAGTTTGATCTTAACAGTCAGGATATATTACTACTGCTGCTACTGCTATTGCTGCTGCTGCTGCTACTACTACTTCTTCCTCCTCCTCCTCCTCTTTTACGCATGACTACTTAACAAACCATGACCAACAGCAACCAAACAACAACCCAGCAACCTCTCTGAGTCCTAGCATTTATACACCTCTAAAAAGCCCAGAATTCTGAACATCACACAATTACAGAAATTACAGCTGGCAAAATCACGCCCTTGATAGCGCATGAGGCAAATGATAGGTGCTGTGGACAGTCTGAAGCAGCCCCATTTCCCACACCTGGGATCAAAATGAAAACATATTCCAATAATTCTGTTTTTCAAAGAAACCAAAACTCCAAAATTGTCACTACAACCTGATGTGCATAGTGAGTTACAGGACAAATTGAGCAAGAAAGAGACCATGTCCAAGTTAAGAGTTTCTACTGCTGTGATGAAACACAATAACCAAAAGCAAGTCAAGGAGGAAAGGGTTTATGTGGCTTACCATACTACCACATGGTAGTCAATCACTGAAAGAAGTCAAAACAGAGACTCACACAGGGTAGAAACCTGGAGGCAGGAGCTGATGCAGAGGCCAGGGAGAGGTATGGCTTACTGGCTTGTTCCCCATGACTTTGTTCAGCCTGCTCAACTAGGACCACCATCCCAGGGATGGCAACACCCACAATGAAGTTAGGCCCGCCCCATCAATCACTAATTAAGAAAATGTCCTACCTGCTTGTCAATGGCCTGATCTTATGGAAGTTTTTGTTATTTTATTTTCAGTTTTTTGAGACAGGCCCTGGTTGTTCTGGAACTCACTCTGTAGAACAAGCTGGCCTTAAAAGTAGAGATCACCTGCCTCTGAGTCCTGAGTGCTGGAACTAAAGGTGTGTGCTACACTCCACATGGAAGCATTTTCTTAACTGAGGTTACTCCTCTCAGATGACTTCTGCTTGTGTCAAGTTAGCATAAAACTAACTACCACACACCATGTCTCAAAACAAAACAAAACAAAAACCCCACAAAATCAATATTGCTAATACTGTTGACTACAATCTCAGGAACAATACATTCCCTAGCACAGTGGTTCTCAGCCTTCCTAACACTGCAATCCTTTAATACAGTTCCTCATGTTGTAGTGATCTCCAACCATAAAAATTATTTCATTGCTACTTCATATTAGTTTTGCTGTTGGTATGAGCCATAAATATATGATATGCGACCCCCATGAAAGGGTTGTGACCCAGAGGTTGAGAACAACTTCTGTAGAAGCAGTCAACTGTCTTGCTCTATAACTCAAGCATGTGTGCTGGGATTTTTTTGTTTGTTTGTTTTGTTTTTCGAGACAGGGTTTCTCTGTGTAGCCCTGGCTGTCCTGGAACTCACTCTATAGACCAGGCTAGCCTCGAACTCAGAAATCCACCTGCCTCAGCCTCCCGAGTGCTGGGATTAAAAGTGTGTGCTACCACTGCCCGGCTCATGTGCTGGGATTCGAAGTCTCTTTGTCCCTCTCTGCTCCAGCTTCTCCCATGCCATCAATGAACACAACCAGTGATATGATGATCCCACTGCCCCCACTAACACTGCTACTGAAAACATCCCTGCATAGTAAACACATTTCTACCGGTAAAATTATGGGATCAAAGGACCAGAGCATGGCAATGGCTCTTGCTACTTACTTTCCAAAAGAGTGACAACAGTAGCTCTGAGCTGCAGGAAGGGCACCTAGGAAATGTAGAACGACATGGCCAGTCTTGAACTGCCTGCCAAAACCAATCTTCCCATGTGTCTGAGTAAGTATGTCTTCTGAGTATCAATGATGTCAACACTCCTCTGCACACAGTCTCTTCAACTGTTAACTGAATACATTCAACACAGAAGGGAACTACTTCCTAAAAAACCCCACCCATGTTTCTATTTTTAATCTCCTGTCTGCCACTGCAGCAGAGAGGCACTGAGAGAATTCCAGTCAGGTCATCAACCTGAGCATACTCACCTTCCAAAGAAATGTGCCTTTCCTGAATGCAGTGAGTGGCAGATGCCTACCATCTAAGCAATAAGAGGCTGAGGCTTGAGGTGAGGCTACCCTGGACTAAAAAGCTGAGGCTTGAGGTGAGGCTACTCTGGACTAAAAAGCAAGCCCCTGTGTGGAAACGATGGAGTGAAGAACCATTCTGTGGTGGTTTGCATACGCTCAGCCCAGGGAGTGGCACTATTAGGAGGTGTGGCCCTGTTGGAGTAGGTGTGTCACTGTGGGTGTGTGGGCTATATAAGACCCTCACCCTAGCTGCCTGGAAGTCAGTATTCTGCTAGCAGCCTTCAGATGAAGATGTAGAACTCTCATCTACCCTTGCACCACGCCTGCCTAGATGCTGCCATGCTCCCACCCACCTTGATGATAATGGACTGAACCTCTGAACTTGTACGTCAGTCTCAAATAAACATTGTCCTTTATAAGCCTTGCCTTGGTTGGCTGGGCAGTGGTGGGGCACGCCTTTAATCCCAGCACCCGGGAGGCAGAGGCAGGCGGATTTCTGAGTTCAAGGCCAGCCTGGTCTACAGAGTGAGTTCCAGGACAGCCAGGGCTACACAGAGAAACCCTGTCTCAAAAAACAAAATACAACAACAACAAAAAAGACTTGCCTTGGCCATGGTGTCTGTTCACAGCAATGGAAACCCTAAGACACATGCCTTCTTTCTTGAAGTCTTAGTGTTTTCCCTTTTCCTTGGATGGAGTCTCTCCAGCATATGGAGCTGTGTGGTAGCACTGGCACCCTAATTACTGTCTTTAAGCAAGTAAACACAGCACCTGTAGAAACCAGCCAGCTGCCCACACTCTTCCTAGCAATTGATTGACCCTCTTCCTGAAAAAGTGGGAAAGGGCTGTCAGTATTTTAGGGAACTACTGACAGGACAGGCTTGCCCTTCCATTTGCAAAGACCTGTGGTGATGCAAACATATCTGATGTGATTTGCTCAAAGCTCACAGCTCTAAGACAAAGCTGAAGAGATCCAATGCAGGCTAAACCCCCAATTTCTTGCATATTAAATGTTTCTTTCTTCCCATCTGTCTTCTTTTATCAGGATAGGGTAGAGGGATAGCCTCAAGGGACTTCAGCTGCCATCAAGCCCCACCATCCACCCATGCTTGAAGAGTAAGACTCTCATCACAAGACCCCACTGACTGGCTCAGAAGCTCCTGAATATCACAGAAACCACATGTGGCTATAAAGGGGACAGCAGACCCTCTGCACCACACAAGCCTAAGTAGCTCAAGGCTGCAGAAATATTTATACAGCTCAGGACACTGGTGTCCTGGGTACCTTTCTGTGTGAGCAGCTGTACCTGATGAGCTAAGGCTCCGAGGGTGAACAGAGCAGGCTCACAGCACCACACTGGAAAGTGGTCAGCTGCAGAGCTTCACGAAGCCTCAGTGTCTTACATCTATAAAGTGGCCCGCCTAACTCAATGATCACATTGTGGGAACTGACACTGTCCTCATGGCCATTTCTCTTGTGTCCCCTAAGAGGCTTCTTAGCAAGGACCTAGATGTGGTGTCTTGTAAAGCCCCTTCCCACCTGGGCACCCAGGCTGAGACAGGAGTAACATAAGTTCCAGGCCAAGCATGATCTACACACTAAAGCCCTGTTTAAAACCAAGAGTTTCAGGAAGGATGTGGGGGACTTGGGAATAGAAGTCCATCTGCAAGTCTACTGGCACAAGTAGAGTCAGGGTCCTACCTTGGCCTCTTTCAGCTGTCTGATCTCTAGAAACGAGTCTCTACCCCATTCCTTATGGAGACAGAAAGGCAACAGTTCCCTCACCAGCAGGATGACTAAACAGAAGCCAGGCACTGACAACACCATCACACCTAGGACCCCAGAGAATGACACTAGTCTGTATCACAACAGACACCTAAGCTTGGAAACATTAAGATACTCGAAGGTCACTAGAAAGCAAATGGGGTGATTCAGAGCATGTACACTCATGCACTCAAGGCCCAAGAGGTTGAACAAGTCAGGTCCTGCCCAACAGCATGCACAACTTCGACACTCAGTGAGAGTGGGTAACATACACAGGTCAGATGAACTGTAGGAGGAACCAGAGTTGTAGGTCCTCCAAAGGATTGGCCAAGTCCTGCTACCTCAACACCCACACTGCCAAATGTATGTCATGTCCAGGCCTCATGAAACCTTAATTTCCACCTCAAACCCAACCCTCAGCTTAGGCACTACTGGGCTTAGAGAGATGAACACATATCTGCCTGTAACTTGGTCACAGGATGAACAGGTTCACTCCACACTAGAAAGACAAGAGGCCACCCACTAATCCTTCCCTCAATGGGAACTAGGGAGGGGAATAGCAGGCATGTCAGTGATTGAAGGAGCACAAGATGGATCTAATTGCCAAAAGCACTAGCACACTGTGCTGGTGAGAACTCTCGACCCAAAGCACAAGGAGAAAGTAAAAGAGGAAGAAAAGCAAGGAGAGCAATGATCAGTGAACAGAGCAAGAGCTCAGGTGCTGACCACCAGCCAAGGCCAGTAAGAGGCTGCCCAAGTCAGAACCTGGGGCCCAAAGTATTCATATAATTCTGTCCTGATTCCCATTGTTTTGAGGGACAGAAAAATCAGCTCCAAGGGAGCTCAATGAGCTGGCCTGACTCAGCAGCAAGCATCTAAAGCCTTTCCCATTATTGATCCCAATTCCACCAACAAAGCAATACAACTTGCACAAGTGCCTGCTGGGCCATAGTGCTTCCCTGTGTTAGTCACTGGCCAGGAAGATAAAGCCCTAAGATTAGCCAGACTTAGATGCTGGACTGGACTTGAGTGAGATGTTTCCTCAGGAAGTCCAGGATGGCAGGGGAGCTGGATGAACCACTGCCTTGTCACTTGTGCGTTATTAGCATGCTCACAACTAAGATTAAGACCACTGCATCCCAATCTCAATAGTCTCCAAAGTTAGTGGTGTCTGTCTATATCCTCCTGAGAAGAAAAGGCTGTGAACCTAAGCTAACCCAAGGCAGAAGGCAGACAGCAAGGCCAGGTTACAAGAGAAATAGTGTCTTCCTCATGTGCCATCCAAGGGCCTGAGGTTCCTTGGCAGTCAGCAGCAGGTTCCATCAGGTAAACATCTCAATCTCTGTAGTAACTGGCTCTAAGATGAAACAAGAGGAGATGCAGAGGCATGCAACTGGCTACTCTAGAAACCCCTGGAATAGGGGAACCCAGGATAACTGCAAGTAGCTCAAAATAGTAGGCCACAGCACCAAAGAACACAGCCCAGCACACCCAGGGCCAAAGTGAAGGGGCACCTGTTTAAGACTGGGCTGCATGGACATGGGATGTCCAGGAAGAGTGCTGGACAGATGGGGCCCAAGAGCACAAGAACAGCTTTGAAGTCAGATGAGTGTATAAATGGTGCTGGTAAAGCCAAAATGCTGGACAGGAGACAGTGGGTACTCTGGAAGGGGATACACGCAGAGAGGGAAGGCCAACATATTAAGAAGACAAGGGTCGGGGCTCACAGTAAGGCTGAATCATGATGGACACAGAAGACACTGCAGCAACCCAGAAAGGCATTCTGGGTGACCAACAGCAGGCACTCCAGTGCCTATAGATAGCTCACTCTACAAAGCAAACAATGCCACTTTGCATTCTGTATCTGCTAGGATAGAAACCACATCCAAGACAGGAGCCAGGACATGTCCCTAGCCTCTGGAAGGACTGGTACAATACTGAGTTTTAACATTCCACAGAAACACCCCCATGCAAACAATCAGCCGAATGTGCCATGGTGTGGTCCCCTATTCCTGGCCAAGATCAGAGTAGCCAACCTGCTGGCCCTGCAGTCTCCAATTTCATGACTACCCTGAGGAACCTACTGTTTCTACCTGTACAGCAGATCCTGCTTTGTCTGGGAACTTCCTATAGGCACAGACACTTATATCCCATCCCTCCTACTCACAACAATTGCCTGATCGGATCTGGAGGAGCTACTGTCTTTGTCAATGTGGAAAAAGCCCTCACATACACGAGCACACACATGCACACATACACATGTGTGTACACACTGAGGGTAACATAAAATGTAGTTCTCTTCCCTTCTCCCACCACAAAATTAGCCCCAAACTGCAATGATGTCTCAGATTTGGGAGGAGGGAAAGGGCAGCCTGGCAAAGCAAGAGCTTGGCAGCCTAGACAGGGGATACTGTGCACCCCTGTCCTGGAAAGTCAGCTCTAGATTTATTCCTTAGTGGCCACCAACTGTCCGTGTGGAACTCAGTTCCTTTAGAACGAATAACAGCAACATCCATTCACACACCTTGCTGGTACCAGCTAACCCCAGGCTGCCAACACCTAGGAAAAGCAGAGAGCTGCTCTCATGTTGCCCAGTGCATCCAGAGCACAGGAAAAGACAGTGGCCATTTAACAAGTATCCCTTGGGCCTGTCATCTGGTCAACCAAAAGGAAGCAGCAGCCCAGAAGTACAGATCCCTAGGTTAACCAGAGGGATGGGATAAACAAGAGGAAACAGGCAAGACAGTCAGACCAAACCAGACCTCCTAGTCCCTAGTTTGTGGCCTCTTATTCCAGACAAACTGTGGGCTCTGGCCTGGGGTCCTTGCTTGTGTGGACAGTAGGTCTGAACATAAGGGGAGATTACTATTAGAACCAAGGAAGACTCACCCACAATGAGGGACAAAACTGCAACTCCACACACCTGCACCAGGATAGTAGCCAATCCAGAGCTTGAAATGAAGCCTAACAAGTGGCACTAAGGCCCCTCCTCCTGCAAACCACTCAACATTTACTCTGGACTTTCTATCATCAGGTTTCACTGGCTCTCTAGGGGCAGCTCCCCAGACCCAGTCCTGGGCCCAGCTAATTGATGATAATGTCACATCAAATTTTGGAGTAAAGCAATCAAAGTGCTGTGCTGAGGGAGCCCTCCAAGGTAAAGCAGCAGGCTGCATAGATGACTTAGCCCAGGATGTAAGGATGGGTGGGTGCTCAGCCAGAAGCCAGCCAAGTGAATGCTGGAGGAAATGGTGAGAAGTAATGAGCCAAAGGCTACCTTTCCATCTAACAGCAGCACATTAGTCCTACAGGCCCCACGACAGACACCATGCAAGTAAAGCCTGACAGCATTCACCCTATGTAGATTCCAGGAGGGCTAGCCCTGAAAATAGGCAGGCCTTAGTCACCTGTTTGCTACATGCTCTATGCAAACCTGACTACCTAAGTTTGATCCCCTAAACCCTACATAAAAATAGGAAAGAACCAATCCCACAAAGTTGTTTTATGACCTCCACACAAGTGTCTTGGTATACCTGCCCCCTGCACACCCAGTAAGATTTTTTTTTTTAAATTAAAAAGAAAATGTTGGGCATGGTGGTGCACGCCTTTAATCTCAAGGCTCAGGAGGCAGAGGCAGAGGCAGGAGGATATGAGTTGAAGGCTCATCTGGTCTACAGAGTGAATTCTAAGACTGCCAGGGCTACACAGAGAACCTTCTTAGAAAGAAAAGGAAGGAAGGAAGGAAGGAAGGAAGCAAGCAAGCAAGCAAACTAGGCAAGCCAACTCATTACCATGGTAACTAGAGTTCACACCCAAGGAAAGATTTGGTTCCCCCAATCTGAGCCAGATCAGGACTTAATGAAGGAGGTAAGGTATGATAAGCCATTCAAGAAACAAAACTCCAGCCCCAGCCAAAGGGACTCTGATATATACACAGTCCCTCAATGGCTTGTTTTGTTGTCACTGGTCTAGCACAGATTGGAATGGCTACATCTTTGTCCCTCACGAAAGACTCAACACATGTCTACCCAGAGAGTACAGTGACTGACCACATGGAAGGGAAAGGAGACAATGTGGTACCATCACTATCTATAGCACTTTCTCAGCAACTGACCGACCACTGAAGCACTGAAGGCTGTCAGCCCCTGACACCTACCTGCTCAGATAAGGGCTGAGAGACAGCTCCAAACCAGCCCTTTTCCCTGATAGCCCAGCAGACACTGTAAGGTGTGTGTGATGCAGGCCACTAGTTACAGGTAGTTAGAAGGCTAAGGAGGATCAATGAGCATAGACAGTCAAGGCTAGCCAAAACACACCAACCAGCGGGAAGAGAGAGATGGTTCAGTGGTTAGGAACACTTGCAGCTCTTCTAGTGTTCTAAGTTAGGGATCAGAACCCCATGCCAGATGAGTCACACAACTGCCTGTAAGTCCTCTTGTATCCGTGTGTGTGTGTGTGTGTGTGTGTGTGTGTGTGTGTGAGAGAGAGAGAGAGAGAGAGAGAGAGAGAACAGTTGGCATACTGGTAATGAGTCCCAGACAACGAGAGCTACAGTAAGACCTTGTCAATAAATAAATAAAATAAGAAAATACAAAAGCCAACAATGGAAATGTGCTATGACCTTGGTAGGATTTTAAAAGATGTTACACAAGCCATATAGATTTCATAAGGAAATTTTTCAAAGAAGGGGATGGGGGTAGGCTATGGGGATAAATGGGGCCCCTCAACAGAGGGAGTACCAAAGTTGATTCCCAGGTGTCAAATACAGGTGGGACCAGCTCTCTCATCTAAGATTCCCAGCAGAAAACAAGAGCCACACCCAAACTTGAGAACTTTAAAAACAAATGAAACACCCAGCTACACTTAAAAGTACACCAAGAGAAGACTGGAAAGCTAAAATGAAAAATGGGTTCCTGCATCTAAGCCAGTTTGGAGCCCAGAGTTAAAGTAAGTAAAAGGGGGAGGCGCCAGAAGCTCCTAGGACTCAGGTCCTGCTCCAGCACAACTCATACCACCGTGCAGCTCCAACTCCAAGGGATCTAATGCCCTCTTCTGGCTTTCTCAGGCACTTGTACCAATGTGGCATATACCACTCTGACACATGAAAAGAAATTAAATTTCTCCTAATATTTTTTTCAAGTAAATGGGAAAGTTGCATGAACGGGGAAGTGAACAGAAATGCAAACTAAGCACTTCAGATCTCTACGGTGGAGCCTTGGAATAGAGCTCAGCTCTCAGAAGTACTGAAGTAGGAAAGTGGGCTGGGCAGCACTGAGCCCACTTGCTTCAGGGTTACCCAGCACTGGCTGAGACCCACAGACTGATTGTCTTTGCTGGCCCCTTAGTTGAAGACAAGTGCCCACCTTCAGACTAAAAGAGCAAGCAAATGCTCTCAGTGCATGGAAGCCAGTGTGCTCATCCAATGGCACTGGCCTGTTAACTGCTGCTGCCAACACAAGACATCATGCCTACCTCTGAGCTCAAGGAAAATCATTTTTAAAAATGTATTTATTTTGAGACTAAGTTTGAGTATAACCCTGGCTGGCCTGGAATCCACTATGTAGACAAAGATGGTTTGGAACTCTGAAGCGCTGGGATTAAGGACATGCTTCACCAAAGTCCGCCAGAACTTTGATGGCCTTGGGCTTTCCCGGGCTCACAGGCTCTAGTGGCTGGATCCAGGAAACTGCTGAAGCTCCAGCAACTCAGAAGCTGGAACCACAGCTACCTGGAAGGCCGGAATCCCCAGAGGGCACATCACCTCATCTGAAGTGACCCTCTCTTCAACAAGCCATACAAAACCATGGAAGATTAGGGAACTAGATGGCCACCACACAATCTGGTGGTCCTGGACTTATTTATTAGCCAACTGACAGTCCAAGACAACCCTAAGAACCGTAGAGCTTTTTTCCAGGATTCCTGCCCTTTGTCTACATCCACACGGTACCACATCATTTCAGATACAGTGCTTACCTATCGAATCAGCTGCCTGGAAGGCTGAGGCAGGAGTTCCAGGCTAGCCCAGACAGAAAAGCAAGATGCCAACTAAAAAAAGAAAAAGAAAATGCTATATTAACCTCAGCCATGTCCAAGCTCTCCAGGAGTTCTCTCCAAGAGCTTGAAATGTACAGAGCCCAATCTTGGAGTCCATGAGATAAACTACTCAGTGACTGACCAACCCAACTATTCCTTCCAAGTCTGTTCCCCTCACAGCAGAAACAAACCAAGAGCTAACCACTTGCACCTGCTATATAAAGCATTTAATTCTGAACTTCCAGATGACAGAGTATTCCAGAGAGTCATTTCATGCTCACAAAAATTCTATCTTGGGCCAGATGATGATGGCACACACACTTAATCTGAACACTCAAGAGGCAGGAGGGCAGATCACTGTGAGCTCGAAGCCAGCCTGGTCTACAGAGCGAGTGCCAGGACTACACAGAGACCCTGCCTCAAAAAAACAAAACAAAAAAGAAGCCAGGCAGCGTTGGTGCACACCTTTAAATCCCAGCACTCGGGAGGCAGAGGCAGGCGGATTTCTGAGTTTGAGGCCAGCCTGGTCTACAGAGTGAGTTCCAGGATAGCCAGGGTGATACAGAGAAACCCTGTCTCCAAAAAAAAAAAAAACAAAAACAAAAACAAAAACAAAACAAAACAACAACAACAAAAAGAATTCAAATATGGACTAGAGAAATGGCTCCAAGGTTAAGAGCTCTCGTGGTCCTTACACTTACACAGTTCCCAGCACCCACATGGTGGGTCACAACCCTCTATAAGCACATACACATACACAGTCAAAATATTCATACATATAAAGTCATCTTTTAAAAAAATATTTTTTTAATTAAAAAAAAAGTCTAGCCAGGTGATTAGTGGTGCACTCCTTTAATCTCAGCACTCAGGAGGCAGAGGCAGATGGATGTCTGTGAATCCCAGAATAGCCAGGGCTACATAGAAAGAGAAACCTTGTCACAAAAAAAAAAAAAAAAAAAAATTGGGGGTGTGGGGGGCTGGAGAGATGTCTCAGCAGTTAAGAGCCATCCTGAGGCTGCTCTTCCTGAGGTCCTGAGTTCAATTCCCAGCAACCACATAACCATCTATAGTGGGATCTGATGTCCTTTCTGGCACCCAGATAGTGCTTATATGCATAAATAAATCTTCTAAAAAAAATTTTCTGGAGGCTGGGGAGATGGCTCAACAGGTAAAGCTTACAGCTCTAGCAAAGGACCCAAATTTGATTCCCAGTATCAACATCAGGATACCACTCTAAAGATGCCTGATGGCCTGTTTCGGGCTCCCCCTGCACTCATGTGGCGCGTGCGACACACACACACACACACACACACACACACACACACACAAAGAAAAAAAATTTTTTAAAGATTTCTTTCTTTGGCAAGACAGCTCAGTGAGTAGAAGTACTGTGGTATAAGCCTAGCAACCAGAGTTCGATCCTCTGGAACCACATAAACATGAAGGGAGAAAACTAACTCCACAAAATTGTCCTCTGATCTTCACAGATGTGCCATCACTTGCAATTTTCCACCATCAGACACATAGGCATGTACACACATACACACAATTTTAAAAGAATCCTCCTTTCAAATAAGACACAGGCAAACTGTTGCATTTGGGCTCAAGAGTTGCAGCCCTAAGGCCAGACTACACCTCTGACATCCACACACAGCACACCATTCTGGTCTCCTTAGCAGGCCGCACACCCTCAAATGTAGGCACTGGGTGCACTCAAGTCTGTCTACCACCCCAAGTACTATCAGTGCTACAGAGAAATGGCTAGTCAACTACTCAGCCACCTCTCAGTTTTACCACAGCTCATGAAGATGTAAGTGCATGGGCTCCCAGTCCTGAGACTGGGAGGAAGCTTCGACACAGAACAGGCTCGCCTCATTGAGGAAATGAGACCCACTTCATAAGGCCCTGTACTAGGGAACACTGTGCCCTGAGAAGGAAAGGAGTGCAGACTTAGCCAGGCTGCCAGAGAACACACTGCCTGCTTGCTGGTTAATGGAACCCAAACTCAGCTGTCCAGGCTCACTCCCAGGAAATGAAAAGGAGCAGCCCCCAGAAGCAGCTTCAGAATGAGTCTGCCATGAGAAGCAGAAAGCCTCCCAGCACACTCAAACTAGGGCGAGTTTGGGGTCAAGTGGTACTGAGGACTGCAAGAGTAGGCTGCACCTTCATCCAACTCTGACCCTGGCACCTCGAGGTGAATGTGTGCCTCAACCAGCAACATTATTAATCAAGGGTTAATAATACATGCTCCATCTGACTGGTAACAGGGTCTCTATACATAGCCCTGGCTGTCCTGGAACTCAAGAGATCCACCTGCCTCTGTCTCCTGAGTGCTGGGATAAAGACTACTTACTTACTACATGCCCCTTTTAGATCTATGTCCAGGTCAAAAGTCCCCTCCTCCAGGCTAGTGTTGAAACAGCTCTCCAGGCCTCAAGAACAAACCCCCAGCTTTGAGGACCATTTAAAAACTCACCGAGAACAAAGTCTACCTTCTTCAGGGACATAAAACATCAAACAAAACTTGACTCCCAAGTTAGAACTGCCACTCTGCTCTTCTGAATCCTGGTCACAGCAGAGAACGACAGGGACACCACTGTACAGGACCCAGCAGAGCTAACATACCCAGCTCTTGTATCCTCTTTCTCACAGGATCACTGGCATTTTAAGTTAGTGTTAAAAGAGCTGTCACCTTTCAGCAGAAAGCAAAGCTGGAGCACAAGATACAGAGACAGAGCCCCTGTAATGCTAACAGGTAACTCTCACCCAGTTCTAATCACATAGGGCTAGCAGACCAAGCCTTCCCTACTCAGGTAGTGAATATATCATTTCATGACACCCTTCCACAAGGCTGACACCCTGACAATGACAGAAGTTGGCTGCAAAGGGTGCTCTGAGCCAGGGCATCAGCAAGGCCAGCATGAGAGCACACTGCCACACTGCCACACTTCATCCCTCCTCTTCACACCAGCTAACCCCTGCTTCATGCCTTGTTCAATGCCATGTCTCCATTTCTCAACCATAACATACTATTCCATGTCAGAAATGCTGTCACTTAACTCTGAGTAAGTAACTAACTCTGGGCTAGTCACCTTACACGAAGTCACTAAGAAACAAAAGCATCTTGTCCTCTCCTAGCCACGACAGACACCACTAGCATTATGTTGTCAGAAAAGGGGACTGGCTTCATCCCACCTCCCTTTGTGGGGCTACTGGGAAGAACAGAACACACGGTTGGGGTACCTCGAAAATTAATTAGGGGTGTATATTTCTCCTTAGCAAATTAACTAGGGGTGTATATAGCTGAAAAAGTGCACAGTCCACCCTGCATGAATTCCTGAAGCAAGTGAACAGAAGAAACCCTTTCAGAACAATTCATGCAGACCTTCCAGCTCTGAACCTGGGTCTGGAAGGAACTCTTCCAGGACTGTCCACCAGTCCCTTTGCTGCAAGGAATTTGCCAGCTAGCAGAGGCAAGTGATTCCAAGTAGGAAATGATGGCCATGGTGCCTGCTTCTGAAGAGTGAGAGGAAGACAGCAGTTCCTGAGATCTGCTCCAAAGCCCAGCAGTGGTTGAGTCCTCCTCCTTCACCAAACCTTCTCTGTCCTCCCACTGATCTGCAACCAGGGCTATAAAGCTGCCTTTAGCAAGCTCCATCTTAGACCACCATTTCACTATTCAGCCTTTTATGAGACTGTACTATCTTTCCACTGTCTTCAAAAGTGAAATTTGTTAACCTTAAGGACACACTCACATTCCCCACAGACACATTTCAAGCCACCTGTGATTTTCTCAGTCACCAATGCTCCCATTAGGCCATTCCACAGCTGGACTTCAGGACTGGAGCACAGGGTTTCTTGAGAAAATGGGAGCTTGGAGGCAACTCCTGAATCACAGGCTCAAGAGTTGAAACAAAATGCAAAAAGGGAAGACTCTTCTCTAGGAAAGGGGACAAGACATGGAACATACATGAGGAGCTAATCTCTCAGGAAGACATGGCCCAGACTTTTTTCAAACAGCAAGGGCACCACAAAACTAAGAACCCTGTCACTGGCCGAAGGGGAACTCAGTATGATTTCTGTGCAAGAGTAAGTCATACCCTTCACCTTTATCCATAACACTACAAGCAGATGTACAGTATACTTCAGAGACTATCAATAACCTGAGCAAACACACATTGAGGTGAATGAAGCGTCCACAGTTCTGGAAGTCTGTTAGCTGCCTTTTGGAAGGGAAATGGGGACTTCCTGAAGTACAAGCATGGCAGGTTAGTGCTTGCTGCTGCCCAGGTTCGAACACAGAACAGGGATAAGGCTATCTTACTGAGACCCCTTGGTCAAGGAGCTGGTCAGTCATATGTTCCTAACTTCAGAGGCTGTGGACTTTAGGTCAGCTTACCTGGCACTGATTTTTTTCAAGCCAACAGCTAAATTTGTTAGCCATAATTGCACACTCATAAAGTAAGCATTTCATGACACCATTCTCTGTCACTTCTCTCTGAAGAGGGTTAATTTTAGTGTTGACTCTTCAACTCTGTCCCCGTTTTGTATTTTTTTCCACGAACACCCTAAATATGTGTCAATTACCAAGTGGTGGAGCTCAAAACTGGGCACAGCAGAGCAGAGATCCCTGCACCAACATGCAGCTCTTACCTGGACCCTGAGCAATCACAGAGTCAGTGCAAATACCCGGGCACCCTTCGATACCTCAACAAGAAAGAGTGGACGGTGCTCCAGGGTGATTCTACAAAGAGATTCTGCAAAGCCAGCCCCTGGCGCATATACCTAGTTGTTTTTGTGGATGGTCACAGACACAGTGCATTTAGGGAAACACTTCCCTCCTCACTCAGAGACAAGTTCTCAACTCCAGCCACCACAATAAGGTCTCCTATCGATATAGCCCTTTGAGATACACCCGCCAAGCAACTTACCCACAGGCCAATAAGCACAGTAACACTTAGGATCAGGGGAAGAATCAAGAGAATAATGTTTGAGGGCTAGGCATGGTGGCACATACCTTTAATCCCAGCACGTGGGAGGCAGACACAGATTCTCTGTGAGGCCACCCTGGTTTACATACATAGTGACTTCCAGAGACTATCTCAGAAAAAAAAGAAACTAAAATTTGGGCCTTCTACCTTCCTTCTTTTACCCCCAAAGGGTCTTTTAGTCAGACCTTACCTAGCACTTGGACCCCACCTGATCTATAGCGTCATGATTACCTGTCAAAGCACTTGCTGGTCCCAACACTGTCACATACAGTCAGGATCTCTGATAAGATCTCAGCAAAGGACTTACACTGGAGTTATGATTTCCACTGTGGAAAAGATGAGCAATGGTGGTACAATGGTTTAATCTCAGCACCCAGGAGGAAGAGGCAGGAGAATCTCTGAGGCCAGCCTGGTCTAAAGAGCAAGTTCTAGGATAGCCAAAGCTACACAGAAGAGGAACCCTTCTCGGAAAAACAACATCATCAAAAAGTTACACTGTATATACTATGACTTCAGCAAAGATGCAAAAAGCAATCAAGGCTATGTTTTCCTATCATTTGTTTTAGTATCTTTTAATATTCTAATATATCAATCACATGATTAGTAATACCAATCACTGGCAAACCAAAACAACAAAACCTTAAACCCCCCCCCAAAAAAAGGAAAGAGAAAAAAAAAAAATGCTTCCTAGAAGATTTTTATCTAGCCTGTCACTACTCCACCTCGAAAAAATGTCTACAATATTTACCAAATTACTATCAAGATGATCTTAAAGACCAGGAAGAAAATAATTTTGATCTAGCAAGCAGATTCTCATAGAAACTAGAACACCTCTACTTCTACCAAGACCACACAAACAGTGAATTATTCTTAACACACTACAATACAGCACATTGCTAAAAGTAACTAGCTAAGCATAGGCAAGGGAACCCAAACCTCAGTTACATGGTCAAGCCCAAGATGATTTTTCTTCCATCTCGAGCATATTAAAAAGTGATCTCAAAGGCCACTTCCTGGTCTCCCAGCAAACACTTCATATCTGAATGCCTGTGCATCTTCCCATGGCCCTGCTTCTGACAGCAACAAGGACACCCGCCCCCTACACTGCCAACAACCTTTGGAAAAGATACAAGAACAGGTAAAATTAGCCTACTCTCACACAGGAAGAAAAAGATGCCCCGCTGCTCACAGGACTCTTAGCAGAGGAAAGTGTGACATAAAGTGACCCCTTACTATTAAATCTTGATAGCTTAGGGCTCAAAGCACCTCAGGTGGGGCAAGAGAGATGGAAAGAGGACCGGAAGGTAGGGATGAGAGAGCAATCAACTGTGATGGGCAGTAATTCAGTACCAAAATCCCGGGCTTTAGCTTCTGAGCAGAAGCGCAATGGACCATTTAGGCCAAGAAAGGTGACAGGAAGGAACCCACTCTCTGCAGAGTCGTCTTTTCTAGGAAGCGATCCCAGGAAAGGGTTTGCCCACTATCAGAAAAGAGAGGAGACTCTCCAGGCATCACAGGTAGACAGACTGGAAGCAGAACAGGCCCAGGGTTCCCTCTGAGCCCAAGAAGGAGATTCAGACAGAAGGGGAGTAAAAGGCCGAGACTCCGGAGACGCGGGCTACCCTAGTCATCGTGGAGACACTAGTTGCTTCCCACCTTGCCCCCGGCAGGGAGACCTTCCCGTGGGGTTCTCAGTTTCCAGGGTTGGAGTGCGGCAAGGGGGGCACGGTGGGGAGCACCAAGGGCGGCCGGGCTGGGACAACCGAGGAGAACTAGCTCTGATCAAAGCTCCAAACGATCCCTCAGTCCAGGCCGCGTGAAGCCTCGGCCTCAGGTACCCTCAGCTGCCGGGCTACCAGCCTTGCCTGCGGCCCCCGGACCCAAGAGAACGAGAGACCGAGATGGCAGCGGCTGTGGCGGGCAGATCACCGCCCGGAGAGACCCCCTGGCTGGGGGCGAGTCGGAGGGGGAGGGTCCCGACACATGCGGCCTCGGTCCCTGATCGCGCGGCAGTCACTTACGTTGCTCTGGGAGTCGATGGCCTGTAGCAGCCGGTCCCTCATCTGCTGCGGAGACGCCGGAGCCGCTGTCATTGCCTGGGCGAAGCGGGGGGGGGAGCGGCGGGGCCGGCGGGCGGGCAGGCTGAGGAGGGGGGACGCGGGTCAGTCACTCGCCGGCCTCCGGGAACGGAGCCGCATGTTCCCCGCGGCGCCGGAGGAGGTCGAGGCGCTCGGGGAGATGGTGGAAGACGGAGGAAAGCGGAGGGGACCGGAGCTCAGGCCCCGGACCGCCGCCGCCACCGCCGAGCGAGGAGGAGGAGGAGCCGACGGAGGAGCCTCCGCCACCACCGCCGCCGCCTCGAGAACCAAACTCCAGTGAGCTGCCCCCGCGCTGAGCACTCTGGGTAATCCGCGCCGCACGCAGCGTCGGCGCCACGCTGAGGAGGTTGGGAGATAGGGGCGGGTGGAGAAGCCGGGTTTGGAAGGGGCCGGCTCGTGAGCCCCTCCTATTGATTCTGCGCACGCGCGCGCAGGCGTACTTATCAGGTCCTGCGGCCAAGTTCCGAGACCTGACCCAGAGAGACGTTGGGAGGCGGTTGGGCGTGGCAACGGACGCTATCTGAAGCCACGCCCCTCCGGGAAAGCCGCATCCTCCAAGACCTAGAACACCGACTCTTCCTCCCGGCTGCTTTGGGGTGGCGGAATGGGAAGACTCTCCCCGGGATGAGGGTCTCCAGCGTTTAGGAACCAGAGGATTGAAGCGGCTATAGGTACACTGAGGAGGGCAGCGGTTGCCTGCGTCGAGACCAGTGCCGCGAGGAGCTCCGCGCAGCCGTCGCCGCTGCAGAGACCCCAGGCGCGAGTCTGCAGGGCAGTGCGTGTCCCCATGTGACCCGCGCGCTGTGGGGACCTAAGGGCATGTCTGGGAGCTGCCGCCTCTGCAGAGGGCGCGAGTCTGCAAGACCTGCGCGACGCTGACACCTCGGCTCTGCATCCGTGCGGGGCTGGAACTCAAGAGGAAGTACCGCTCTTGTCGCCATTCTAGAGGACTGGAGGTGGCTAGCTTTGCCTGCACAGCAGGATGCGGAACCATCGCCCGGCTTCGTCCCCTCCGCGTTTCAAGGAGACGGAGCGATCCCCGCTTTCATCTCAGGTGATGGAAAACAGGAACGCCTCACCGAGGAGGAAGAAAAGCGCCAAGGTCACCGGGAGTTTTAGATCAAACCAAGAAACAAAGGATGTCAAGTATAAGGGCTGCGGTCCCGGTCCTTCGGTGATGCCAACAGATGGACAGATGAAGTGGGAGGTCAGGCGCTCAGTTTAGTGCACTATGCTAAAGTGGCCTCGGGAGAAATAGCTTCCGTTTTGTATTGTAACCTTAAACATCCAGACATGAAACGGAAGAGAACCAGGTAATGAAAACCACATGTACCCTGAGAGCTGCACGACACCTGTTAATTTTATATTTGTTATACTTCTAGGCGGTACTGAGGGAGGCGGGGAACCAGGCATTTAATTCCAACGCTCGGGAGACAGGAGAGTCTCTGAAGTTCCAGGCCATGTTGGTCTACACAGTGAGTTCCAGACTAGCAAGGACTAAGTAAGTAAGACCCTGTCCTTCTCTCCCACCCACCCAGAAAATAAAAGTTTACCATGGCTGGTTTCTTGATTCTGCACGTGGCAGAAGCCTTTGCATTACACCAATATAATGAACATAAACAAATACTTCTCAAATACACTCTCACCCTGGCACTTGTTTGGAGCTCATGGTTCAAGTTGGAAAGCAGCCCATTTTGAAGATACTCTTAATCTCACCAGATAAGCAAAATAAACAAGGTCCTCCATCAACACTGGCTCCGATTTGGTGTTTTTAGGCTGAGTTATGAAGCCTGAGATGGTCTCAAACTTTTTGTTTCTGTCAGTGTCTCCCTAGTGCAGGACTACATGTATGTCAGTCTACTGTCTTTTATTATTATTTAATAGTTGATTTTGACTTTTTTTTTCCTCCCCTTATACAGGGTCTCACTATGAAGCCCTGGGTGGCCTGGATCTCACTATGCAGTTCTGGCTAGTTTGAAACTCACTGTGGAGACCAGGGTAGCCTCAAACGAACAGAGATCCATCTGAGTCTGCTGCCCAAGAGCTGGAATTAAGTTTATCATCCTGCCCTGCAGACCTGCTATCTTGTGTATTCAGTGGTATAGTATGCCTTTTTTTTTTTTTCAAATATAGATTAAGCAGGCATTTAGTTTTGCATGGATCAAGTCAGGAAAACATCTTGGACAGCATTCAATTTACCTGTTGACTTTGCTATTTTAGATTTCTCGCCAGGTTTTGAGACCATATGTAGCCTAGGCTAGCCTTGAACCTTTTTCTTTTCTTTATTTTTTATTTTCTTATTTGCCTGGCATGGTGGTACTCCAGGGGAGGCAGAAGGATCGCTGTGAATCCAGTCTAGTCTACATCACTGAGTTCCAGGACAGACAGCCATATGTAGAGACACCCTATCTCTAAATACATAAATTTATTTCATATTAATGTTTTTCCTGTAATATAGCTGTGCACCTATGTGTCTGGTGTCTACAGAGGCCGGAAGTAGTTGTCGGGTCCCTGGAACTAGAAGTATGCGGTTGCGAGTGCATTCTGGGAACTGAATCCTGGTCTTCTTGAACAGGTGCTCTCACCTGCTGCGTCATCTCACAGCCCTGGCTGCCTCCCCTCCTCAAGCACTAGATTTAGAGGCGTGCACCACCCACCACCATCCCCGGCGCTTCTGATTTTCTTTTCTTTTTCTTCTTCTTTTTTTTTTTTTTTTTGGTTTTTCGAGACAGGGTTTCTCTGTGTAGCTCTGGCCGCCCTCAAACTCGTAGAGATCCACCTTCCTCTGCCTTCAGAGTGCACGACTACAGTGGAGTCCTACAATTTTATTCTAGTTGTTCGTTTACCTAAGTGTGGTTGTTTGTGTCTACAGAATTGTGTTTGTGAGGTACACATGTGCAGGGGACCACTATCAAGAGTCAGCTCTTTTCTTCCACCATCATGGGGATCATCTTAGGCTTGGATGGGTAAGTGTCCAGCCATCTGGCCACTCTGATTTTGCTTTTTTGAGACAGGGTCTTCCTCTGTATCCCAGGCTAGGCTTGAACATGCAATCCTCCTGCCTGAGACTCAAGTGTAGTCCTGGGTAAAGGTGACGTAGCTAGACCTGGCAACCTACTTCTATGATCCCAACGGTCAGAAAATGGAGGTAAGAGGGCCCAGATTCTGTTCCCAGCAACCACAGTGGCTCCTAACCATGGAACTCCAGTTCCAAGAGGACTGAAGCCACCTTCTGGCCATGAGGGCACTAGACATGCATGTGGTACACAGACATACATGCAGGCCAAACCACTCATACACATAAAAGGAATGTTTTTATAATTGAAGTAATTAAAGTTTTGATTAACTCTGAAAGGAGATAATAGACATGTAAGATATTCCTGTGCTTGCCGTATCCAAATTCGGAATGCACAACCTTGTTCTTTGGTCTCTGGTTTTGAAGCTAAGCACTCAGCCAGGCTGGCTGGCCCTCAGGAAAGCAGGACTGTAAGCTAAACATGGTGCACACTAAGGAGGGGGAGGAGGGCAGTGAGTTGGGAAGCCTGTGGGGCTACAATGTGAAACCCTATCTCAATCAAGGATATCTTCAAGGGACACAGACACTTTTTGAAGCAGAGTGCAGCTGGAGCAGCAGCAAAGGGAAAGATGACTGTGTACCAAACAAGTGCAGCATGTCTGAAAGGCATTTCAACCGAGACCTCTCAGTGTTCTATATTCTGACCTGGTTTAAAATTCTAGGAATTTCTGCAAAGAAAGCAACTGGAGCAGACAAATGTGTATACACACCACAGGAGACAGTCCCTGGCAGCACTGTCAGAGCAGCAGTCAGAAGCAAGCCAGATGAATATCAGAATGTAGAAATAAATAGGATGGCCTAGGGATGCAGTGAACTATCACCCAACACTAGTGAGAATTTTGCAGTTGTGGTTTCTTTAAAAAACAAACAGACAAAAAAACCTGCATAAATACTATAGGAATATGTTTTCGTTTTAAGCCGAGGTGTAGGATTGTGCTTCAGGTGTATGCTTCAGACTGTCCACAGCAGCAGCAGAATATGATTTACCTCATGCTGTAGCAGAAGCATGATTTTGCCAGCTAGAGATGGTTTCTGCGATTACGTGGCGTTTTGAATTCTGGGGCCTTTTCAGAGGGTGTGTAAATGCTAGGGCCCCGAGAGGGGTGGATTGGTAGTTGGTAGGTCGGTGCTTTTTGGTTGCTGTTGGTTGTGGTTTGTTAAGCAGTTGTGTGCAAAGAAGAAGAAATTAGATATCCTGACTGTGAAGATCAAACTTGCCCCAAGGAACTCTACCCCTAATTGGCAGGAAGTAGGGACACATTCTTTCAGAAGGACAGCCTCCTTATCCTACCCAAACAGCACCAGGGATTGGGGACCAGATGCTCAAAAATCTTTTAGGAAGCCATTATCATTCAAACCACCACATTCCACTTGACTACATAGACTTATAGCCATATCAAACTGCAAAATACATTCAGATCAGAAGTTCCCATAGCCTTTCACAGTCTCAACACTGCTTAAAAGCCCATAGATGTTTCTGAGACTCAAAACAATCTCTTAATTGTAATCCCCTGTAAAATCAGAAGGCACACAATTCTCACGTACAATGACACAGAATACATATTACCTTTCTAAAAAGGAATGGGGGCTTGGTGAAAAAATGACTAAAAGACCAAAAGCCATCAGGGTGAACTCTAAAGCCTGTATGTAGCTCCATGTCTGATGTCAGAGGGCTGAGATGGCTCTGTGTGTCCAGTCTTCCCCCCCACACCCCCAGTCAGGGTTTCTCTGTATAGCCCTGGCTGTTCTGGAACTCGCTCTGTAGTTCGCTGGCCTCAAACTCAGAAATCCGCCTGCCTCTGCCTCCCTAGTGCTGGGATTAAAGGCGTGCGCCACCACTGCCCAGCTGTGTGTCCATTCTTGCTGCCTGCAATACATCTCTCTCTTGGGATGGTTTCACTTCCTGTGTGCAGTGCTCCTTGGCAGACAACCCACGAATCTCCAGTAGCTTGGGGTTTTCAGTACAACCCAGACTTCACTTTCACAGCTTCACACAGTGGCTTCTTAGGGACTTGCCTTTGTTCCCTTAGGCAAAGCAGGCCTGTCCTTACTGATGCTGATCTCAGTTCCAGCCTTCAGTGTAATAGTAAGCCTCCAGGGTATTTTCCTCCTGTACTGGCTGGTTTTGTGTCAACTTGACACAAGCTGGAGTTACCACAGAAAGGAGTTTCAGTTGAGAAAAATGATTCCATGAGATCCAGGTGTAAAGCATTTTCTCACTTAGTGATCAAGGGGAGAGGGCCCCTTGTGGGTGGTACCATCTGTGGGCTGGTAGTCTTGGGCTCTATAAGAAAGCCAGCAGAGCAAGCCAGGAGAAGCAAGCAAGCCAGTAAGCAGCATTCCTCCTTGGCCTCTGCATCAGGTCCTGCTCCTTGACCTGCTTGAGTTCCAGTCCTGACTTCCTTTCGTGATGAACAGCAATTGGAAGTGTAAGCTCAATAAACCCTTTCCTCCCCAACTTGCTACTTGGACATGATGTTTGTGCAGAAATAGAAACCCTGACTAAGACACCCCCTCTTCAATATATATATATATACATGTTATGTATCTTTCTGCCTCAGTGCTCCTTTTCATTGAAGACCTACATAAGCATTGGCAACAATAACCACAGACTCAACATATGTTTGGAATTCCCTCCACCAAAGAAATGAGAACGCTGCTTTTAAATTTAACCTCAGGCAAGTTCTCCAGACAAGAGCAGAAGGCAACCACATCCTCTGCCAAAACAGTCCAGGGATGGCTCCTGCGCAATTGCTAATGCTGTTCCCTCTGAGACTTCTGAACTGGGCCTTCACAGTCCACGTCACTTGCTCGAGATGACTGTCTTCCAGGCTCCTGCTGAGACTAAGATAATCTTTATACTTTCTTACAGGGGTTAACTGCTATTTTTAGTCCAGAATTCCTAAGTCTTCCACTTCCTTCCAAAAAACATGGTCAAGTCTGTTATAGCAACAGACCACTCTCTAATACCAACTTCTTTTTTGTGGTTTTGCTTTTTTCAAGACAGGGTCTCTCTGTAGCCATGACTGTCCTGGAATTTGTTCTGTAGACCAGGCTGGCCTCAAGCTCAGAGATCTCAGCTACCTGCCTCTACCTCCCTCCCAAGTACTGGGACTAAAAGCATGCACTGCTACCACCCAGCTACCAACTTCCTAGTTACGTTTCTGTTGCTATGATAAAACACTATGACTAAGCCATGTGGTGTGTGGTGCATGATGTTTAATTCCAGCACTCAGTAAGCAAGCAGATAATGAGTTAAAGGCTAGCCTGGTCTGCAGAGCCAAGTTCCAGGACAGCTGGAACTGGGTTCTCTAGAGTCACAGAGCTTAATGGAATGAATACATATGTAAAGGGAATTTATTGGAATGACTTACAGGCTGCAGTCCAGCTAATCCAACAATAGCTAGCTGTGGATGGAAAGTCCAAGAATCCAGTGTTTACTCAGTCCCACAAGGCTGGGTATCTCATCTGGTCATATGTATCTGCTGGAATCATAGAGAAGTAGGCTCCAATGTTAGTAAAGGAATTGGTTTGCCAATAAGGCAAAAGCAAGCAGGCAAAGAGCTAAAGCTTCCTTCTGTGTCCCTATGTGAGCTTCCAGCCGAAGGTGTGGCCCAGGTTAAAGGCGTGTCTTCCCACCTCGTGATCCAGATCAAACACCTGTGTCTTCTACCTTCAAAGGTCCAGACTAGAAGTGAATTCATCTACTTCAAACCAAGCAGAATATCTCTCATAGGTGTGCCCTCCATTTCTGGATGTTAGGTTGACAACCAAGAATAGCTATCACAACTAAGGCTATACGGAGAAACCCTACCTCAAAAGACTAAGCCAAACAACCAAAAAAAAAAAAAAAAAACCAACATCAAGACTAGAAGTGACTTCTGGAAGGAAGAGTTTTTTGTCTCCAATGCTACTTCCTCTAGTGAGGCCACACCCTCTAAACCTTCCAAAACATATCCACCAACTGGGGACCAAGTGTTAAATGCCTGAGTCTATGGGGGCATTTTCAAGGCAGCACAGAGGCCCCAGCTATATAGTTGACTTCTCCAGCCTCACAGGGTCTGGAACTCCAGGTGTGCACCACGACATGCCTGGCTGTTGGTGGGGCATTTTTTTTTGAGGGATGGTCTCACCACCTAGGCTGACCTACAATGAGAAATGTCTTTAAGGAGAGACCTGCTCCACCCTAGAAAAAACGGGAAGGGTTCCCTCAGAGCATGACTGTAAGGGGATTTCTGGTACAAGTGTGTCTTGGCAATTAGAAGCCAAAGAATACCACAAAGTCACACCACACAACACAAGATTTATTGGAGACAACAATGGTGGCTGCCTCCAAGTGAGAAGAGCTACAGCAGAGGGCTGTGCAAAGGGAGGGCTTTTATAGCTTTTAGGAACATGCACAGTGAGCGTGGAAAAGTATAGAGCTGTCCTAAGCATTGTTTGCTGTTAATGCTGAATCCTGAGGAGGGGATTTCCTAGTCTCAGGAGCCCGGGTCAAGCCAGAGGCAGACTGTTCCTCCTCTGGCCCCTTTCCCTGTGTTTCTCCCTTTTATGTTTAGTATTGATAACTAATCAGGAGGCAGGAAAGAGGACAACATTATCATTAAACTACTTCCTGCTGGATGGGGGTGTTGAAGTCCATGGGGCAAGCATGATCTTCAGCATCAGAGCATGCTCAGGGGTTGTAGGTCTCTGTTCTTTACATTTTTTGAACATCTATCTGGAGTTGTCAGATCTTGTCTTTACTATAGCTAACTGGATGACATAGAAACATCATCCTTCCCTGAGGAAGAGGCAAAGGTCACTCTTCTCCACTGTGTTCTCCACTCTTAATCAATTTTTCTCTAACAGTTTTTAAGTTGTTTGCATAGAAAAAGAATTTTTCTTTCTTTTTTTTTTTT
>JADRCH010000285.1:646118-740082 GCA_019843965.1 Rhynchomys soricoides
AAACAAACAAACAAACAAACAAGTTTCCTTGGTCATGGTGTCTGTTTACGGCAGTAAAACCCTAAGACAAAAGAAGTTGTTACTAGAAGTGGGATATTGCTGTGATAGGCCTGACCATATTTTTATTTGGAGGAATGTGGATTTGGGGACTTTGGATTTGGAAAGCAGTGAAATGCTTTTCGTGGGGTTTAATGGGCCATCTTAGTAGGAATATGGAAGACTTTGTTGCTGAGCGTGATTGGAACTGTGCAGACCTGGCCCAAGAGGTTTCGGTGGAGAAGAACTTCAGTGTGGCCGAGAGACTGGTTTGTGGTGTTTTGGTGAAGAGTGTGGCTCATTCTTGCCTTTGAGGAGTCTATCTGAGGCTAAGGTAAAGAGATTTGTATTAACTGTATTGACAGAGGAAATTAAAAAAAAGCCCAGCAGAGACTTGGTTCTCTGGTTTAGTCTTATGAAGAACGTTTGGATGAAAAGGAGGAGCAAGCTGAGAAGGAGAAGTTTAAAATGCATAGTTCAAGTAATAAAGTGGCACCTGCAAATAAAATGGAGCTGAATCCAGTGTTCAAGGAGGTAAACAGATTAAGGGAGTGGTGACCTTGGGGCAAGATCTTACCCAGCTAATCTTAGGTCCAAGCATGGTGGTACACACCTTTAATCCCAGCAGAGAGAGGGAGAGAGAGAGAGAGAGAGAGAGAGAGAGAGAGAGAGAGAGAGAGACACACAAACAGACCTCTTGAGTTCAAGGCCAGTCTAGTATGGACCAAGTTCCAAGTAGAGAAAAGCTAAGTCCACATAGTGGTTCGTGTGTTTGATCCCAGGATTCAAGAGACAGAGCCATGCAGATATCTGAGTTTAAGGAGAATCTACAGAGCAAGTTCCAGGACAGCCAAGCTTAGGCAGTGAGGGAGTTGGAAAACAGAAAACTTGGTAATAGAGTAAGGAGAGCCATGTTCCAGCCCCACAAGCTGCAGAACTCAGCAGCTTTGGCCACATGGCTCTGGCTTTAGAGTCAAAAATAGAAGGGACTCCTGGGACAATGGATGCTGGGTAGCGGGAGCTAAGAAATTAGTGGTGACTAAGAAGAGACCAGCATCGCTGAGGTGAAATCTCAGAAGTGTTTTCTAAGAACACAAAAAAGGTGTGTTCCAGAGATAGCCAAGGTGGACTTGGTAGTGTGTAAGAATTACCTCGGTAGTACTAGTTTTGAAGGTACCACTTTCAGTGACCTCCTTGAAGGGATCATGAAGAGAGCCTATGAGAGGCTATTGGTGAAGCCTCGTTGAGGCCAAAGACTCCAGCATATTGGATATGTCAGTACTATGGGATGATCACCAAGAACAGCAGCGGCAGTGGAGTGGATCAACCTGAGCTTAGAGTGCTACAGAGGGCAGAGCTGGAGAAGTGAGGCCAGCCCTTTGTGGATCCCAAAAGATCATGTGTGGATCCCAGACATTGGAACATGAAGCTGTAACACTGAAGTTGTATTGGAGACTCCAAGATGTTAAAGATGCCAGAGCCTTGGGATATCTGCTGAGGAAAGCTGCTAATGGAGTGGAAACGGCCCAGGAGAAGTTTGTTGCAGTCAACAAAGATGAAAAAAAGGAGCTGGAGATCTGAAGACCACTTTGACATCAGCCATGGAGATGCAGAGTTTGGAGTTTGCCCAGCTGGTTTCCTGTCTTGATTTGGGCATTACAGTTAAGTGATTGGATGGATCTCAGGGGAGACTTTGAACTTTGGACTTATAACATTGTTGAGACTGTTATAGACTATGAGATTTTTGAAGTTGGACTAAATGTATTTTTGCATTATGCTATGTTTAGGTGTGCGCCCCCCCCCATAGACTCGTGTCTGAACAAACTTATGGGGGCCAGGGAGTGGAGTGTGGTGGCTTGAATGTGCTTGGCCAGGGAGTGGCACTAGTAGGAGATGTGGCCCTGTTGGAGTGGGTGTGTCACTGCAGCTGTGGGCTTTAAGAGCCTCATCCTAGCTGCCTGGAAGTCAGACTTCCACTAGCAGCCTTCAATGAAGATGTAGGACTCTCAGCTCCTCCTGAACCATGCCTGCCTAGATGATGCCATGTTCCCACCTTGATGATCATGGATTGAACCTCTGGACCCGTAATCCAGCCTCAATAAAGTATCCTTATGAGAGTTGTCTTGGTCATGGTGTCTGTTCACAGCAGTAAAATCCTAACTAAGATGTTTCCTGTTATGCCAAATAGACATTATAGGTAGCCATTTTGTCCTCTCTGCCAGGGGGGTTTCTTTTGACATCACACCCCAGCCTTTTGTAGAGGATGAAAGGTGACAGGCTTTTGTCTGGTCACCTGACATGGAACAGAAATTTTGGAGAAACCTTTAAGTGAGCATGCTTGGCTCTGGAGGAAGGGGAGCCATAACACAACTACAGAGCCAGTGTTCCAATTAAGGTAAGCAGCACAAAACAATTTTAATATTATGCACACTCAAAAGACATTAGAATCCCTACTAAACTGAATCCAGTAACTAGAAAGCCTAGAGATAAATTCTGAGCCCTGGCCCTCAAAGCAGCCATAGCAAGTGGCATTAGAAGTGGTGGCTGAAGCTGGCAGCAGCAGAGAAGGCGAAAATGCAACCAATAAACACATACAGAAAGCTTACACACTCAATGGAGACCAAAACCACAACATGCAGTAGCTGCCATCATTCATACATTCAGCTGATCCTGATCCAGTTCTGTCTTGTCTCCCATATTTGCCACAAGACTTAAAGACACACCAAAAAAGAGGTCCATCTGCACACACACAAAACAGACAGATGAAACTTTCTAAACAACCACAACAGACAGGTGACATCTCATTTTTTGCCCTGGACAGTAATGATAAGGGTTCTGTAGTAGGAGAGAGGAGAGGGTGGTGTTTGGCTGTAGAGGGGTTGGGGGTGCACCTGGGAGGCTGTCAAGGGGAAAGCTGTTGGATTGTGTGATTTGAGGGAGGGGAACAGGCAGTGAGCCCTTGGTCATGAGGATTGGGGGTAAAGGAAATAGAGGCTGCCATTTCAGTTAGGAGGTCCTCTCCAGCAAGAGGACTGGACAGGTTGATAAAGTGAGGGAGTGGGTAAGTCCTCTTACTTACTGAAGATTCCCCTGAAGATACAGCTAAGTGGTGAGGTTTGGTGAGGATTGTAAGACTGTCTCCCTACCCTGATAATAGGGAAACACAAAGGGGAAGTGGATCCCCCAAACTCTGTGAGGACCAATTAAGTGGCCCCAGTGCCCAGAAGAAAGGAGATGGATCGGGGTTGGAGAGATGACTCATCAGTTAAGAGCACTAACTAGCCAGGTCCCAGACTCACCTGTGCTCCTTGGGAGAAGATTGGTGGTGAGAATCCTATAAACATCATGGAAAGTTAAGTTTGTATGATTTGGTAATATATTGGAATTCTTTAATAGAAGTGGAGGAAGGGATTAATGATATAGGACTCCAATCTTTTTTTCTTTCCTCTTCATAGCCCTGGCTGTCCTGGAACAAGCTCTGTAGATCAGGCTGGCCTCAAACTCAGAGATTTGTCTATCTCTGCCTCCAGAACACTGGGATTTGGGGTGTGGTACCTATGCCACCACTGCCTGACTCCCAGTCTTTTGTTCTGTCCGACAGAGTTCACTCACTGAGAAGGGAACATGTACCCTGACCGAGCCCTCCACTCTGTCACTTCTTGCAGAGGGAGAACCGTGGCCAGGTTGGGCTCGGTAAGGGGAGGTACAGAGAGGGCTCCATCACAGCATGGGAATGATTAGCAGACCAAGGGCCCCCAGTGGACAGAAAGTAAGTGCCAGTGAGATTTGACTAGCATGGCCTGTGGCTGGAGAGAGAGAAGGGAGATAGGAGGGACCAGAGGAGGAGGAGCTGTGGGTTGAGGCCAAGTAGAAGCAGTGGAGGACTCAACTGGTTTGGGTTTCATGGGTAGGAGGAGCTGGGTGATGGCCCAGGAAGAACAGAGAGGGCTTGGAGCAGAGATGGAAGGCTTGGACATAGGGAACCTCTTTCTATTCCCCCAATCACACATAGTAGTTGTGTGGATTCCAACTAACATTGGAGTCTAGGTTGCCATTTGTGATGGTTTGTCTGTGCTTGGCCCAGGGAGCGGCATGATTAGAAGGTGAGGCCCTGTTGCAGTAGGTGTGTCACCGTGGGCATGGGCTTTAAGACCCTCATCCTAGCTGCCTGGAAATCAGTCTTCCACTAGCAGCCTTCAGATGAAGATGTTGAACTCTCGGCTCTGCCAACGCCATGCCTGCCTGGATGCTGCCATGCTCTTGCCTTGATGATTATAGACTGAACCTCTGACCCTGCAAGCCAGCACCAATTGTATATTGTCCTTATAATGTTGGTCATGGTGTCTGTTCACAGCAGTAAAACCCTAAGACTCTATTAGGCAGCCATTTGGATTGGTTATCTATGGGATATTGACTGCAAAAGCTACTAAGGTTGGGCCTTTCAGGTCAGGGGCCAGGTGGAGAGGCTGGAGGTTTTCTAAGAGGCATCTCAAGGGATAATGGATGTCACTGTTCCCATGGATGTAAGGGGGTAGTGTGGGGTGTATAGTGTATAGGACTTAGGGATAATCAAATGAGATCAAGCTGTTTAGTGAGTCCTCACTACATTCAATGGGTGTCAGGGATCAATGTCTGGTACCAGATCTTTGGATAAGGTCCAAAAGGCTTGCCAGAAGGCAACAACAACAAAAACAAGTTTAGAAACAAGGTCTCATCCATGGGAAAGGTATGGAGACCAGGGTTGCATAGTATCATAAAAGCCACAAAAGCACAGAGAAGCTGTGGGGTTACAGGCAGCTTCAATGGGGAGATGGAAAAAGAGGGGGGAAGGGTTGCAGAAGCCAGTTGGGCCTAAGGAAGCTGCAGGATTGTGGCTCCAAGCAGGGAGGGGTGGGGGTCAGTGATGAGGGTTAGCCATAGCCTTAGAGACTGACTGTGGGGGTGGGTGTCTTAGGGCTTTACTGCTGTGAACAGACATCACGACCAATGCAAGTTTTGTAAAAGACAACAGTTAATTGGGGCTGGCTTACAGGGTCAGAGGTTCAGTCCATGATCATCAAGGTGGGAACATGGTGGCATCCAGGCAGGCGTGGTGCAGGAGGAGCTGAGAGTTCTACAGCTTCATCTGAAGGCTGCTAGCAGAAGACTGGCTTCCAGGCAGCTAGGATGAGGGTCTTATATAGCCCACATACCAACAGTGACACACCTACTCCAACAGGGCCACACCTCCTAATAGGGCCACTCCCTGAGCCAAGCAGATACAGACCATCCCGGTGAGGTCAGTGAAGAAGGTCAGCCATAGCCTTCGAGACTGTGACTGGGGGATCAGAGTGTGGACTGTTGGGGTTTCAAGCCCTTGAAATTGAGCTTTTTAACCCTAGAATGACTCTAGTTATGTTTCCTACTTCTACTGAGGCAAAGGTAGCATATGGCAGGGATGAAGTCTTTAGGAGGACTGTGATTCCTCTGCCTCATCCACCAAAGGGCTAAGATAACAGGTGGGCACCACCATGCTGAGCTCTGGTGCAGTAAGGCAATTTTACACAGTATTTTAAAAATGTTTTATTTTACACTTGTGGGTGTTTTGTCTGCATGCATGTAAACCATATGCATGCAGTGCCCAAGCAGGCCAGAAGAGAGCATCAGCTCCCCTAGCACTGGAATTACAGACAGTTGTGAGCTGCTATGTGCATGGATGCTGGGAATCAAGCCTGAGTCCTCTGGAAGAGCAGCCAGTGCTCTTAACTGCTGAGCCATCTCTCCAGCCCCGTTTTCTCAGTTATTTATCCCTTGTCACACAGATAGCCCTGGCCATGTCCAATCTGATGGCCCTGTTTAGACTGCTTTGCCTGTCTCTGTCTCTTCTCTGTCTTTCTTACACACACATACACACACACACACACACACCCCTACAATAAAAAACCTTCACTTTAACCATACCATGGAGTGGTTGTGTGTCATCTTATACAGAAGGAGATGGATTCTCCACTCCAGACTCTGGCAGGAGCCTGGATGCTGGGGACCCCCATCATGGACTTCTAACTTCCAAACTATCAGAGAATAAATGCACATTGTTGTGAGTCATAAAGCGTATGCTGCTTTGTTTGGCAGGGTAAGGAGGTGCCCAGGTCTCTTATCACCAGAGGTGGGAAACTCTTCCTGTTCTTGGCTGCTACCTCAAACTTTGCAGCTCCTTTCCCCAGCTAGGGCTAGCTATTTTGAGGTCACTGATATCCTAACATTAAGGCGAGAGCCTGCCAACTGTCCAAACGCTGCATATTGGGGAGGGAGCAGAAGGCACCTACTTACTGACAGCAGACTCCAGAACTGTAGGAAATCAGCCATCATGGTTTAACGTTACCCGGTGTCAGGAAGACCCCAGTAGCCCCTTACTCTGAAAAAGCGACTTACGGGTAGTCTCATGTATGCTGGGAAACAGAGGCAGCCAAGACCTGTGCTATCCGGCATCAGCTTTGACCTCCCCAGAAAGCAACTGAAATGGAGAATGTTGACTGCTGATGCTGGGGTGCAGCTCAGCTGGGGAGCACTAGCCTTGCAGCTGTTACGGGAACTAAAATTTTCCCTACAGAAGCAGAAGCGCCAGCAATCTATCAGACTCAGAAGCCCAGACCGTTCTGAGCTGAGGAGGCCCTGGCCCAGTGTTGTAATAGAGCAGAAGTAAGCTAGGGGAGGGGACCTCCAGTGCAGCAGCCTGCAAAACTGCACAGGGAGCCCATTCGTTGAGTCTCACACTCCTCCATGCAACCAAAAACCTTGCTGGTTTTCCCCACTAGATTGAGTGAAATATTTTCTTTGGTGTATAACTGGTGCTTTGTTGGGGGTGAATAGGCATTTGATCATTACCATTTCAGAAAAAGTCACCAAAACCATGCATGAAGCCCCGAGAAAGGAAAGAAGGAAAAACTGCATGGGTATTCATGTCTGTCACCTATGGGAAACAAGATCCAAATTCTGCAGTAATTGATTTACGAGACTCAGTAGCAAAGGTGGCCATCCGGGCTTCATAAGATGAAGGATGGAAAGGCATCTGATTTAGGCTGGCAGCCTGCACCATCCATCTAGGTCTTGTTAGCACCCACCTGGGGTTCAAAGAGCACTGAGGTTTAAGGACTGGAGTGGAAGCCCCCGCCTACCTGTACATTTGTCACCCTGGGCAAAGAGGATTAAGCAAGCCTTCCCGTACTCTTCAGGGTTCCTGGGGCACACCAACTCTTGGTTTTCTGAATGAATCTCAGGCTGGGTTCAAACACCTCTCCTAAGCTGGATGTGGCAGTACTGGCCTGCTGTCCCAGCAAGAAAAACAAGCCAAACCAAACAATCAGCTCAGACAGTTGTCCATGCCACCTGGGTCAGAGGACAACTTGTGGAGCTGGTTCCTTCTTTCTTGCATGTGGGTCCCAGGGAGCTCACGAGGTCAGGCTGAGCAGTAGGTGCTGTATCTGCTGAACCTTTTCGCCCATTAGACACTTCATAATGATTTACTCAATTATATGCAAATGAGTGTTTTACCTGTATGTTCCTTTTGTTGTTTTTGAGGCAGGGTTTCTCTATTGTAGCCCTGATTGTCCTGGAACTCACTCTGTAGACCAGGCTGGGCTTGAACTCACACAGATCCTCCTGCCTCTGCCTCCTGAGTGCTAAGGTTAAAGGTGTGTGCTGCCACCACTAGCTTTGTTTTTTAAAGCATGACTCTGCTTGAGACATATGGTACATATCTCTCATTAAACAGGAAAAATGTAAGGTACCTTCAGATACTTTAAACATGAAAGGAAAATGCCTGGCTGTCATGGGGTGACCCTTGCACTGGCTGCTCCTGCAGAGGACCGAGGTTCCACTCCCAGCACCCACATAGTGGCACACACACTTGTAGCTCCAGTTCCAGGGGGTCCAGCGCCCTCTTCTGGCCTCCAGGGGCACTGCATGCAGACAGACATACAGGCAAAACACTTACACAGATAAAAAAATATTAATTTGGGGGCTGGAGAGATGGCTCAGCAGTTAAGAGCACTGACTGCTCTTCCAGAGGTCCTGAGTTCAATTCCCAGCAACCACATGGTGGCTCACAACCATCTGTAATGGGATCTGATGCCCTCTTCTGGTGTGTCTGAAGGCAGCTACAGTGTACTCACATTCTTTAAAAAAATATATTAATTTTTAAAAAAATTAGTTATAAGACACTAAGGTAATACTGCACAAAGAAATCTCATGCACCACAAACATTTCCCCAGAGAGCAAGCCAGGAGGGCTATGTTCCAGGTTGCCTCTGAGCAGTGACCATGGGTGGTGAAGCTAGCCTGCTCACAAGTCTGTAATAATCATTCAAGGATCAACATGTGCAGGCAGTAAGAAACTTACAGTAAACCAAACAGAAGCTTCAAGGCTGGGGCAGAACCACGCACCCCAGATCCTCCCCCTACCCGCATTACCAGAGGAGCCACTAAAAACCACAGCACATGGCAGCAGTGAAACCACAAGCACATTTTGCTCTCAAAGCCAGGAAGACAGTGAAGGCTCAGGATTTGCTGATGTCTTCTATCTAGGAAGTGCCCATTACCTCAGAGCGTCTGGAGGATACTGCCAAGTGGACAGGGCTGCACTGTGCCTGTCCAGTCAGATGCTGCAGGATGGCTACACCCTGGATGAGAGGCTCTGGACCCCGCTCCTCATATACCATGACTTCTTCCATGTGCTCTTGCTGTTGGTGCTGTCTCGGACTCTTGTATCTTCAAGATGGGTCTTGCTCAACATGAGGCCTACAGAACCTGAAGGCCCTTTGGAGTGGACACTGCTTCCAGCCCAGAGGCACTGAGCTGCTCAGTGACCTACAGCCAGCCATCATTTGAAGAGTCAGAGAGTTCTAGGTGATGAGTGGGACTCTTCAGTTCTCTGTTGGTGGTAGACTTTTACGATGCCACCTGGGTAAGAGTAGTAGACACACTGCATGTTTGTCATGGTGACCCTTTTGCTTTTTATTTGCACACAGCATATACCTGTGGCTGTATAACCAGGCAGACACAGTACAACCCAGTCCTCTGCTCTGCAGCATCCCAGTGTGGTCACTTGTGGACAACTTGACCTGTGTGTTTGTCAGTGTGGGCTGGAGAGATGGCTCAGTGGTTAAGAGCACTGACTGGTCTTCCAGAGGTCCTGAGTTAATTGCCAGCAACCACATGGTGTCTTACAACCACCTGTAATGTAATCCTCTTCTGGTGTGTCTGAAGACAGCTATAGTGTACTCATACACATAAAATAATTCCTTTAAAAAAAAAAAAAAAAGGGATAAAATAGAGGGCTTATTTGTTCTGGCTGTGCTGGGTGGCGTGGGAGGCAGACGACAGCACTTCACATCTTGTAGCTCCAAACCAGAGAGACAATTTAAATGAGTCTCCATATCCCATTGATAAGGTTGGGTAACAGGCTTGACCTTCAGGAGCACAAAGTGGGGTTGTCACTTCAGGTTACATATGTCTGGTTAAAGCAAGGGAAAGCGCTACTGCTTAATAGTGCAGTAGGATCACAGCTTTTAGAACCTTTGACTTGAGATTCTCGAATAGTCCTGACAGGGATCCACCCCTGAGCCTCACACCCCAGCCCCTCACTGGGGGATTTTAGGCAGGGATTCCACCCCTGAGCTAGACTTTCAGTCCTTCCCTGGGAAATTATACTATGTCAGTCTACCTGAGCTACATCTCCAGCTATGAGAAGTTTCTGAATAACCTAAGCAGACATCTATGGGGCTGGTGATATGGTTCAGTGACATCAAAAGGCCCCACAGAACCCCCCACTCCACCCTCCAAAAAAACATGTGTTTCAATTTTCCACACACAAAATAGTCCAGAAACACTTTATCAGAACTTAACAATGAGATAATAGTTCTCTAGAGGAAAATCCTACAGCTGAGGGCAAACCCTGTGATAGCATTCTTTTTCAGTACAATTCTTCTCCAGAATGAACAGAACCCTTTTCCCTGAAACTACAGTCCTAAGCTGAGGAAGGCAGAAAGGCGTCCCGACTATCCAGGCTGGGGATCAGCCAACAGAGTGGCATGCTACAATGCTAGGCAAGTGAGTAGGCTCAGGCATGCTGTGGGTGTGAAGGACAAAATCAATGTCTGCAGCAGCTGTGCAGCCCCAACTTAGACTTGACCCGGTTCCCACATCCCCAGAGTTTTTTCAATAGTCCCTGGGGTAAAATGCTGTGATGGCTAGGGCTGGTGGAATACACTTGGGATTCAAGCACTGAAGAGGCTGAGGCTGAGGGAATGGGGAGTTCTCCCTTAGCACAGATTGCATTGAGATAGTCTCAAAGACCAACCAACCACAAAACCAAAAAAACCTGGTGCGGTGGTACTCAACTGGCCTCTCGTCTCACTATTCAGAGGGGAAGGAGTTCAAGGTCATCTGCCACACAGGTGAGTTTGAGCCTGTCTAAAAAAGAAAGCCCAAAAGAGGGGCTCAGGGCATAGGTCACTCTCCAAAGACCCAGCACCCACATGACAGATCACAACTGGCTGTAACTCCAGCTGCAGATCAAGAGAACTTCTGGGCCCAGGGACTCGGCAGCGGGGTGGGGTGGGTAGGACTGGAGGGGGAATGGGGCATCTCAAAAAAAATAAAAGAATTCTGGCTTCTGCAAAGCCTGCAACCACATGTGTGCAGACATGCATGCAGAATACACATAACGTGGAACAATCTTTAAAAGAAAAGAACCAAACCAAACCAAAGAGAGAGCACCGTGGTAAACCAGCTGCTACTGCCCTCCAATGCTGGTGAAAGCCTTCGTCTCAGCACTGACGGCACAGCCACTCTAGATCGAACACATCTTGAGCTGATGGTGTGGTCGCCTCTGAACCTCAAGCTTGAGCTTACCTCCTTTAAAGAGAGACCCAGAAACTCAAACCTTCAGTGTGCTGCCAACATCACAAGCAATGAAGTCATGCTCATCAAGCAACGATAGACGGGTGGCCCCAAAGTCACTTTATTAACAATCAGCTTGAAAGCACAGAGAGGTGTCTGCTAACATCACCACGAGCCCCTCTTCCACAGGCGTCTTCTGGAGAAGCCGTACTCATGTTATGGCTAACAGCTTAGTGTCTAAAGAAGAGGCTGGTGTCCCAAGGGTGGGGGACCTGCTCCTTCAAGTGCTGGAGCAGACTTCAGCTGCCCCAGGTGGACCCGGTCATGGGGTGAGGACGGAACATTTGGAAGTAACAAGGACCTCACTGGCCCCAGACTGTTGGGTCCACCAGCATGGACCTGGTAGTGCAAAAGAGGGCTGCCAGACTGTCATGGCTGGCCCTGCAATCCGTGCAAGGCCAGCAGTGGTGCACACCTTTAATCCCAACACTTGGGAGGCAGAGGCAGGCGGATCTCTATGAGTTTGAGGCCAGTCTGGTGTGTGAGTTCCAGGACAGTCAGGGCTAACCAGAAAAACCCTGGTTAACAACAAAAACCAACAAAACAAACAAACAAACCTAAATTAAACCAAACGACCACTAACAAGCCAACCAAGAAATAGCCCAGGCCAGGTTTCTGGAGAAGCTGGGCCGGGAGAAGATAGACTATCAGGACAAGAGAAAGATCTAGGTCTTTCTCCTAACAAAGCCTGACTTTGTCACTGTGGCTTACAGGACTTCCTGAAACTGCAAAGCACAGGTGTAACTGTGGCTGATGAGGGTCAGGTGGCTGGGAGGAGGACATTCTCTACCCAAATGAGCTCAAGCCTTCTGGAAGGTCCCTGGTTTTCTAGTGAGAAGCATTCTTGAAGTCATCAGAAACAGAAATGGAGCCTTGATGTCCAGCAGGTGAGCTCTGGGTTCCATGTAGGGCTCAAGAGCCGAACAGTCTGGAAAAGTCAGAAGGTGAAATGACCATGAGGACAGGAAGGAGCTGCAGTAAAACCTCCGGCACACAGCTGGGTGTGGTGATGCACGTCAGCTACCCCAGCACTCTGGAGGCCAAGCAGGAGGACTACATGGTTAAGACCAGTCTGAGCTGCATAACAAGGCACTGGCTAGCCTGAGTTACACAGCAAGATGCTATCTTGAACACACTGTTGGGGATTATTTTTCATGAAAGTGCTTCATGGTTCTGCACTTTCTGAGCTTAAACATAAATGTTGGCTGGGCAAGGTAAATAAAGGAGCTTGCTGCCAAACTTAATGGTTTGATCCACAGGATCAACAAGGTGGGAGGAGAGAACCAACTCCTGAAAACTGTTCCCTGCCTTCCACAAACACACGGTGTAACATATGTGCACCCCTATGTAGACATATAAAATAATACTGCAAGAAACCAAAAACCCTGTTGGCTGGACACTGAGGTACATGACTGCCAGGGTATGAACTCAGATCCCCACACCACACTATATATAATAGCTGTCTCAGTGGTCACACTCGTGTGTCTCAGGACTCACAGGTCGAGGGCAGCCTGGCCTACAATCAGCCTCTCCCCCCCGCCCCCACAAAAAAAAAAACCCAAAGAGCTGTAAAAAAGGAAGTCAATGGTGAATCCTACCTGCTGACTTCTACTAAAGCTTTCGAGGCAGGAACAAGCAGTCTGCTGGACTTAGGAGCCACCATCCAGTACAGGTTAACACATCAGGGGTGGGAGACATATGGCCATATTGGACTTGGAGACCAACCTCCAATATTGGCTTTAACCCGAGTACTTATTTTGGAAGCAGGAGTAGCCCTTGAGCGTCAACTAGGGGCTGGCAGGATGGCTCGCTAGATAACCGATGTCAAGCCTGATAACCTGAGTTTGATTCCCAGGACACACATTGTAAACAGACAAACTGTGAAAGGGGCAGGAGCAGGTAATGAATGTGAGCACCAAGCAAGGCGGACTCACACGATCATGCAGAGCATCATAAACACATTCCACAGTGCGATGAAGATCCGGAAATACCTCAGGCTCAGTAAAAATTCTCGGATGTTGTCTCCTGCAAAGCCAGAAAGTATGGTTCATGAGGCTGTCACCCAGCCCACTACCAAACAACTATGGCAGCCTTTGACCAATCATTGTGGAGCACTAATCCCCAAAGCTTCTGATTGGTGCTGGAAAGGGCACGTGACTCAAGTCTATCCAATAAGAGTCCTTCCTGAGCGGGGGAAGGGGGACTCAGAACACTGCATGCGCCCCAGAACACATCACCTGCCATCGCTCTGGTTTACCTTCTTTTTTTTTTTTTTTTTAATGTTAATAGAGCAGAACATGTTAAGTCAGAAGACAAACTGTCAATTCTCTTCTACGATGTAGAACCAGGGGAACTGAACCTACGTAGTCAGGCTTGGTGGCAACTGCCTTTGCCTGCTGGGCCTCTCAGCAGCTTCTGTAAATTGGATTTTGAGACCAGGTCTCACTGTGGGGCTGAGGCTGGCTCGGAACTCCCATCATGACCACACTGGCCACGGAAAGGGTCTCTGCCATGCCACATCAACCTGTGCTTCCAGTAGCAGCAGCAGCACCTTCCTGACACCCACTTTCACTATCCCTACAGAACACCCTCTGAATCGTCCTGGGCTGAGCCCCACAGGGCAGGACCACTTTGTTTACCCATACCCTGACAGAGCAGCCAGCTAAGTGGCTGGCAATATGATAAGCACTCAATAAAGCTGATGAACAGAGCAGGATGGTGTACTCCTGTCATCCAAACACCTAGGAGGCAGAGACAGGGGGATCAGGCATTCAAGGCTAGTCATGGCCCCATAATACCACAGCTCAACAATATAAAGGAAGAAGAGAGAAGAGCACAGGTTGGGGAGAGAGAACAAGCGCCACGGAATCAGACTGTGAAGGTGTTGAAGCTAGGAAGACATGCTTACCTGTGCTGGGTTCCCTCGATTCCTCCCCAAAGCCTTGTGTGTCCTTCTTTTTCCTATAAAGAACAGCAGGTAACACCAGCTTTCCGTGGAACATAAACACCATTGGATTTCCTGACCCTGACACCCAGCTAGGAAGGGCATGAACTTCAGCTCTGCCGACTTGCTGTGTGACCTGGGCTGATACAACCCTCTGTGAGGCACTTTCAACCAGCCTAGTCCATCACAGCTAGGTGTGCAGCCACAGGCCAGGTAGAATGGTTCCAACAGCCAGAAACACATTCTTTTTGTTTGTTTGTTTTTTGAAACAGGGTTTCTTTGTGTAGCCCTGGCAGTCCTGGAACTCACTCTGTAGACCAGGCTGGCCTCGAACTCAGAAATTCGCCTGCCTCTGCCTCCCGAGTGCTGGGATTAAAGGCGTGCGCCACCACTACCCGGCAGAAAGACATTCTTGAGGTATGAGCCTGAGCTCTTTGGAAATGCAAGCAACCCCCCTGGAACAGAGGGTGCAGATTTTTTAGTTTGTTTGTTTAATATGCTGCAGCACTTGTATGGAGTTCTACCATGGGGGTTCCGGGAATTGGGCTCAGGTATTCAGGCTTAGCGGTAAGCCCCTCTGTCCGGTGAGCCATCTCTGGGTCTAGAGAGTACAGACTTAAAGTCCCCGGAGTGATACAGAACTGTCAGAGCCTGGTAAAGCAGCGCGGAGGCGTGGCTAGAGGGAGTACTAGTGGGGCGTGGAGCATGCACAAGGCGGGGCTAGCTGTGACCAAGGGGGTGGGCGGAGCCTAGCTGTGGGCGGGCCCGGCTGTCTGGGACACCGCCCGAGGCAGCCTACTCACAGTTTAAAGTTGAGCACAGCCCCGGCGTTCATCAGTAGCGTCCTGCGGAGGGACAGTAACGGTCAGTAAGGCCACCCCCATCCCGTCTGCCTGTCACTCTCCGACCTCTAACACCCCTCATTCATATTACCCGAACAGCAGTATGTCTCCGATCATCCTTACAGCCAAGGCATCCGTCAAACCGGAAACGGAAGCCGTGATGAGTGGCGGAAATTGGAACGCGAAATGACCAGTTCTGAATCAACATTGGTTAGATTCGAGGGAGGATGTGGCATGATGTCACCTACAGGGCAGAGCTTGGAGTGCGCGCGCATGCGCGGTGTCGCGTGCCACGGCCTATCCCTGCTATTGATTCTGCTTTGGGGTTGGCTGGGCTGTGGGTCCGACGTCTGCAGAAATTGCGCCCTTGACCCCTGAGCCGCCCGGGAACGGCTTGGATGAACTCCAAAAAAACCCCTGTTGGTCCCCACGGAGAACTGCGATCCCGGGTCAGAGTGCATAAAGTCAGGATGTCCCCCTGCCTGGGTTGTACCCCCACGGACCTCCAGTTCTGACTCGAGTAGCCCCATGGAGAATGAGGGTCCTGACCGGACAGACCTTAGAGAACATGAGGACTGGGTTAAGGTCTACAGAGGATGGATCCTAACATGTTGGGCCTCCTGAAGCGGGAGGGTCCTAACTCAGTGAACCCTAACACCACGGTCTGGGCTGGAGTCCACAAAGAGGAGGGTTCTGACTTGTGGAACCTCTTAGAGAGACAAAACCAAACAGAGCATGAGGGTTTGGGTTGAGGTCCCCGTGTGGGAGATGGGGTTCTGACTTTTGAGACACAGGCTCCTCAGGAATGAAACATCATATTCTTGGCTGAGATCTTCCGAGGGCGCTGGTTTTGAGGGAAATAAGGGTCCTGAATTGGTTAGTCCCACGGAAAAGGGACAGGGTCCTAACTAAGCAGATGTACAAGGACAGGATTCCCTCTTGTGTGTGCTGAATGCAGGGGACAGACCCCCCCTTTTTGGCTCCGTTGAACAAGTTCTGGCGTCCCTGCGGCCCCGCGCAATGGGCTCCGGGGTGCTAGGCGTCCCCACAGCCCCTCCTCTCCCGGGGGGCAGGCAGGGGGCGGTGCCTGGCAGTGGGGCGGGTTCAGTGGCGAGGGAGCAGTCGTCGGGCGGCCGGGCGCGGGAAGCACGGGGCCGCGGGGACGCCCTCCATCGTCATGGACCTGATATCAGCGCTAAGCCTGGGTGAGCTAGCACTCAGCTTCTCGCGGGTGCCGCTCTTCCCTGTCTTCGACCTCAGCTACTTCATCGTCTCCATCATCTACCTGAAGTATGAACCAGGTGAGTCGGTGGTGTAGGAGTTAACCAGGAGGGAGGTTGCCCAAGGCTTGAAGACAGAGGCGAGAGGAGGAGGCAGGCTAGATCCTGGGCCTGGATGGGGGAGGAGGCAGAGGCTGAGATTGTGGAGTGCTCCCACGCGCACGCAGGTGGAGGAGGGAACCCCGGAGACAGAGGCGCTGTGGAAAGGAGGGCTGCAAATGAGGTGGGAGGGAAGGAAAGGAGCGCACTTGTTTACTGTTAGGATGACAGGTGCTGCTGGGTTGGGGTTGAGGGCAGGGGCGAGGAAAAGGCCAGAGTCAGGTTAGAGCAAGGCTTCCTGAACTTAATCTTGGGCTAGGGGGCTTGATGGTGGCGAAGGTTCCAAACCAAGGGTCGGACCATCCCGGGCGAGGGTCAGATGTTCTGGACGTCAGCTGCCATGACCTCCCTTAACGCCCTTGGATTGACTGCCGGGTGACTATATAAGGACTGGCTAGGCTGGGGACTGCGGTCAGGTTCGGGAAAATGACACCCGTGTCTCTTCTGTACTGCATCTTTTGGCATCTTCTTCCCTCCCTTCTCGCTTGCCGGCCTTGCCCCTTCCCACTTACGGAGCCGAAACGGTTCCAGGACCGGGCAACTTCGGGTCAGCTCGCTCTCAAGAGTCAGAGGATAGACTTCTTTGATTTAAAAAAAAAGTTACTCTTCTTTATTTTTGTGTTGTGGGTATATGTGGAGGTCAAAGGACAGTTTACAGGAGTCCCTGGGCGAACTCTGGAGTCAGATTCATAGACAAGCTCCTATACCAGCAGAGTCATCTGGCTGCTACCGCACCCCTCCTCCGAACCTTCTGCTTTAATGAGGACAAATGTAGCTCATACCTATAACCCCAGAACATAGGATGTAGAGGCAGGAGGAAAGCAAGCTAATTTCAGGACTGCCAGGGCTATTGATGAGTTCTTGTTCAGTTTGATTACAGACTATCTCAAAAACAAACATATAAATAAATAAATGCCTCCCTGGAGCGTTCTATTTTTAAACAAGTTCGGTGTAAGCAAATGTGTTGCGTTTGTCTTCTGTAGTTTTAGTTCTTCTATTGAACCTGCAAACTTGAGGGACAGCAGAATTTCCTTCCAGGAAAGCTAGGACCTGTTCTCTGGGTGGGTATGTAAATTAATTACTTTTGAGGTGACAAAACCAGACTCCTATGTTTACTTAGGAATGGGGGGAGGGGGTTCAGGATGGCCCATAGGTGGAAGGAAAAAAAATCAAGTTTAAAAACAGTGTTCCTGATGACCTCGAAAGGGCCCATTTTCAGAGCTTTCTTGGATGAAATTGTACACGTGTCCTTACAAGCATAAATACATGCTCTTATGCAAACAGGATTAGTGAGACTGTCAGGCTTGCTTGTTGGGTCTTCCTTCCCTGTATACAAGCAACAAGGCTTTGCAAGGTGAAGTTCTTGTTTGGAGAAACTGGGTTTCCTGTCTGGGGAAGAATTCCTGGTGGCTTCTGGGGAACCCAGCACATCCCAAGATCCACTGTGTGAAGATGGGAACCCCCTGGAATGGACTTAGTACGGAAGTGTGCTGAGAACAGGGGCTTCTGTCTTTTTATTTTTAACTCTTTATCTACCTATCTATCTATTTATTTATTGTGTGGGGGTGTGAATATGCGAAGACATGTATATGGAGGGCACAGGACAGCTTGACAGAGTTGTTCTCCCTCTCTTGTGTGTGACTTGGGGATTGAATTCAAGTAAAACTCACTGCCCCCTCCCTTTATTTTAGTTGTGTTTAAAAATATTTTCAGTTGTCATCATGGTCATTATTAGTATGTGTGTGTACACACATGCCCCAGAGTGCATGTAGAGGACTGAGGACAACTCTGTCCTTCCATCTTTACATGGGTTCTAGGGATCAAACTCAGATCACCAGGCATCACTGGGCAGCAGGTGCTGTTACCTCTGAATCATCTTACCAACCCTATTATAAAATAAAATAAAATAAATAAAATAAAATAAAATAAAATAAAACCAGGGTCCCGTGGTCCCTCAGGCTAGCCTCAAACTCTCTCCTCTCTCCTCAGACTCCCCTGTGCTTGAATTCTCGCTGTTCTGTGCTCTTCTTGTCTGAATATCTCTGCAGGAGTGTCACAATAAACCATCTGTGCTGCAAGTGTAGGAGACAGAATTTTCCAGGTTTTGGTCTTATGCCTTAGAACTTCATCTGTTCTTCAACCGTAGCTGCATATCAGATTTCCTGGGGTCTTTTAAAAGTCTGTTTCCACCTGGGCGTGTTGGTACATGCCTCTAATGCCAGCATCTGGGAGGCAAAGGCAGAGGCAGTTGGATCTCTGTGAGTTCCAGGCCAGACACTAAAAAACTCTACCTGAATCTGGTGCAGTGGTGCCCACCTGTTATCCCACCCACTCAAGAAGTAGAGGCAGAAGGATTGCAAGTTCAAGGCCAGCCTTGAGCAACTTAGCCAGATCCTATCTCAAAATAAAATTGTATTAAAATTGTTTATTATTACTCTTTCTTTCTTTCTTTCTTTCTTTCTTTCTTTCTTTCTTTCTTGTGTGTGTTAAGTGCTACCATAGCACCTGGGTAGAAGACAGAAGACAATGCAGACTTCAGGTCGCTCCTTCCACCTCATGGGTCCCAGGGATTGAATTCAGGCCCAGTGGCAAGTGTTGTTACCTGCTAAAGCTATATAACTTTTTTAAGGGATAGTGATGTGCTTAGAGGCCCTGCCTAGACCCTGCCAGTGTGGGCTGCGGGCATGGCTCAGCCCTAGAGTGACAGCCTTAAATTCCCCAGCGAGGGGCTGTGGCTGTAGAGTGTTTGCTGGGTGTACAGGAGGCCTTGGATTCCATCCGAAGTCCCCAAAACCAAGCAAATTAACCTAGATGAATTTAATCAGAATATCTCCATGCTTGTATTTCAAGCCCATTTTCCCAGTGTTTGTTGCAAGACATCTGCCTGAGGCTATTCCTTCAAAATTTGGGGAAGAAGAAGTAGAAAGCTGAAGTAAATAAATATTTGATGAGCCTACAGGTCCCTTGCGTTCCTGTGACAGCCAGAATGACAGATTAGGCTGCAAGAATTACTCATTTCCCTTAGGAAATCAAGGTGACTGCGGAGCTGCTAGGCAGTACATATCTGTAATTTTGGCAAATAAGAAACTGAGCCAAAGACCTTAATGCAGGCCAGTCTGGGCTACATTTCAAGCCTCTTTCTCAGTTAAAGATGGTGGAGCACAGCCAGGCATGCTGGTGCACACCTTTAATCCCATCACCCAGAGACTGAGGCAGGTGGATCTCTGTGAGTTCCAGGCCAGCCTGGTCTACAGAGTGAATTTCAAGACAGCCAGAGCTACATGGTAAGATACTCACTCTCCCTCTCTCTCTCTCTCTCTCTCTCTCTCTCACACACACACACACACACACACACACATACACATTCAGTAATAAAATAAAAAAGATGGTGAAGTATTCTGGGTCCTTAGGACAAGCTGGCTCCATGTGTACAAGCCCCTAACCCTAACCCCACACCCCTACGTCATTCATACATGCATGCTCAATGCACACAGATAAACAGGAAACAGAAGAGACAGATGAGGGTGTCTGAGATGAGAGCTGATCCCTGTACTAATTTAAACTATCAAACTGGTCCCCATTGCCTTCACACATTTCCCCTTGCCTGTCTGTGACATGGATTCGTTGGTAACATGAGCCAGTTGCCCTCTTCTGGCTAATATGGGTATCTGGATTTTGGGCTTCTGTGTCCTCTCTAAGAAGGGGTTCCATTCATTTGGAAGGCTTTAGAACAGTGGTTCTCAACCCCCTCTGGGGGTTGCAGATCAGATAATTATGTTATGATTTTTGACAGTGGCAAAATTCTAGTTATGGAGTAGCAACAAAATAATTTTATGGCGGGGGGTCACCACAGCATGAGGGGCTGTGCTAAGGGTCACAGCGTTAGGAAGGCTGAGAACCACTGCTCTAGAAGAACATGCTATTGGGGTGCTGGTGTTTTCTGGGTTGGTTTTTACAGAGAGTTCTTTGGCAAGAAAACTCGGTGTTTGGGAGCTACTTAGAAATTCAGGATGCTGGACAAACCAGAACTGCCCAGGAGAGCCTAATCCAAATCCTCCCAAGTGTCTAGAAGGGAGGGTTAAATAGGTCTGAGCTGTGGGTTAAAGCAGGAACCCTCTGGAGTCTGACTCTCCTGGGCCCCAAGCTCTGTTCAAGGAGTGTGTCGGAAGAGATGGCCTGTGACGAAAGGCACAGATGAAAGGAGTGACAGTCTGGATTACTTAGCTTTTCTGGATATACGCTCTTATGTTACACAGGTAGGCCTTACCTTATAGCCTAGGATGACCTTGAACTTCTGATCCACTTGTCTCCACCCCAGCTTCTATGCTGAGATGACAGGTGTCCCCCACCATACCTATGTGCTTGGCATGGAACCCAAGGCTATGTGATTGTTAGGAAAGCACTTTACCCTTGGAACCAACCTTCATTTGTTTGAACTAAACTGGTCTTATGTAGTGCAGGTGGGACTAAACTTGCTGTGTAGCTAAAAAGAACCCTGACTATTTGAGTCTTGTGCTTCATCTCCCAAGTGCTGGGACTACAGACTTGCCCAATAATAACTTTTTTTGGTTTTGGTTTTTCTTTTCTTTTTCTTTTTTTAAAAAAGATTTGTTTATTATATATCAATACACTGTAGCTGTCTTCAAGCACTTTTTCTTTTCTTTCTGGCTCTGCGTGCGCGCTGTAAACCAGGCTGGCTTGAACTCACAGGGATCTGCCTGCCTCTCCTTCCCGGATGCTGGGATTAAAGACATGCGCCACTACTGCCTAGCTAGACTCCATCTTTAAGGCTCTCACTAATGGTCCAGGCTGGCCTCAAATTCATGATCCTCCCGAGTCTTGATTGCTGTGATTCCAGGCCTATGCCACCGCATAGGTTTCTGCCTGGTCTCTGTTGTGCTGGGGATGGAACCAAGGGCTTCAGGCATGTTCCTAGAGCTACAACACCAATTAATAGACACGTTCTTTTTCAGGCCAGTTCTAGGTTCACAACAAAATTAAGTTGAAAAGTACAAAGCTGGCCGGGCAGTGGTGGCGCACGCCTTTAATCCCAGCACTTGGGAAGCAGAGTGGGGTGAATTTCTGAGTTCTAGGCCAGCCTGGTCTACAGAGTGAGTTTCAGGACAGCCAGGGTTACACAGAGAAACCCTGTCTCGAAAAAAAAAAAGAGAAGTACAAAGCTTTATAATTTTGGTTGTGGCTCCTGAGATATGCTGTGCCATGGCGTAGTACTTAAAAAGGAAAGGAGGGCAGTTTGCATCCCACCCACCTGTTAACGTCGATACCGCAGACACTGAGGAGATCTGGGCAGTAATCTTAAACCAAGCCACACCCCCAGCCCCTCATTGGGGGATTCTGAGGACAATTTGCATCCCACCCACCTGTTAACGTCGATACCGCAGACTGTGAGGAAATCTGGGCAGTAATTTTAAGCCGAGCCACACTCATTGGGGGATTCTGGGTAGTGGCCCCACCCCTAACCCATGCTCCCAGCCCCTCCTTGATGTGTGAAATTTCACCCCCAGATATTTCAGTCTCATTCTAGGCCCCAGAATATCTCTGGTATAATTGCTAAGGGCTAATTTTGTCCAGGGTAGGCAACCTTTGATAGCTCCAGTAGAGCCAAGGAGAGTGGGCTTCTCCAGATTCACAGTGACTGAAGCCTGTCCTCTCTGCAGTGGAGATGTTGAGACTAGAGGATGGTAAATCAAAAACTAGTCTGGATTAGAGTGAGACACTGTGTCAAAATAAATAAATACCATACACAGAGCTAGAGCAGTGGCTCAGCAGTTAGGAGTCCCAGCTGCTCTTGCAAAGGATCCAGGGTCCCTCACAACCATCTGTAACCCCAGCTCTCAGGGATTTGACACCCTCTTTAGGCCTTGGCAAGGCCCTGCCCTCACACAATTTACAAATACACATGCATGCAAATACTCATACACAAAATAAATCTTTTAAAACTAAAGATAGTGAGTTGAGCCATTATACCTTAAGAGCCATAAACCTTTGCCTTTTTTTTTTTTTTTTTTTTGGTTTTTTTGAGACAGGGTTTCTCTGTGTAGCCCTGGCTGTCCTGGAACTCACTCTGTAGACCAGGCTGGCCTCAAACTAAGAAATCCGCCTGCCTCTGCCTCCTGAGTGCTAGGATTAAAGGCGTGCGGCACCATTGCCCGGCTCCCTTTGCCTTTTGACATCCAAAGAAACTGAGACTCACTGGAGACTCATGGCAGATATTTGGGCTCAGGCAGAGCCAGAGGGGACAAAGTACTTTATATAGGAGGTGCTTGTGAAATCAAGCCTAGAGCTTGTTTGTCATGGGTCATGCACTGAAATCACACCCCCCCTCCCCCCAGCCCCGTTCAGCTCTGTCTTACGTTGGTCTCAAAGGGCACAAAGACCCTGGGATAAGACTGCTCCTGGCAGCTGTTTTTAGAAGCACATGCAAGTGTTGTTTTCTGTGGAGCAAGAGGAATGCTTGCCAGCGCTGGCTCACTGGACTTACCAGCTGCTCCTGGGGATCACTTCTCAGGGGAAGTGTGCTTTAAATAGATGCAGGGTGGCCTGGGGGTGGGAGGGTTCTTGTCCCTCCTACCCTCCTCCCTCCCCTTCCCCTCTCCTCCCCTTCCCTCCAAGGTACATTCCAGGGCACCTGACAAGGCTGCTTTTTCTTTTGTGTGGTCTTTTGTTAATAGCATTTAAGTTTTAAATTACATTTATGTGTGTGGGGGGGGGGATGACCTGCATGTCTGTTTGTATGTGGGTGTCAGCTTGGAGATACAGATAGTTGTGAGCTGCTATGTGGGTTCTCTTCCTCTTAACCATGGAGCCATCTCTCCAGCCCCCACCTTGAACTTCTGATTCTCTTGCCTCACCTCCTGTGTGCTGGGATGATAGGCCTGCATCAACCACACCGAGTTTATGTTGTGCTATGGGCAGGAGCTGAGGCTTCCCACATTCTAGGCAAGTGGCCAACCTTAGCTAAAATATTTCTACTAGCTCAGCACAGCCCAGCTGTCCCTTTTAAAGCCTTATTCTCCCAGGTCCAACCTCCAGCAGGCTAGCCTTGGCACTCCCACCTAATTACTGAGCACTACACCCAACTCTTAAAGGTTCCCCCACCTGTAACTCTGACACCGTGGGGACCAGTTTCCTGTGACCCTTGGGATCAGACCATATCCAGACAGTAACAAGGGCTCTTAGGTGGTTTGAACATGGAGCCACTTGGCTGACAGCTTGGTCCTAAAATTGTTCTGTGCTAAATGAAACTGGTCGGAAAGGGAGGGGCTCTCTATGATAAGCAGTTACACCAGAAGACACCCTGCCTGGCTCTGTGGTGTGACTTTATGAGATGGGGACAATAGTAACATAAAGATAGAACCTAACCATTAACAAAGACTGTGAAGATTTACAGATGCTATCTTATTTACTTATTCATTTGTTTACCTGGGACAGGGTCTCTCTGTGGCCCTGGCTGGCCTTGAACTCACAGCTCTGCCTGCCTCTGCTGGGAGTAAAGGCATGCTAGGCTACTTGTATTGCTTGTGTGAGTGCATACACTCACAGGCAGCAGGTATGAAAGTGCTTGTCAGGAGGCAGCCTGCAGGAATCAGGTCTCTGTTTCTACCACATGGGTCCTGGGATGGAACTCACCTTACCAGGGTTGGTGGTGAATGCCTTTACCAGCTCAGTGGCCCCTGATGACCTTTGTCTTGCCCTGTCTGGGACCTGAGATGGCTTCCTCATTGGGCACAGGCAAATCTGTGCTTGGTGGTAGAGAGCTGGGTCAGCATGCCGCTTGACCGGCTTCCATTCCAGCATCCGATGAGAACTTTAGAAGCCCTGAATTTGATCCCCAGTACCCAGGGGGTTAGAAGGGCAGCAAGCGTGTGTGGCCTGTTCCTGGGATTCCAGCGTTCCCCGGAATTCATGTGCCCTCGCAGGAGCGGTGGAGCTGTCTCGGCGCCACCCAGTGGCATCCTGGCTGTGCGCCATGTTGCACTGTTTTGGGAGTTATATCCTGGCTGACCTGCTTCTTGGGGAGCCCATCATTGACTACTTCAGCAACAGCTCCAGTATCCTGCTGGCCTCCGGAGTGTGGTGAGCACTTGGAGGTGGGGAAGGGCAGAGCCTGGGATCAGGGAGGACCCCAGCACCAGGGAGGAGGGAGTCAGTCACAGCCTGCTGCCATCCTCCCTGCCTTCCTCATCTGCCTCTGTGCTAAGAGCAGCAACCAGTGGACACTCCTCCCCCGACCCTGGGCCTTCTCTGCATCTGTGCTCAGTTCTCGGTGTGCCCGCCTTTCCCTCTGACCCTAGGCCTTCTGTCTTCAAGGTACTTGATTTTCTTCTGTCCCTTGGATCTCTTCTACAAGTGTGTCTGCTTTCTGCCTGTAAAACTCATCTTTGTGGCTATGAAGGAGGTGGTGAGGGTCCGAAAGATTGCTGTGGGCATCCATCATGCACACCACCACTACCACCATGGGTGGTTCATCATGATCGCCACCGGGTGGGTCAAAGGTAAACAGAATTATGACAAGGAGGATAAAAATGTTGCCACAGTGAGGTGGCTCGGTGGGTAACAGAGCTTGCAGCCAAAACCTGATGACCTAAGTTGATCGCTGAGGCCCACACACTAGAGAACTTACTCCCACAGGTTGTTCACTGACCACCACATGAGCACCATGGCACATGCCACCTACACATACCATATACAATAACAACAAAGTTAATAATAATAGGGGCCAGCAAGATGGCTCAGTGGGGGAAGGGCGCTTGAGGCCAAGTCTCATGACCTGAATTTGATACCTGGAGCCCACATAGTAGGAGAGGCCCAGCTCTAGTAAGTTGTCCTCTGATCTCCACACATGTGTTCTGGTGTGTGCATGCACATGGACACACTCACCACCACCACAAAAAGTATAAATAAAATGCAGCTTTAAAATTTTCCAGACAGAGGCTTTATGCAGCCCTGGATGGCTGGCTTGGAGCTCATTATGTAGACCAGGCTAGCCTCCAACTCACAGAGATCCCCCTGCCTCTGCCTTTCAAGTGCTGGGATTAAAGGTATGTGCCATCATACCTTCCACCCTTGGGCCCCAGGGGGTGGAAGGAGAGAATCCACTCCACAAGTTGTCCTCTGACCTCTGACCTCTGTACTCATGCTGTGGCGTGCTAGCACTCCCACCCCATACACAGAATAAAACTATAAAAAGAATTATTAATTTATTTAATAAATAAAGTAAAAATCCCAGAAGTTGACTGGGTGTTGGGGTGGGCTCCTGTCCCAGCACTCGAGACAATGAGGGTTAAGAGTCCTGGGCTAGCTTGGGCAATACAGTGAGACTCAAGACAGTCTGTTGTAGGTCATATCCAATTGCTTCCTCCTGGTATTGCCCTGACTATGCCTGTGATACTGGAGAAGGAGTTGTTTTGAGCCTCAGTTTCCCATATGCAATGGATGATCAACCCCAGGTTCAGAGTCTCCTTAAGAGAAGGTCCTGTGTTTCCTTGGGAATTGAGGCTAGAAGAAAGGAGGGTGTGGGGGTGGCCAGCTGCCTCAGTGGTACCCTGCCCTGCAGGCTCTGGTGTTGCCCTCCTGTCCAACTTGGAGCAGCTGCTTCGAGGTGTCTGGAAGCCAGAAACCAATGAGATCCTGCACATGTCCTTGTGAGTAAACTGCCTGCTGACCTCTGTTCCGCCTTGCCTGGCCCTACATTATTGATCTTCTAGAGATGCCACTAAGGTGGGGACAGGAAGAGCTTCTGCACCAAGGTGATATTTGACTGGGGTTTTGAAGAGTGAATAGGAGCTTTCTACAAAAGGTTCTTCACCTTCATGGCCAGTTGTCAGGTTAGAAAACTGCAGGACCAAGGTGAGGATGTGAGCCTGGAGGCGGAGCAGGAGTAAGGGCCACAGGCAGGCAGGTCCTGGAGCCTGGGGGCGGGGGGGACCACACAGCGACATTCATGACCCATGCAGGCCCCACTGTATCAGGCCTGACCAAGGTGAGGATGTGAGCCTGGAGGCAGGGGGACCACACAGCGACATTCATGACCCATGCAGGCCACTGTATCAGGCCCGAGAGATCTTTTTATCCAGTTCATTTTTTGTTGTTCTTTTCTAGATCTTTTTGTTTGACTGTGTGGTGTGCGTGTGTGGGCACATGTGCACATGTGTGTGCCTGTACATGTGGAAGCTGGGGGTTATGCTTGGGACCACTGTTTTTTTGAGGTAGGGTCTCTCAGTGAAACCTTGAGTCCCTCATGTGCCCAGGCCCGTTAACCAGCTGGTTCTGAGCAAGCACTTTAACCATGGCGCCATCTCCTTGACCCCCATTTCTTTAGCGTTGGGGACGTTGGAGGCAGCCTGCAGGAGTCCCCACCGCCCTGTGCACCTTTACTCACCATCCAGGGTGTCCATGGGGCTTGGTCTCATATGCCTCCTTAGCCCTCTGGATGGGGACCTTAGGTACCAGCATCTGCAGAGGTGAGTGGGTGGAGCCCACTGCACCCAAGCCCATTCCCACCACATTACTGTGGGAGGTGACCTGCAGCCACCCACACTCCCTGCACCTTGTGTTTCAAGGGTTTGGTGGCTTTTCCAGTTGCTGTGGGACTGGGAAAAGCAATTCAGTGAGGACTTACACAGGCCCACAGTTTAGGGGTACAGACAGTCATGGTAGGGAAGGCATCCAAGCCCCAAGGCAGCAGCTCACAGCAGTACCCAGCAGAGAGAGGAGTATAGCTCAGATGGCTTCTCCTTCATGTTCAGTTCAGATGGTGCCCTGGGGCCATCCACAGTCATCAGGGGTTATTTCTCCTGGGTTCACCTAATCTAGATAATACCTTCCACATATGCCCAGAGATTTGCCGGTGGGTTGCTTTTTAAAATTATTTATTTAACTTTATTTTATATATTGGTGTGAGGGTGTCAGACCCTTGGAACTGGAGTTACACATAGTTGTGAGCTGCTGTATGGGTTGAACCTGGGTCCTTTGGAAGAGCTGACAATGCTCTTAATCACTGAGCCATCTCTCCAGCCTCTGCGGGTTGGTTTTTAGGTCCTGTCAGTTTGACAAGATTCACCATTACCAATTCAGGCAAAGTGGCACAAGTCTTTAATCCCAGCACTGGGAGGCAGAGGCAGGGGGATCTCTGTATTTGCAGGCCAGCCTGAGCTACACAGTGACTATCTTAGGAGTGGGGGGTGGGGGCAATGATTCACCATTCAGGCTCCATTGCCTACACAGTCTGCATCTGGGGCTAGAGAGATGGCTCAGAGGTTAAGAGCACTGACTGCTCTTCCAGAGTTCCTGGGTTTGATTCCCTGCACCCACATGCCGGTTCACAGCCATTTGCAACCCCATTCCTAGGGTATCAGATACCCACTTTTGGCCTCTACAGGCATTGCTTACATGTGGTTTACAGAGACACATGCAGATAAAATACTCATATACGTAAAATTAAATGAATAAATAAAATGTTAAAAGAGAAAGATGCTGTACTGATTGCTCTGGGAGTCACCTTTAGAAGCCAGGTGTGGTAGCACACCCATCCTGCCAATGGTCTCTTAGCTACTGTTGCCAGCGTAAAACCGCCATGACCAAGCATTTGGGCTTCTGTGCCAGAGGACTGAGTCTTTGGTGGTGAGGAGACTCCACAGCAAGCAGCAGGTTTGGTGGCAGGGGCAGGGAGCTCAGGGCTCAGGGCTTGAGCCATAAGCAAGAAAGAAGGGCAAAGCCTTTGGTTCTCACGTCCCTTGGCCCCAGCAGCACACTTCTTCAACCTCCCCAGTCAGCACTCCCAGCATGCAACAGGAAGGAAGAGACAGGATTCCCAGGGGTTCACTGGCCAGCCCACCTAGCAAAAATGGTAGATTTGAGGTCAGGTAAGAGACTTTCTCTCAAAAATAAGGTGCAGGGCCTGGGAGACGACTGAATAAAGGGTAAAGGAGCTTGCTGTCAGGCCCGATACCTGAGCCCTCCATGGTCAAAGGGAAGAACCACCTTCTCTACCTAGGCCCCTGCACGTATGTAGCAGATGAGCATGTGGTCCCCAACAACAGGAGCAGGGGCTGTCCCTGACTCTGCTGCCTGCCTGTGGATCCCGTTCCCCTAACTGGGCTGCCTTGTCTAGCATCAGTGGGAAAGGGTGTGCCTAGTCCTGAAGTGACCGAGTGTGCCAGGGGAGGAGGTCATGTGGGGGGGTAATACTTGAAGGGGAGGGAGGAATGGGGGTTCCGTGTGAGGGGTACTGAGGGGAGCTGATGCTGAGATAAGTGAAAAAATAAAAAGAATCAACTCCCCCAGAGTTGCCTACATGAGTGCTAGAGAATCAGAGACTGAGACAGATACTGGGTGTGAACTGAAGAAGTGGGCGTGGCTGAGGAGGGGCAGTAGCTCAGCTCCCAGTGACAGTGTGGTAGACCTTCTGTCAGAAACAGTGAGCAGCACCAGGGACTCCAGAAGCAAGAGAAACAATTCATTTCACAACCGTGGGAAGCCAGGGGTCAGCCTAGAGAAAAGGATAAAACTGGAGTCCTAATTTGGTCACAGACTTTTTATTTCCATGATGGAATGTCACCCCTCTCTGAATTCCTCAATGACTGAGTTCTTCCCCTAGCATAGTCTCTGCCCAAGATTCTCCACCTACCATTGAGGTCACCCAGCTCTGTTATCAAGTGTGAGCTCAGACTGAACTTCTCAACCCATGTCAACTAACATGCTCTCAGGCAAGCAGACATAGCTCCAACCAGGGAAGATGGGCCTGGTGCCTCCTGGTTGGTCAGCTGTGGCTCTGGTGACCGAGAATGGGCCATGGTGATTTATATCTTCCCCCCCAGCCCCACCAAGGCCAGTCTGTATGGAGCCATCCTATTCACCTTGCAACAGACCCGCTGGCTCCCGGTGTCCAAGGCCAGCCTCATCTTCGTCTTCACCATGTTTATGGTGTCATGTAAGGTAAGCCACCCCTGCCTGTGATCTTTACTTCCCTGGGATGGGGTGGGGGTACTCAGATACTCCCTGGGGAGACATGGTCCACCTGAGATAGATGGAAGAAATTCATCAGGAAATTGAGGCACATGAGCCAAGGAGGTGGGGATGGGAAGAAGGGACCTCCAGGCACAGCCTAGGGGGTGCCTGTATAGGGGGTAGGGGGACAGGAATCTGATCAAACCAGAAAGGAGTCTTGGGCCTTCCCTGTCCCTCCTCGGGGCTGAGGAATGTTGTTCCCAGCTCCCCAAAACATAGAAAGCCCCTGCCAACAGATGGTCCATTTGTAGGAGAAGACCACAGCCTTGGAAAGGGAGTGAGCTCTGCTGTGGAAGCTGAGGCAGGGTTATCCACATGAGTTTGAGGCCAGCTTGGGCTACATAGTGAGTTCTAAGCCAGCCAGGGTTACATGGTGACATTCTGTTTCAAAAGCCCAGGGTCCTAGGCTTGTGGCAGGAAAGTGGGCCTAGGGTCAGGAGTTCAAGGTTACGTCCAGCTTCACAGCAAATTCGAAGCCAGCCTGGGCTACATATGACCATGTCTCAAAACAACAACACAAACAAACAGCAAGCAAGCAGACAAGGAAGGAGGAAAAGGAGCATGTGGGAGAGAATGAATGTATTGTTCAGAGTTCTGGAATGTGAGGCCCAAGGTAGCAGGGGTGGATATAGTGGCATCAGGGGTGGGGTACAGTGAGGGACCTCTTCTAGCTTGAGATGATTGACACCTTCTATGGCCAGACTTGGCTACATAGTGAGTAGGAGGCTAGCCTAGGCTACATGTACCCTGTCTCAACAACAAAAAAATGTAATCCTGAAGTCCAGGTGTTGGGAGGTCCTGTTGGCATGGGTGACCACTGGTCACAGCATTCCTAGACTGTCCAGGTGTGGACACTTGGAAGTCATGCCTCTCCAGAGTCCAGGATGGGGGCTTGTGTACTTGGAGGTATGGGAAGCTGGAGGGCTGGGGTCGGCTCAGTCCCCCTCTGCTCTTTTGCTCTCCCCTCTCCTACCATGTGTTTCTTGGACTCCCCTCAGGTGTTCCTGACAGCCACGCATTCCCACAGTTCTCCATTTGATGTCCTGGAGGGTTACATCTGTCCAGTGCTGTTTGGGGCAACTTGGGGAGCTGACCATCACCACGACAACCATGGAGCACCACATGGCATGGGGCTAGGCACCCAGCACTCTGGCCTGTCTGCCAAGGCCAAGGAAGAGCTGAGTGAAGGCTCCAGGAAGAAGAAGACCAAGAAAGCTGATTAGGGGTTGGCCCCAGGGATCCACTGGGTGCTTGGGAGAAACATGTGGACTCAGAGAAACTCAGAATTTAGGGGCATTCAGGGCTCAGAGCCCCCTCCCCTTGCTCCCTGCCAGCCTCAACTTCCTCATCTGCAATTTGGAGCCATCAGCAGCTCCCAGTGCTGATGTGCAGATTAGTGTGGAGGAGTTTGGTAGAAGTGGAAAATGCCGCCCCCTGCCAGACCCCTCATAAGGTCACAGCCTTTGGGGGCACACAATCGAGGCCCAAAGCCCTGGCTGATGGGCTCTTGGTTTTCATTCTGTGTTCTGTCTAATTATATCTTGTAACCAAAAGAACTTAAAGCCACATGGAGACTCGGTTATCTGTGATCCTCCCAAGAGCCAGGTGCTGGGGTCCCATGTCCTTTCACACTCAGGACCTCCCTAGAATTTTGTGACTCTTGCTGGGCATCTTTAGGCAAATGGCCTCCCTTCTCTGAGCCTTCTGTTTCTGTTGTGAGCATGGAGACCGCAGGTCCTCCTGTATAAAGAAGGGTCTTTATAATGTCAAACCGTTTCTTAAGCAGCGTGCTATTGAGAGGAGACTGGAGCTGCCATGAAGGACAGTGGCAGACTGCTTTGTATGTTAGGCCACTTGTGTTTGAGCCTAGAAGGTCTCACCAGATATTCAGTTGAGCAGACACATCTAGGGCAGGCTGCTAACAGGAGAGGGGGCATCAGTTCCTAGTTGCCCACAGGCAAAGGAAGTGTGTGTGCAGGGAAGAGGGTCCAAGAGCCAACAGCCTTGAGTCCTCACAATTGGACTCTGGGTATATCAGGTGTCCCTCATATCTGATCAGCATAATTCATTCAGTCATTCAGCAAACACAGAGATCCACACATGCTCCCTGTACAATGTTGTGCTGCTCCTTGGAAGAGCAAGCCTCATACAGGGGAAGGGCCATGGTCGTCAAAGTTTCCAGGACATCTGAGAGAGGTGAGCATAGGGTACTGCTGGTTTCAGGCTTATGTGAAGCTCAGATCTAGTAGGAGTACCCAGTGTTGCCCATTTGTTGAGAAAATGCTCCTCATAGCTTTGCCTGGAGGTAGGGTAGGTCCTGAGGCTGGAAGCTCCCGGGTTTCATCCCCTTGGTGTCAATCAAAGCTGTGTGAGTGATCAGCCAATAAATCCGGTGCGAGTAAATCAAACTCTTTTTCTTTATTCAGCCTCAAAATGTAGGGATGTGGCAGAGTCTGTTTTAGAGATGGCCCAGACCTCCAGGGAGAGGAGATGGGTCTGAAGCCTGGGATGCAGTGGGAAGGTGCACACCTGTCTGGAAGCTGAGGCAGGAGGATCACGGTTTCCAAACCTGCCTGAGTTACCAGAGTAAAACCAAAAGAAAGAAAAGAAATGAGGAAGAGAGGAGAGAGAGAGAATGGGGAGGGGGAAGAGGTGGGAGAGAGAGGTGGGGAGGGGAGGGAGGAGATGGGGAGGGGAGAGGTGGGGAGGGGAGGGAAGACATGGGGAGGGGAGAGGTGGGGAGGGGAGGGAGGAGATGGGGAGGGGAGGGGAGGGAGGAGATGGGGAGGGGAGGGGAGGGAAGAGATGGGAAGGGGAGGGGAGGGAGAAACTCCTGCTGCCATTCGTCACTTCCACTTTCAGGAATGTGCTGCAAAAGGGACATGGTGCTACTGAGGCCCCCATGTTCATCCCAGTTTATCACAGTAGCTAAAATTTGGAGGCAGGAAGAAAAGCCATAAACTCTTGACAGCAGATGAGTCTGATGTCAGTATTGCAAACCGCCTATAAACCTCAGTGGGTTCTGGCCTGGGATTGGCTCCCAGAGCAGCTGGGAGGATTATGGAGAAGCCGCCTTTTGCTCTCCAGCCCAAGGCGTGGGTATCACAAATTCTGGTCAGACAGACTGAATGGAAATAAAGAGCCTCCCAGCCTATTTTGGGAAGGAGGCGTGATAACCGCTGGCTGGCCTGCGGTCAGGGATCATTGCCAGGACAGGCTGCCATGGTGTCCGCAAACAGGTGCCAGAACTCTGATGGTCATAAGTTCAGGTTAATTTTAGCAGGATTCAAGTTTGGTCGCTTCTATTGTCTGGATATTGAGAATGGGATTCTTTATATTGTTTAAAAAATTATGTTTAGCATTGAGGGAATAACTCTATGGTAGAGCCCCTGCCTAAAATTTAAGGTGAGGGGATAGGGGCGTGGCTCAGGGGTGGACCACTTGTCTAGCATGTACAAGGCCCTGGGCTCCATCTATGATACAATACACATACCAAAAGATATATATACATCCATACTGTGAAGCTCAGTGACAACTGACTTGATTTTTGTTGTGTTTGTTGTTTGTTGGTTTGTTTGTTTTGAAACAGTGTCTCACTATGTAGCCTTAGCTGGCTTGCAACTATGTAGACCAAGCTGGCTTTGAACTCACAAAAATAAGACTGCCTCTGCCTCCTGAGTACTGGGAGTAAAGGCCTGCAGCACCACTGTCTAGCCTTACTGTGTAGCTCTGGCTAACATGGAACTCTGTAGACCAACTGGCCATTCAGTCACTCACTGATGACAGCCCTCACCACCTCCACTTCCAGAACTCTCTTCCTTTTAAAGAGTACGACGGAACCCTGGACGTTGGCATGCTCAGCTAGTGTTCTGTGGCAGAGCCATGCCCTCTGCAGCTCCTTCCATCAAGATAAATGGAGTTGTCACTACCTCCTTTGCTCCTTAGTCATTGTCGTAGGAGCTCACAGTATTTTCCCCACTGCCCCGTTTCACTTGGCTGAATGTCCTCAAAGTTCATCTGACTTTTTTTTTTTTTTTGCCCAGGTTAGTTCAAATTTGTAGCGGACCTGCCACTGCCTCCTAGGGCTGGGGTGACAGGTGTGCACTCCGATTCTCTTTAAAGATGAGGAAGGGACATGGGAAGATTTGGTTCAGCACCAGCCCCACACCTGGCACACAGCATGCATCTCCTCTCCCTGTTCCAGGCCCCCGTCCAGCAACACTGCACACGTGGGTGGGAGCTGGGCCTACAGACACATTTCACAACTGGTTTCGGCCTGGAGGCAACTGGGAAAAGTCCTAGCTCAATTAGCAAAGGAAACTAACATCTAATTGAGCTGGTAAGAGGTCAAAAGGAAGGTCAGACACTGGATGTTGGTGGGGCCCTGCAGGCAGCCTGGGTTTGCTCAGGACCAGCAGTGAGCTAGGTGAACTCCTAGGCAAAGGAAGATACTGAAACAGGGAGAGACTCTGTAAACACGCACCCAGTCTGACTCCCACATCTGGGGTGCTGCCTGTCAAGCATAGGACAGGCTGAGTTCTACTCTAAGGGCCACTGAGCACAGATACCCCAACTCAGTATATATGGAGCCCAGCTTCTGTCCTCAACAAACAAACATGGCTTCTCACTTTTGTCTTTAAATAAAGTCTTATTGGCACACAGCCCCTACTGCACCTCCTCTGTAGCTGCTCTTTGTTATCACAACAGCAGGGTTCAAACATTTCAATTTCCTGAACAGTTGAAAATATAGATTATCAGGCTGGAGAGATGGTTAAGAGCACTGACTGCTCTTCCAGAGGTCCTGAGTTCAATTCCCAGCAACCACATGGTGGCTCACAACCATCTGTAACGGGATCTGATGCCCTCTTCTCGTGTCTGAAGACAGCAACAGTGTACTCATATAAACAAAAATAATTAAATCATCTATCTATCTATCATCTATCTTGTCATTTTTAGAAAGGTGTTGACAACTCCTAGACTAGTTGGTTGGATGGTGTGTGTGTGTATTTGTGTGTGTGTGTGTGTGTGTGTGTGTGTGTGTGAGAGAGAGAGAGAGAGAGAGAGAGAGAGAGAGAGAGAGAGAGAGACTATTTTTAACTCCAGATCTGAGGCATCTGGTGCCCTCTTCTGGCCTCCTCAGGTATTGCAGGAATATGAAGCTCAGGCACATGCAGGCAAAATATACATAAAATAAAAATAAATCCAGGTATCTTTTTTAAAAGATTGTTTTTCTTTCTTAAAAATAAAATTAAAAAATGTATATGGGTGCTTTTGCCTGCATGTGTATCTGTGCACCATGTGTATGCAGGAGGCCAGGAAAAGGCATCTGATACCCTGGAGTTGGAATTATAGACAGGTGAGAACTGCCATGCAGGTTCTGGGAAGCAAACCCAGGTCCTCGGCAAGAGCAGCCAGCGTGTTCTTAATCACTGAGCCACCCCCAAGCCCCTCTTTCTTGGATTTCCTTTTCTTGGATTTCTGGGACTAGAACCCAGGGACTCACACATGTGAAGCAGGTGCATCTCACACCTGCATCCCCAACCCTCTTCTTGCTTTTAGTTTGGATGGATGGTCTTGCTAAGTAGCCCAAGCTAGCTTTGGATTCTTTAAGGAGTTTTTTTTTTTTAATTAAAAAGTTATAATGTGCTTGTGAGGTTTGTAGTACATGTGTGTGCCAGTGTGTGGCCACAGGAAGATGTGAGTGTCCTCTATCTCTTTCTGTTTTATTCCCATGACACAGTCTCACTGAACATGAAGGCAGTGTTTTGTCCTAGCAGTGAGGCTGGTTATGACTACAACCTGGATAGTAAGAGATCTTAGTGAATCCTCATGTTTTTTTCAGTGTGACGAGATGGAGATATTTTGAAGAATTTCCTATTTTTAAATTCTATTTATTGAAAATAGACTTTTCCTCCCTCACTCAATATATCCTGATTACCCTTTCCCCTCCTCCTGTTCCTCCCAGTTCCTCCCCTGCTCCCCTCCTATCCAGATCCATTCCCTTTCTGTTTCTCATTAAAAAAAAACAAACAGGTGTGGGGCTGGAGAGATGGCTCAGCGGTTAAGAGCACTGACTGCTCTTCCAGAGGTCCTGAGTTCAATCCCCAGCTACTACATGGTGGCTCACAACCATCTTTGATGGGATCTGATGCCTTCTGCCATACGGTATACATGCAGATAGAGCACTCATATACATAAAGTAAAAATAAATAAATCCTAAAACAAGCAGGCGATTAAGGGATAATAAAGTACAGCAAGTAACTATCATCTCAGACTGAAGCAAGCCACAGAAGAGAAAGAGCAAGCCCAAGAATCAGAGAATCTTTAGCTACACGTAGGAATCTCATAAAAACACTAAACTGGAGCCAGGCAGTGGTGGCGCACGCCTTTAATCCCAGCACTTGGGAGGCAGAGGCAGGTGGATTTCTGAGTTTGAGGCCAGCCTGGTCTACAGAGTGAGTTCCAGGACAGCCAGGGCTACACAGAGAAACCCTGTCTTGAAAAACAAACAAACAACAAAACCCCAACAACAACAGCAAACCAAACCAACAACAACAACAACAACAACAAAAAACCCAACCAACCAACCAAAAAAAACAAAAACAAAAAACCCCTCACTAAACTGGAAACCATAATAGAAGCTCAGGGGGCCTGTGCAGACACATGCAGGCTCTGTCGTGCTGCTTCTGCCATGCTGCTTTGGTCTCTGTGAGTTCCTGTGAGCCTTGCGTATGTTGACTCAGAGGGCCTTGTTCTCTGGTGTCCCCCATCACCCCCTTTTCCATCCTCCTCTTCCACAAGGTCCCCTGAGCTCTAAGGGGAGGGATTTGATGGAGATACCCCAGTTTGGGGGTGTTTTGAGGTCTCTCACCCTCTGCATAATGTCTGGCTGTGGGTCTCTGTTTTGTTCCTATCTGCTGCAGGAGGAGCTTCTCTGATGATAGCTGAACAGAGCACTGACCTGAATCTAGCAGGTATCATTAGGAGTCATTTTCTTGCTACTATTTTAAAGGCCAGGGTAAAACCAACTAGACATTATGCAGTAAGCATTCAACCTACAATGGGACGTCCACAAACTCAGGTTCTCAGTCACGCAGTGACTTGTGGGTTCCCTCTTGTGGATGGGTTTAAGTCAAATCAGACGTTGGTCGGTTTCTCCTACAACCTTTGCCCTAGCATGCCTTATAGGCAAGACACTATTTTAGAGGTTGGTGTTCGCGTTTCTCCCTTGGTAGCCTGCAGAGTACCTTCTGGTACCAAAGACTGTAGCACACAGTGAGGAAAGCCTGATGTAGGCACCAGATCACTGTCTCTGTTCAGTGAGTTGTGTAGATGTTGTCTTCAGCAATGGGGCCGTGCCAATGGCTTGTTTAGAGCAGCCTTGTTGACTTAGCAACAGCTTGGGTTGTTCAGGGATTTTAATGAAACCCCTTTGACCAACAACTCAGATGTAGCCAAATCCCAGCACTAGAAGCTTCATTTGGTGACATTGTCCCACTTGGCTCTGTGTCCCCATTATTTGACGATTTTATTTAGATAGCCTTCATGTATTTGATGAGGCTTCTACTGTGTTAGGCTTCATAATACGCTTCAAAGGCCCCTTAAGTTTAGCAGTCCCTCCCCATGTTCCCTCCCCATGTTCCCTCTCACGACGCACTTCCCCTTAATCCTTCCATTCTAGCTCCACCCACCCGTCCAGGCCTGTTCGTTCTAGCTCCACCTCCACCCCCTCTACTCCTCCGTTCATGACTGCCCATTCTGTTTCCGTTTCTAGGGAGGTCTATCTGTCTCTCCCCTCCAAGTCCCTTACTCTATACCACACCTCTCTGGTTCTATTGATTGTAGCTTGGTTATCACTGACTTAAGAGCAAATATCCACATATAAATAAATACATACTGTATTTGTCTTTCTGGACCTGGGACACCTCACTGAGGATGATTTTTTTTCTAGTTCCTTCCATTTATCTTTACATTCATGACGCCATTTTGTTGTTGTTGTTGTTTTGAGACAAGGTTTCTCTGTGTATCCCTGGCTGCCCTGGAACTCGATCTGTACACCAGGCTGGCCTCAAACTCACAGATATCCTCCTGTCTCTGCTTCCTGAGTGCTGGGATTAAAGACATGTACCACCACCTGGCTTTTTAAAAAAATGATGCCATTTTTTAAACTGCCCAGTAACTGTATTGTGTATACAGATCACATTTTCTGTATGCATTCTTCTATTGAGAGACATCAAAGTTGTTTCCAGTTTCTGGCTACATATGAATAGAGCAGCAATGCGCACGGTTGACTAGTGGCCTTGTGGTAGGGGGATGGAGCCGCCGTTGGGTAAATGCACAAGAGTGGTGTAGCTGGGTCTTGAGGTAGATGGATTATGCATTTGATTTCCATAGTGACTGTATTAGTTTACACTCCAGCAATGGAGGTGTGTTCTCCTTGCTCCCCATCCTTGTCAGCATGAGCTGTCACTGATGTTGACCTTAGCCATTTGGATGGGTGAAAGATGGAGTCTCAGAGTCTTTTTGATTTGCATTTCCCTGATGACTAAGGATGTTGAACATTTCTTTAAGTGCTTCTCAGCCATTTGAGATTCGTCTGTTAAGAATTCTCTGTTTAGATTTTTTACTCCATTTTTTTTGTTTTGTTTTGTTTTTGTTTTTCGAGACAGGGTTTCTCTGTATAGCCCTGGCTGTCCTGGAACTCACTCTGTAGACCAGGCTGGCCTCGAACTCAGAGATCTGCCTACCTCTGCCTCCCGAGTGCTGGGATTAAAGGCGTGTGCCACCACTGTCCGGCTGATACCTAGCTTTTTGTTTTTCGTATATTTTGTACATTAGTCCTCTTTATCTCCCCTTCTGTGTGCTGCCAGTTTGACCAGGTAACCTTGTCCTTTGCTGCACAGATGCTTCTCAGTTCAGAAGGTCATGTTTATTAGTCATGCCAGTGCTATAACCCCAGCTAATTTTTTAAGTTTATTTTTTTGAGCCAGGGTCTCACTATGTACACCAGGCCGACCTGGAACTCCCTATGTAGAGCAGACTGGCTTTGAACTCACAGAGGTTAGCCTGCTTCTGCCTCCAAAGTCCTGGGATTAAAGGCATGCGATACCATGCTCTGCCTTGGGATTTTGGGGGTAGCAGAAACCTGTCATCCCCTCAAATTGCAAGCTTGGTGGTGTGCCTCTTCCTTCCTGAACCTCAGTGGGTTCTGAAACAAGGAGCTGTGCCCGTTCATGCACAATTCCCAGACTCAACTCCAGAGGGAGCCACTGTCCTGCTCGCGTGCAGCCCAGCCCACTGGCTTCCCTGCTCAGCAGCCAATTGTGCCTTGAGGTCACTCAGCCTTGATGCCTCTCCCACACGGTGAGGACGTGTTAGACATGCAGGAGATGGCTGTAGGCACACAAAAATGCCCTGGAGCCTAGTGCACTGCAAGCCCCAGTAAGAACCAAAGACTTAATGGTTCCCCAAATGCTGCTCACCAGCAACAAGGCAGAGAGGCAGGAGGATGAATTCAACGCCAGTCCAGCTACATGAACCTGTCTCAAGCATATGTAAACAAAATGTGTTCACACATCTTTAATCCTAACACTTGGGAGGCAAAGGCAGGTGGATCTCTGAGTTCAAGGTCAACCTAGTCTACAGAGCAAGTTCCAAGACAGCCAGGGCTACACAGAGAAATGTCCCTGGAGGGAGAAAAAGCCTTTTTTAAAAATTTATTTATGTATATGAGTACACTGTAGCTGTGTTCAGACACACCAGAAGAGTACATTGGTTCTCATTACAGATGGTTGTGAGCCACCGTGTGGTTATTGGGAATTCAACTCAGAACCTCTTGAAGAACAGTCAGTGTTCTTAACGGCTGAGCCATCTCTCCAGCCCTGGTTAGTGTTGTTACATTCGTATGTGTGTGACCAGATCACATCTATGACTACAGCTTGCTGAGCCTGTTTCTGTTGTTTGTGTGTGGATGGTTTCAGAGCTGACCACACTGCACTGGGAAAGCAAGGAGGGTCCTTATCCCTGGGAAAGGCTACCTTCCCCTCTTCCAGCTGTCCTTAGTTACCTGTAGTTCTTTGTCCAGGGGGAGAACTCCATGAAATTTTCTCACTTCCAGATTAACATGTCTATTGACATTGACCTTGTACCTGTCTTGTTTCTGGAGCCATTTCTAGGGAGACTGTTTCACAGCAGACTTCCTGCTGCCTCTGTGCAGATGTTCCCTGAACCACAGATGCAAGAGCTGTGCCATGGATGTATCCACTGGGGCTGGTTCCCACCATCTCCTGATCTCTGCTTTGTGCAGTGGTGGCGTAGTGCAAAGAGGCTGTGATGGGGGTGGGGGTGGGAGCTGCACTTACCTGTGGGTCTGAGGTGGGATGCAGTCAGGGACTATGCCAGTCTAGCAAAGTGGCGAGCAAAGTGGCGGTAGATTCTTTTCTAAGATCCCTGACCTTACTAACTCTGAGAACCTTGCTAGGTTTCCAGCACCAGTTTAGTCCTGTTGAGTGGGTCTTAAGTCGAATTAGACAGCTGTATTTTCTTAGTTAGTAATTGATGTGGGAGGGCCTAGCTCACTATGGGTGGTGCCCCTGGGCAGGTGGATGTCTAAGGCACCAGGTTGTGCAAGCCATGGGGAGCAAACCAGTACGCAACACCCTCTATGGCCTCTGCTTCAGTTCCTGCCTTGAGTTCTCTCACTGATGGACTGGAGGTACAGGTGGTTATGAGTCACATCCAATGTAGTTGCTCAGTACAGAACACAGGTAGTCAGGAAGAGCAACAATCGCTCTTAACCTCTGGTCCTCTTTCTAGCCCTGAAGCACATTTCCTGTGGCTCTGGGATGGCATAACAGCCAGCACCAGATGTGGACCAGACAGCATCATGCATCACCCCCACAGAAAGCTTGGCTTCTGTGAACTGTCAAGCCTGGCACACAACAGTTAACCACGGGGCCTGGCCAGGCGCCCAGCCTGGGTTGCAGCACAGCCAGTTCCTTTCCTTTATCCTGGTTGCTGGGAGAACTCAGCTGGGTGACCAGAAAGTACTTAAGACAAAAGTTACCAGGAGAGGCAGAGCCTTATTTCCACTGTGGCTCTGGGCCTAGGGAACTTCCTTCTTTCACCCGCTTCTTCTAGAGATTTCCAAATGATGCCCTCCATGGCAGCAAGAGAGAAGCTGGCATCTTGGAGAGAGCCCAGAGCCGGCACTGCAAAGTGCCCTGAATGTGCGGAAGACACCCCACTCTGCTGAGGTGTTTGCAGTAATATACAGGAGCCAAAATGATGGGCAGCTACCCAAGCACCCATTGAGCTCAGATTTGTCAGTGAGCCCCTACTGTGTGTTGGGCATGTTGATCCAGGTTTTCAGGATTTATGCACCTGTGGGTCCCACACTTCCCAGGGAGCAGACACTGAACATGGAGAGCCGTGGGAGCTGAAGGTGAGTACAACACAGAATACGGGGCAGGCCCCAAAGAGAGTGGTTGAAAGGACACATCAAATCAAGGACCTTCAGGAGAGGTAGCATTTAAACTGAAATGAGAATGGGAAAGATTTGGTTTAGTATGTGCACAGGACCGCAGTAAAGTACGGATGGGTCCTCCTCCTCCTCCTCCTCCCCCTCCTCCCCGTCTTCCTCCTCTTCCTTCTCTTCCTCCTCCTCTTCTTCCTCTACTTTTCCTCCTCTTCCGTCTCCTCCTCCCTCCTCACACCTTCTGCCTTTTTGAGGCAGGATCTCCTATAACCCAGGCTGGCCTCCATTTGCTATGCTGACTCAGGCTGGTGTGGAGCAATAGCTTCTCTGGCATGCATAGCCTGAGTGCTGCCCCACCCCCACCCACTTGGTGTCTATGAGGTAGTCTCATGAAATCCAGACTGACCTTGATCTCACCACATATATAAATAAGGATGACTTTGAACTCCTGATCCTCCTGCCTCCACCTTCTGACTTCCATGCTAGGCAAGCACCCCATGTGCTTACAGGTGTGTCCAATTTTGGCCAGGGGACCTTTACCAAGGAGATCCTGACCCCAGGGAGGTACTGACATCTGGAGAGATTTTTGATTGTGGACTTCGGTGGCAATGGGCGGTGGTGCTTTTTATCTTTAGTGGATACAGATAGGGGCTAATAGGGCAGGTTACACTCTCCCCCCACCCCTTTTCACAGAGTGCTTCAGTGTCATGAGTAAGCCAGGGTCAGAGGCATCATAAAGACCCAGGATTCTGGGGTGAAGATCAGGACCAAAATGCTTTGAGCTTCCTCTAAATACCTGGAAGCGACCGTCAAGGGTGCATGTCTGCATGCTGAATATGATGCATTCTTATGTGTATGAGCATGACACAGCCTGTGTGTGGACTGCACCATATTAGTCCGTGGACCAACTCAACTCATGAGGCTTAGCTGGTCTCCAAGACCAGGCTGGTCTTGGACTCATAGAGATCCACCTGCCTCTGCCTCCTGAGTGCTGGGGATTAAAGGCATCCACCATCACCTCTGGTCTGTGTAGCATGTGTGTAGTGCCTCGCCAGCCAGAAGAGGGCGCTGTATCCCTAAAATTGGAGTTACAGGTTGATATGTTTATAAAAATATAAAGAGATATGTTTTATGGAGGTATGGGGAGGTAGGGAGGTGTGGGGGAAGGGTGTGCCTCAGCAGGCCCATGCCGAAGCATCCCTTCCCCATGAGGGACCAGCCACACCATGCATGGTATAGTATAGAATAGAGTTTATTCAGGGCATGGGGAGGGGAGTTGAGAGGGTAGTAGAGGCAGAGAAAGGCAGAGAGAAGAAGAAGAAGTAAAAGAGTAGAGAGTAGAGAAGTGGAGAGGCCAGCCATGACCACGTGGAGAGAGGGGGCGCAGGGAATGGGGAGAGGTAAGAGATAAGAGATGCAAGAGAGAGGCAAGAGAGAAGAGAGAGGGGAGGGGTTTATAGTGGGCCAGGTCCATCTGGCTGTTGCCAGGCAACTGTGGGGTGGAGTTTAGACAGAATGCTAACACTGGTGGTTGTAAGGTACCACATGGGTGCTGGGAACTGAACTTGGGTCCTCTGGCAGAGCAGCCAGTGCTTCTCTCCAGCCTCCTTAGATAGGGTGTTGCTATAACCTAGGCTGATGTGTGACTCATGACCTTTCTGCCTCACCCTCCAGAGTGATGGGTTGAAGGTATGCACCACCAAACCATTCCTTTAACATATTAATATTTCATGTAAGTGACATATATAACATAATATAGTGCATATATCTATATATGCATCTGCATCTCTCTCTCTCTCTCTCTACACACACACACACACACACACACACAGCAAGCACTTACTTCATGTGTGGTGCCTTGACAGTCTGTGTGTCTTCAGTGCCTAGTTTATTGCTGTCATGTGCTATGCACATTCATTCTCCTGTTGACCCATGATGCTGCCCAACAGATTTTTTGTGGGGCAGGGGTCCTGAGGGGTTTTTGCTCTCAATAGACAAACAGGAGATAGAGCTGATGCCTGAACCAGGAGGCTTGAGACTTCCACACTCCAAGAAGACAATACAGGAGCTGGCACTTACGCTGCATAAGAGGACACACAGGCTTATTCTATGTCTGTCACTGGAGTTGATAAGACTGAGAAGTGGGGGGCATCAGGCACAGCCTGGGGGTTCCCCCCTCTTTCTCCTTTCAATTCTCCTGCCTAATTCCCCACATCTGCATTGAGAGTCAGTCTAGGGCAGCGGTTCTCAACCTTCCTAAGGCTGTGACCCTTTAGTACAGTTCTTTATGTTGTGGTGATTCCCTACCAGAAAATGATATTTATTGCTACTTTATAATTATTTTTGCTACTGTTATGAATCATAATGTAAACATCTGTCTTTTCTGATGATCTTAGACAATCCCTGTGAAGCTGTCTTTTGACTGCCAAGAGAGTTGCAGCCCACAGGTTAAGAATCACTGATCTGGGCCAGAGCAAGTGGGGGCTGGAGTGAGAAGGGCTGGAGTGAGCAAGAGGGAGAAGGGAAGGGGAAACCAACCAACAAACAAACCACTGATCCAAGATTTTGTGCATGCTAGAAACTGAGCCATCCATACCACTGGTCACTGGGGATTTTAGGGATGGGGTCCACCCATGAGCCATGCCCCCAACCCCTCACTGGGAGATTCTAGGTAAAGGCTTCACCCCTAAGCCATTCCCCAAGCATCACCACTCACTTGATGTTCCTGGCACCCCTATTCCCACTTCCCTATTCCTGCTGTCTGCAGACATTGATGTGTTCTGGATCAGCATAATTCTCCACTATGCTGCACTATGCCTGAACGCTGGCTTATGAGAGGTGCAGAGAGGGTGGGATGGAGTGGAATCTCTTTCCAATGCCAGCTCCACTCAAGGCTCCCAGAATCCCTTGGACTCCCTCTGTACACCTGGGCTTAGGTTCAATTTACATAGAGGCCCCAGGGGAGCCAGGTATTGGAAAGCTTGTCTGGTCCCTGGGCTCCAGCACCTAGTGCTGTGAACCATGGTTGCTAGGTGATCACTGAAGCCTCCTTTAGAAGCTGGAGGACTTCTCTGGTGCTGGAAGGAGGCAACAACATCCTCTGGGGAAAGCCTCTGTCCCATAGCCCTGTTAGCGCTTGCTGACAAGCATCTGAGCATCTCTGCAGGAGTGCTGGGGGTGACCAAGGCAGCAAGTAACTAAGGGGCCACAGAGCGTGAGATACGTCCCCTCTTACAGATGGCCGTACCTGAGCAGACTCCCGGGAGGTCTCCTCAGCTGCTTCTGTGAGGTGCATGGGTCTCACCACCTTTCCTGGGAAAGAATTATCCAGGCGGATGGGCAGCATGGATGTAGGGCCCCTCAGCCCTGGCACTCGCCAGAGGCTTCTCCAGGGTCAAGCAGACTCTCTGCCAGCACTCTCTTCCAGCAGTGCTGTGGTCATTTTCATCAGCTCTACCGTCTCAGGTAAGGGTGGGTCGATGGCTTGAGACAAGTGGACGCTCTTGATGGTAGCAATGCCTCAGGGTGTCCTCCAAAAGATGTGTGTGAGCAGACAGCAGCTGGTGACCCATATCAAAATCCTTGTCAGGGCCCCTCCTGGACTCTGTTTCTTTCTCCATCACAAGGACTAAACTGTTGAACACAGTGAATGGCCTGGTACCGCAACCAGTGGTCACGAGAAATGCCCTGTGTGCTCTGCTCTTTATATTTTGCCTTGTGTATGTTTGGAAGTTGCTGAAGGCAGAACCCAACATTTTACACACACCTGTCAAAGGTGCTGTGATGCAACTTGTCTGTGGACAAGGCCCTCATGTCTGCCCCCAGATGCTCTCCCACTGAGCCACACCACCACTAACCTCCTGTCCAAGCGTTTTCTCTTTGTGTTTATCCATTTACTTGATGTTTTTGTCCTGGAGATTGAATCCTGCTCATGTTAGGCGAGCACTCTACTCCTGAGCCACGTTCCTAGGCCTTCCCTTATTTTTATGCATTTATTTAATTGTGTGTGTGTGGGAGCATATGAGCTGTGCACAGAAGGGATAACTTTCAGGAGTTGCTTCTCTTCTACCAGGTGGGTCCAAGGAATTGAACTTGGATCTTCAGGCTTGCTGGCAAGCCCCTTCACACAATGAGCCATCTCAATAACTAACCCCTGTGCTTTAAATTGTATGTTGGCCCTCTTACCAAGCCATGTGCTTTGTGGCAGTACCAGCTGTATACAGCTTTGTCGTTGGCAATATTTACTCTGTTTTTTACATTAAATAAAACTACACATGAAAATGCCTGATCTGCATTAGCTTCCAATTTCCACAGTATAAATACTTTTACAGTCAGGTTCATACTGCAGTCTGAATTCACCAAGCATGCAGCACTATCACTGAGCACACAACACTGTCACTGAGCATACAGCACTGTCACTGAAGATGCAGCACTGAGCATGCAGCACTATCACTGAGTACACAGCACTGTCACTGAACAGGCAGCCTGCCACTGAGCACACAGCACTGTCACTGAGCACACAGCACTGCCGTTGAGCACACAGCACTATTATTGAGCATGCAGCACTGCCACTTAGCATGCACCATAGGGCACCAGCATCTAATGGTTGATTTTCCAAATACAAAGCTTCCCTTCAGATCTGCTTGAGTTACAGAAGATGTAAGCTCTGAGCGTGGTCAGCTTCTCCTTCTCACTGTAGAGCATGTTCTACTTTCCAAGTTTTATTTTATTTATTCACGTAAACATTTTTTTTTTGGACAGGGTTTCTCTGTGTAGCCTTGGCTGTCCTGGAACTCTCGCTGAGAACCAGGTTGGCCTTGAATTTACAGAGCTCTACCTGCCTCTGTGTCCTGAGTGCTTGGATTAAAGATGTGCAGCACCATGCACAGCCATGTTTAATTTTTCAATAATAACTGTGTGACCTTTGGCTGATGGCACTGTTGAATTAATTATTGTTTGTCACATGGATTGCCTGTATTTTTTGATCTGTTGGCTTGTCAGTGCTGGGACTGAACCTGGAGTCTCCACACCTCAGACACTGGAGCCATGTGCAGGTCCCTGGTTTCAGATTTTACTGTGTCTCTTGAGGTGCCCTTCACCCTTACCTAGGCTCTGGCCTGAATTTACTAGCTGATGAGTATATTATGAGCTAGTCCAAACAGCCTATAAAGTTGATAAGATAGACTGGGAAAGGAACAGGTGTTTCAGAGATGGATCCCAAAGCCAGACTCTGAATAGGTATTTTGAGTCAGTTACTTTGGGTTGTGGTGGAGCCCTGCCTTGAATCCCCCAATGAGAGGCTGGGGGCGAGGCTCAGGGGTAGACCTCCCTGCTTAGAATCCCCTAGTGAGGGGCTGGGGCGTGGCTCAGGGGTGTAGTCCCTGCCTCATGTGAGAGTTCTATGTCAGCACAGCAAACACACAAGCACACACAAGTAGTACCTGGTTCACTCTGCATTTCAGAGGAACTGGGAATAATCCTTTAATGTGTTACAGACAGAGCCTGGGATGGATCAGCCTGTATTTGCACGTTGACTGTCCTTGTTTATCTGGCTTGTGATTAGCTGAGAGTCCTGGCTGTGTTTGGTGCATTCTGTTTTGTTGCGGTACATGGAATGAAACCCAGGGTCTCCCTCATTCTTGGTCCAAGAGCACATGAGCCCACCGTGACTGAATCTTGTCTCTCTTGGATAAGGAGGACACAGTGAAAATTTACACAACTGCATGGGGTTGGAAAGCAGCAGAAAGGCCTCCTGCATGCTGGGGCCAAAGGCTCCATCTCCCAGCGTTCCCTGCCCCACATGCCACCCTGGGATCATTCTCCTGGGCTGGGGCTGAGGGCGGCTTGGGCTGTGATATTGTGGAGCTCACACAGGCGGCTCCGCTGACATGGAGCGGTTGGTTTCTTTGGTTTGACTCCAATGTCATTTTGAGATTTCATTAATTTTGTGTGTGGTCTTTTGTGGAGAGAGTTACATGTGCAGCAGGACAGCATATGTGTGTGAAGGTCAGAAGGCAACTTTCAAGAAGAGTCTGTTCCTTCTGTCCTGTGGGGCAGGTGGGCAGGTTTGGCAGCAAGCTCCTCTACTGCTGAGCCATCTTAGGGGCCCCATCTTTCTTGTTCTCGTGCTCCTCCTCCTCCTCCTCCTCCTCCTCCTCCTCCTCCTCCTCCTTTTATGATATTTAGGAGGACTCCAACCTTGTAGTGGTCTCATGAAAGACAGAGCACAGTAGTGGGCTGGGCAGACTTCTGGAACCTTCTTTCTGACACCCTTCTGACTGTGCCTTGCAGATATGGACACAGAGCGAGAAGCTCTGCAGTGCACAGCCTACCCTGAGGTTCAGAGCTTCTGCCAGAGGCACGGCTTGGCATTCGAGGTAAGCATCTGTGCTCACCTGGAAAACAACACCACCCCTTGCATTCTGTTTGGTGCTTTAGCATTGGGTCTCAAAACTCAAAATGTTTGTTTGTTTGTTTTCTGAGACGAGGTGTCATTTAGCCCAAGCTGGACTTGAACTCATTGTGTAGCTGAGGACGATGTTGAATTTGTGACCCTCCTTATGTTTACCTCCCAAGTGATAGGATGACAGGTATATGCCTCCAAGCCCAGATTATGCAGTGATGTGGATGGATCCCTGCGCTTCGGGTGTGCTAGTCAGACTGAGAGCTCCACCTACCTCTGCCTTCTGAGTGCTGGGATTAAAGACTTGTGCCTCTGTGAGGATCCCTATGAATGCCGTGGTCAGCAGAGAAATGATCTTTGAGAGGCAAAAAGGAAGTCTAGTTCAGTGAGACTTAGCCAGGCTGCATCAAACTTCTGGAGTCTAACCCCAGGCAGTTTACTGTGGATATGTTTAAGTATAGTATAATTTTGCAAAACATGTTTTTCCTGGCAACTATTATCTCAACCCCATGTTCATATAATAAAGTGTGACTGCATGGAAAATCTTTGGCAAAGGACATATAACCTCTACCATGATTATGGGCTCCATAGCTTAAGGATCTAGGATTTGGTGTGGTCCCTGACTGAGATAGCATAGAAGACAGTAGGTTGTAAAGTACAGATGATGTTTTTCCTACAGATAAGCTCTGTTCACTGAGAAACAAAGTTAAGGATAAGGTCTAAGGAGGAAGAGTCTGGAATAAACAAAGCTCACCAGGTCATTCACTGCGTGTACTCCCAGCCACTGAGGAGACAACTCTGTCATGAACATCTCTGGTTTTTCCAGAGTGTATCTGTGAGCACCCCTGCCTCTGCATACCACCAAACCAGCTGTCCTTGTCGATTTTAAACAGGATTTATGTAATGTTATTTTATACAATCGGGTGCTTGTCTGCATGCATTTCTATGCACATGTGTGCAGTACCTGTAGCGGTCGTATGAGGGTGTCAGATTCTCTGAACTGAGTTACAGATGGACTGCCATGTGAGTGCTGGGAACTGAACCTGGGTCCTCTGCAAGAAAAACATCACTTGAGCCAAGAGTTCAAGGCCAGCCTGGGAAGCATAGGGAGCCGATCTCTAAATAAACAAGTAAAATAAAGTAAGCAGAACTTGAGAGTGTAGCTCAGTGGTAGAGCATTTGCCTCACGTGTGTGAGGGCTCTAGGGTCCATCATCAGCACCACCAGAACAGAACAGCAACAGAAAGGGACTCCTTCACATGGAAGGCTCCAAAATCTCTGTGCTTGTCCTTTTAACACCCCTGTGACAGCGCCCCAGGCAGATAGCACCAATACCCCAGTGGGGAAGGGGAGGGGCAGCTTCTCCCCTGCCCAGCTCCTCTCAGCCTTGGTTCTCACTGCCGTAGTTGTTCCTGATTTGTGTTTCTTTGTCTCTGGGCTACAGAATTTACAAAGCGAGTAGAGTGAGCTCCCAGCACCCTTTTCTCCCCATCTTTCTAGCCTGCACAGGGTTAGTGCTGTAGGCTGCTATTTGGCCCAGCTCCCTCCCACCCTCTATCTCTCCCCACCTCTCCCTACCCCCCACTTCCCTGCCAGCCTGTGGGCAGAGGTGGACCTCATGTGTGGTTGCTAAGGAGAATTTGCTTGGTCACTTCCTGCTGTTCTCAATACCATCCCTCACCAAGCATGTTCCCGGCAAGCTTAGACATGCCCTCCTTTTAAAAGAAACCAAGCAAAAAACACCCAACTTCCTCTAAAAATGTTAAACTGTTGTGGAGATAGTCTCATGAAATCCAGGCCGATACTGACCTCTCTGTAGCCAAGGATGGCTTTAGTTCTGGATCCTTCTGCCTCTACCTCCAAGTGCAGGGATGAAAGGCATGGCCCCATCGTTGTCTCCCCCCCCCCCCCCCCCACCAGACACCGGGCATCAAACCCACAGCTCTGTGCACACTGGGCAAGCACTCTACCAACCAAGGCACAGACTCAGCCCTGCCAAGTCAGTTTTTATTTTTAAAGCTTTATTTTTTTTATTTATGTGCGTGTGACCCTGTAGATATTTGTGTGTCATGTGTGTGCAGGGGTCTCTGGGGACTGGAAAAAAGGTTTGGCTTCTCAGATTCTAGGGTTCCAGGCTGTTGTGAGATTTGTGAGAATCTCAGTGCGAGCTCTGAGGACTGAACTCAGCTCCCTGAAAGAGCAGCAAATGCTCCATTACTGTGAAGAGACACCATGACAAGGCAACTCTTATAAGGGACACCATTTAATTAGGGCTTACAGGTTCAGAGGTTCAGTCTACTATCATCATGGTGGGAGGCATGGCAGTGTGTAGCAGACATAGTGCAGGAGGAGCTGAGTTTTACATCTTGATTCAAAGGCAACCAGAAGAGACTCTTCTCCCCCCCCTCCTCCCTTCCTCCTCCCCCCTCCCCTTCCTCCTCCCTCTTCTCTTTCCTTTTCCCTTGAGACAGGGTCTTTGTGTAGCTCAGATGGGCCTTGAACTCAAAATCCTCCCTCCTGCCTCAGCATCAGGATCCCAGGGGACTTTTCTTGCAGTTCATGACTGTGACCTGAGACAGGAACCACTGGGAATCCTGGAAGATACTCAAAGAAGGCTCCCTAGTCTGGGTCCATCGCTTTCTTTCCTCAAAATTACACTGAGGAGTCATTCTTCTTCTTCTTCTTCTTCTTCTTCTTCTTCTTCTTCTTCTTCTTGAATTTTTTTTGAGTCAGGGAATCTCTATGTAGCCCTGGCTGTTCTGAAACTTGATCTGTAGACCAGGATGGCCTTGAACTCACAGAGATCTGCCTGCCTCTGCCTCCTGAGTGCTAGGATAAAGGAGAGAGCTACTTCTGTTCTTTTATTCTGGTACAAAATGGAATCTAAGGGTTGTGTGCATTATGCAAACCACCTGCTACAGACCACACCCTCAGCTCCTCACTGGGGATGCTAGGTAAGCAATCTATCACTTACCTACATCCCTAGCTTCAAATCTGTCTAATTTAGAATTGCCTTAGAGGAGAAATGCTGCCAAGCTGATCTTCAGTCAAATGAAATAGAAAAACAAAAGTCACTCATTAGGAACCTCATCCTTCTGATTCCCAGGTGGTTGATCTGAGGTGGGGTATTCCGAACGCACAGGCCACTGACTACCTGACCACAGAACTCTGCTTGGAAGAGCTGGAGCGCTGTCAGAAAACGTCCATAGGACCAGCTTTTGTGGTGAGCGTGTCGGGGAGTCGGGGAGTCGGGGAGTCGGGGAGTCGGGGAGTCGTCCCTATTCTTTTTTCCATAACCGGAATGTGGCCCCTTACAGCGAACCAAACAAAAAAGCTACCATCCCAATCCTCAAAGACTGCTCACGACAGATGTAGCACCAGGCATTAGTAATCAAATTTGGATGGTTCTGGGAAACAATAGAGAAAGAAGAAACCCACATTCTCGGGAGTTTGTTTTCTTTGTCTCCGTGTCCCTGTTGGTCTCGAACAGGGAGTATACTCATACACGTGCCTGTACGTCCTCTGTCACCAAAATAATTCCTGAGCTGGTGACAGAGTAGGTCTGTGATTCCAGCACTCAGGAGGTGGGGGCAGAACGATCAGGAATTTAAGGTTTTCCTTGGCTGCCAAGTTCCAGACCCTGTCTCAAAAAGTGAAAATTAAAACACACACACACACACACACACACACACACACACACACAGAGACACACACCTCAAGCTAGGCAGTGATGGTGCTCATCTTTAGTCCCAGCACTTGGGAGGCAGGGGATGGGGATCTCTGTGAGTTTGAGGCCAGCCTGGTCTACAGTGTGAGTTCCAGGTCAGACAGGGCTACATAGTGAGACCCTGCTTTGAAACAAAACAAAACAAACAAAAATACCCCCAGAGTCAGCAGTTAAGTGCTGTTCTGGCAGAGGACTCCAGCTCATTTCACAGCATGTTTGGCTGAGCACAAGTGTCCATAACTCCAGCTCCCAGGTATCTGATGCCCTCTTCTGGCCTCTGTGGGCACTGCACTCATGTGAGCATGCCCACTCACAGATACACACGCATTTTAAAACCTCCACAGCAAAAGCCACAGAGCCTGTGCAGGCTCTATCCATATTGTCTTGATCTTGGTGAGTATTGATAGCATGCATTAGCATTCACCAAGATTTCTAGAATGTTCTACAGGCTGCCTCAGAGAGTAAATCTCCCTAAAGAACAAAACAGAAGAAACTAGGCTGTATATCTGCTCCTCCATCCGTACATCTATCCATCTCAACTACTTGGGAGACTGAGGCAGGAGGACTGTTTAACCCACAAGCTTTTTTAAAAAGAATATTTTTTTAAAAATGACTTCTTTGACAATTTCATACTACTTTGTTTTGATCAAAGCCATCTCCCCTAGACCTTCCTGCACACCTTCATGTCTTCTTCTTCTTCTTTAACCCACTGAGTCCAATTAATGCTGCTGGAATGCACGTGGGTGTGTGGCCATCCCAGAGCTGAGCAGCCTACCAGTGACCTCACCCTTGAGATAAAGTGACTCTCTGTTCCCTAACATCCTTCAACTGCCAATAGGTCCTCAGATTGGGTGGGCCTCAGGGCATCCCTCATACTGGATTTCAGCTGTCTTGGCCATGTGTAGGTAATCATAGCTGTTCTGAGTTCACTCTCTCAACAGCCATGCCATGTCCAGAAGACAGCATCCTTCCCACTCCTCCTCAGCGATGCTCCCAAGCCTTTAGGGTGGGTGGTGATGAGATGTCTCATTTAAGCCCATTAGTTGGAGGTCAGTCTGGTCAACATGATGAGACCTCATCTCAAAATGAATAAAAATTAAATAACTATATAAAAACAAACAAACATGGGTACTGGGTGAGAACTGAGGCTTCATTCCTCTACCAATGTGTTCACAGGGTTTCTCTGTGTAGCCCTGGCTGTCCTAGAATCCACTCTGTAGACCAGGCTGGCCTCAGTCTCAGAGCTCTGCCTCCCAGGTGCTGGGACTAAAGGCGGCCCCACCGCACCCCACCATGTGTTATCTTTTAACTACAGCACCTCAGGTCTCTTCCAATTGAGTCTTAGCCTCCTCTTTGCACATGTCTACCAGTATGTTTTGTTTTTTAAAAAAGATTTATTTATTTATGTATATTAATGTATGTATGCATGCAATTTGCATGTATGAATGCAAACAACAGAAGAAGCCATCTGATCCCATTACAGGTGGTTGTGAGCCAACATGTGGGTGCTGGGAATTGAACTCAGGCCTTCTGGGAGAGCAGCCAGTGCTCTTAACTGCTGAACCATCTCTCCAGCACAGTATGTTTTAATTATTACTGCTTTAAATTATTTTCTCAGGCTGGGGAGAAGTGTGTAATGTATCTGGTGTGCAAACCTGAGGATCTGAGTTCAGATCTCGAGCATGCAGAGGGCAAAGATAGATGGATCCCTGGAGCTCACTGACAGCCAAGCTAGGCAACTGATGAGCTCTGGTTCCTGGAGTAATTCTGTCTCAAGAGCTAAAGTGTGGGCTGGAGAGAGGGCTCAGAAGTTAGGACCTCCTGCTGCAATCACAGAAGACACTGCATCCACATCAGGCCGCTCATATACACTAGTAACTCCAGCTCCTGGGAATCTGACTCCCTCTTCTGGCCTTTGTGGGTACTGCATCACAATAGCACACACCCATTCATTTAAATAGGAGGACTAAAAGTCATATAGTGTGAACCTTTGGTCTTCACATGCAAAGGCCATGTATGTTTGCAAACACACATGCATGCACACACATTCATGGCCCTCGTGTTTGTAACCTCTCTTCTCAGTTCTTTTTCCATGCTCCTAAGTTTAATTTCCCAAAGACCTGACAATCATGTTGAATTTCAAAGGAGAACTGGGTTTTGTTTTTTCTTTTGAGAAGGGTTCTCAGGTAGTCCAGGATGTCTTCAAGCTTACCATGTAGCTCAAGCTAGTCATTAACTCAATCCTCCAATCCTCCTGCCTCCAACTTTGGAGTGCAGGGGTGGCAGGCCCGTGTCACTAGCCTGTCCAGTTCTCCCCCACCCCCGTGTATGTATGCATGCATGTATGTGTGTATATGAACGTATGCATGTATATATGTGTGTGGGTATGCATGTAGTGGGCAGGGTCCAGGCTGTAGCTTGAATGTGGAGGTCAGAGAAAAACCTGCAAGAGTTGCTTCCCTTCTTCCACCTTGTGGGTTCTAGGGATTAAACTCGGCTGTCTGGGTCCGTGGCAAATGCCTTTACTCACTGAGCCATCTTGACAGCCCTGAAAAAGTTTTTTTTTTTTTTTAAAAGTGGGAAATATCCCCAAGCTGAAAATAAACAACCCCCCAAACAGAGAGGTGGATCTGGGAGATGTCTTAAGGGGAGCTAACTCTGCAGGCTGGAAAAAGCTCAAGGTGGCTTCAACTGTATGGGGGAGGGGTTGTCCCCAGATGTCCTTCATATTCATGCCACCAGTCCTGGGAACCTTCCAGACGTGTGGCTCCACAGCTAGGCTCTACTGACTCCCCCTCCAGCATTGCCCTCTTCGCCCCAGAGCCTGCCTGTCACTGCCACTATTGTCAGGGGGACTTTCCATGAAAATCAGACCCACACTGGTGCCCTGGAGAGAAGGTTCTGTGGTAAATAACTCATTAGCAGGCCCCAGGCTCCCCAGGCTACTCCTTTAGAGGTTGGGCCTCTTGGGGCTCCAGTATCAAGGACTCCTGGTGATGGCTCTGGCACCTCTCTTGCTCCTGCCACACTAACCTAAGTGAGTGAACATTTGCTCTGTGGCTTTAGCCCCAAACCTCCCCTGTGAGGCTGGAAAGGCCTCTGTGGGCCATCTTGTTCCTGTGAGGCCAAAAGGGACCCATGATTGGTGGCCTGGGCCTTTCTGCTCAGCTGCTCAGAAAGCTGAGGCAGGAGCTAGCCTGGGCAACATGAGGGCCCTGAATCAAAATAGCAGAAACTCACTTGTTTCCTTCACATGTGTGCATATGCACGATCCCTCCACATGTGCACAGACACACTTGCATGCGCAGGTGCATGTGTAGGCATGCACACACTGGTCTGCTTGAATTACTACTTTTGGGTGTTTTTCTTCCCTCCCCTCCCCTCCTGTGTATCCTTTCTCCTTCATCTCCTCCTCCATCTTGTAGCTGTTGCTAAGGCTCCCCATTCATCTGAGACAGCCTTCCTTTGCTGTCCACATTGGCCTAGAACTCACCTACCTCCTGGCTCAGCCCCCCCCCCCCCCCGAGTGCAGGGATTGTCTCCATGCCTGCTTCTTTGCAATAGTCACACCACCAGGAGACCATGAACACAGGTCTCAATGTGCTTCCTTCATAGTCCCAGAGTTCAGTGTCAGGTGAGATTTGAACCCATGCCTGTTTCTGTCTGTCTCCCTGCCAGGCCCTCCTGGGTGACCAGTATGGCCCCTGCCCGGTTCCCCGGAGGATTGAAGAGAAGGAGTGGGAGGCACTAAGGGCTCAGCTGACCTCCAGGCCTCAAGATCTGGAGCTGGTGACCAGACATTTTCAGAGAGACGACAACACCATTCCTCCCACCTACGTCTTACAGCCTCTAGGCCCACTGGTGGTCCCAGGGCCCGAGGAAGCCACCTTAACCTCTGTCTTGAGAGGTGGAGCCCAGGAAGCCTGGAGGCTAGGCCTCATCAGCCAGGAGCAATGGATGTGCTACCATCGATCAGGTGAGACCCAGGGAACCTCCTGGTGTCCATGGAACACAGGACACCCAAGCCAACATGTCCCCCATGACCTCAAATGAAAGTGAAGTGTATCATCTCAAGTCAGTGTTAACTCTGCTTGGCTTCCAAGAGACTGCACAGCCTTGGCCAACCCTGTGTCAGTCTCTAGGACCTTCTTTCTGACCCCTGGCTCTGCCCTCCTGTCTCCCAGGGTGACTACCTTCTCAATTTGCCTGGGACTGTGATTGCTCAGGAATGCATATACATTCTTTTCCTTTTCTTTCTTTCTTTCTTTCTTTCTTTCTTTCTTTCTTCTTTCTTTCTTTCTTTCTTTCTGTTGTTGATGATGATGACAATGTTGTTGTCAGTTTTGGGGCAGTGTCTTTTATTTTGTTTTGTTTTTTTCTAGATAGGGTTTCTTTGTGTAACTCCAACTGTCTTAGAACTTGCTCTGTAGACCAGGCTGGCTTCAAACTCAGAAATTGGCCTGCCTCTGCCTCCCAAGTGCTGGGAGTAAAGGCACAAGCCACCATGCCTGGCTGCATTTATTTTTTTTATATACTTTTATTTATTGGCTGGGGTTTGTGTGCCAGTCATGGAGAGATGTAGAGGTCAAAGGACAATTTTCAGGAGTCTAACTTAGGCTGTCAAGCTTGATGGCAAGGGCCATCACATGCAGTGTGTGTGTGTGTGTGTGTGTGTGCTCATGTGTGCACAGGTGCATAAGAGTGTGTGTGCAAATGTGTAGCCTGAGATTGTCAGCTATCTTCTGATTGTACATTGAGGCAGGGTCTCTCACTGAACCCAGAGCTCACAGATTAAGCTAGTCTAGGTGGCCAGTTTGCTCCACAGAGCTCCTGTCTCCATTTCCAGTGCTCTAGGTTACAGTTAGCATGCCTTTATGTGAGTGCAGAGGATATCAACTGGAATCCTGATTAATATATGGCAAGCCCTTCTCCCATGGAGCCTCTTGGAGCGTTTATTTATTTTTTTATTTAGGATAGGATCTCATGTAGCTCACACTAACCTTAAAACTGTTATGTAGTCAAGGATGACCCTGAACTCCTGATGCCCCTGCCTCTGCCTCCTGAATACTGAGATGGTTGGTGAGCATCACCACTCCAGGTTTATATGGTACTGGGGTGGAGTTCTGTGGGTCTTCCTTCTCCCTGGAGTCATTGGCTCACAAGGATGAAGGGAGCAGAGTTAATGAACGGGGTTTTGGATGGCTCGTGAGTACAAACAATAATAATGGCACACCAGAACCAGCTCTGGGGAGACACATAAACGTTACTCAGGGTAAATCAAGGGTTATATAGTTTTGGGGGCTAGGGGGTAGGAATATCCACAGTGGGCAAAGGTCTGAAGTCTAAGGTATTAAGGTACCTCGTTAGCATGGGGAGGCATTCCAGGAACCTCAGGTGCTAGCTGAACAGGTTCTTATCCGGATCCCCAGGATGAAAAGAGGCCCCAATGACAAGGGGGGCCTGCCTTTTTGCCCTGAGCTTGGAATGCTATTGGACAATGGTAGACCTCGACATGCGGGGTAACAGTCTAAAGCTTCCTGCACAGAGGCGGTGTTCTGCCCACTGAGGAATTTATATAAATAGAGTTCTGCTGAACAGGCCTCAGGACTCAGAATTTAACTTAACAATGGTCTTTCCCATTAACTAGATTTCAGACAACATCAGGTTCTTCTGTCCCAGCTCTTTTTTTTAATAGTCACCCAGGCTGGCCTAGGACCTGTGATCCTCCTGCCTCAGTCTCCTGAGTAGGTGAAGTAACAGGCCTATGCCACCAAGCCTGTCTTGGAAAGTACTTCAGTTGACTCTTGTCCTTGACTGGGATACAGGATCTCCAAGGGCCTGGTTCTTCCATCTTCGGAGAGCTGGAAGCCTCCACTGAACCCCAGAGAGGCTTCAAAAATAACTCCTCAGATCTGGCTGTTGCTTCAAAACAAGAGCCTCCTGAGACAAGTCAGAGGAAGCTCAGGCTGCAAAATATGAGTCTGGAGGCATTGCTTGTTCAGCAGGAGAGCGCTGGCTGGTCTTCCAAAGGACCTGAGTTCAGTTCTGCTCCCCAGACTCCCTCCTCACAGGCACACCCACATACACACATATGCATATAATTAAAAAATAAAAACAAGCCAGGTGCAGTGGTTCTTTAATCCCAGTAGAGGAGGCAGAGGCAGAATCTTTGAGTTTGAGGCTAGCCTAGTCTGTGTAGCAAGGGCAGGCAAGGCTGTGTAGAGATAAATCTTTAAAAGATAAACTAGCTGGGCAGTGGTGGCGCACGCCTTTAATCCCAGCACTTGGGAGGCTGAGACAGGTGGATTTCTGAGTTCGAGGTCAGCCTGGTCTACAGAATGAGTTCCAGGACAGCCAGGGCTATACAGAGAAACCGTGTCTCGAAAAACAAAACAAAAACAAACACAAACAACAATATAAAGTAGTCCTTGGTTAGCTATGGCATCCCTGCAACAGGGATCAGCTAGCTGAGGTAACGTGCTGAGCCAGGCCTACAGCTTCCCTTGTGAAAACAATTCCACTGACACAAACTCAGGCAGACTCATTTGGGTGTGGTCTGTTGTACTCGCTGCAATGTTGGAATGTCCGAATGTACAGACTGTTCTTTGGCCCATCAATCTTATTCCCAGACTGCAGGAGTCTCTTCCACCCAGCTAGTTAGTAAAGACTTCAAACTCTGTCAAACTCTTTTTTCCTTCCTCTGTCTTCACAGAGGCAGAATCTTTACAGCATGGCCCCTTGCTTCATGTCTGGGAGCATGGGTTCACTCGCTCGGCACCTAAGGTAACCTCAATTCACTCGCTCGGCACCTAAGGTAACCTCAATGCCGAGCCCTCGAGTGCACTGCAGATGCTATCACATGCAGGAATGGAGTGTTTGTTGATCAACTGTGGATCAGCTGTATGAAGAATACCCTGAGGTGTTGCTCACAGGGCTGAAATCCCCATCTATAAAGCAAACAGTTGAGGGGCATTTAATACTCACCATGCTGTGTACTGCCACCTCGGTCTAATTCCAGAACAGTCTATCACTTTAATAAGAGGCTATCCCCAAGAAGCAACCACTCCTGTTCCCCTAGTCAAGCTTGCTGCTGTTGGACATTTCCTTCTTTCTTTTTTTTAAAAAAAGATTTATTTATTTTATTTATATATGAGTGCACTGTAGTTGTCTTCAGACACATCAGAAGAGGGCATCCTATTACAGATGGTTGTGAGCCACCATGTGGTTTCTAGGAATTGAACTCAGGACCTCTGGAAGAGAAGTCAGTGCTTTTAACCGCTGAGCCATCTCTCCAGTCCCCGTTGAACATTTCTTATCAATGGTATCACACACTGTGTGTAATTTTAAATTTTTTTTTCTTTTGAAGCAAGGTCTCCCTGTGTAGTCCAGGCTGGCTTAGAATTTTGTATGCTCAGCCAGCCAGATGGATCAGGAACTAAAGGTATTTGCCACCAGGGCTGACAATCTGAGATCATCAGAGATGGTCTGAGTGCCATGACCCGCTTGATGGAAGGAGGATCTCGAGCCCTACCAGTCCTCCTCTGCTCTCCACACATGCTCAGTAGTACACACACCCACAAACCCACAAACGCCACCCCTCAATTAACTTACTAAATGAGTACATGTAAAGCAGAAGTTGTTGTTTCGTAGCCCAGGCTGTCCTCATCCCAGCAACCCTCACCTCAGCCTCCTGAGGATTGGGATTGTAGGAGGCCCACCCTGCTGTCCCAGCTGTGGACTTTTCTTTTGTGTGTGTGGTATGCATGTGATTGTGTGGGTGCTCCAAATGGAGGCCGGAGCAGGACGTCAGTAATGTCCTTTGTCACCATCCACCTGATTCCTTTGAGACAAAGTCTCTTGAATCCGAAGCTTACAGTTTTGGGTAGGCTGGCTGGCCACTGGGCTCCTGGCATGATACCAGAGAGGTTGGCCTCTGGTCTCCACAGATGTGATATGTAATACTCAGCCCACTCTACCCCCACCCCTGCCAACACACACACACACGCACATACACACACACACACACACACAACCACATACACACATACACACACACATACACCCCCCCACATATATACACACTCTCCCTCACACACACACACACACACATACACACACACACACACACCCCCACACACACATATATACACACTCTCCCTCACACACACATATACACACATATACTCCCCACAAATACACATAACATACACTGCCACACACAGACACACACATTCACGTACACATATGCGCGTGCTCACACATCTTAACCTCCCATGTGGGATTTTGCAAGCCACCCGCCCCAAGTGACTGTCCCATTTGTTAAACCTGACAGCCTGTGTCACTCTGAACATGTTTCCCAGCAGCCCCTCTCAGGCCTCGGTGACAGTGATGACTCCTTTTGCCTTCTCTGTTTTGTAGTCATTGAGTGGGAGATTGAGTGTGGCCTACTGAACTCAGCACGAGGGGATCAGGGAGCTACTGTTTTCCTGAGAGATGTAAAGGACCTCAGTAAACACATCTTGGATGATTGCTCTCTGAAGATGGTGGATCGGCTGGCAGATGGCTGCCTGGATACCAATGCCCAGAGTTATCTCAGTGGTCTCAAAGAGCGCATACTGGATGCTCAGCCTGGAGCCCTAAAGTCCCACCACCTGCTCTGGAGCCGTGACCTGGTCAACCCCAAGAACAAGGCTCACGCCCGTTACCTGAAGCAGTTGAGTGAGCAGTTCGTGGCTAGGACCAACCATCAGGTCCTGGAGCAGCTGCGAGAGCTGGAGTTGACCAGACAGGAGCTGGGTTGGCTCTACCAAGAGATCCGCCACCACCTCTGGCAGAGCACAGAGTCTACGAAGTTGTTCTGCGGCCGCCAGGAGCTCCTGGCCCAGCTCGGGCGGCAACTAAGACAGGATGAGAGCCGGACACATACTCCCTTGGTTCTCTTTGGACCACCAGGCATAGGGAAGACCTCCCTCATGTGCAAACTGGCCCAGCATGTACCAGAGCTGCTTGGCCACAAGACAGTGGCTGTCCTGAGGCTGTTGGGGACGTCAAAGCTGAGCCTGGATGCCCGTAGCCTCCTCAGGAGTCTGTCCTTCCAGCTGTGCTTGGCATACGGGCTGCCACTGCCCCCAGCCCAGGTCCTGGAGGCCCACAGCAGGGTGGGCCACTTCTTCCAAACTCTCCTCCACACTGTGTCCCGGAGGAACTTCGAGTCTCTTGTGTTGCTCCTGGACTCCATGGATGACCTGGATTTCGCACGCCATTCTCCGAGGGTCTCTTGGCTACCTCTCAAGTGTCCTCCGAGGGTGCACCTCATCCTCTCTACATGCTCAGGCCAGCAGGTGTTACACAACCTACAACAGACCCTCAAGGACCCCAGTGCCTACTGGGAGGTGAAGGCCCTGTCTGGAAGTCAAGGCCAGGAGTTCATCCAGCTGCTGCTGGCTGCAGAGAGGAGGATGCTGAGCCCAGGTCAGAGAGATGTCCTCTGGGCCAGCCTCCCAGAGTGTGGCCACCCAGGAAGGCTAAGGCTGGCCTTCGAGGAGGCCCGGAAGTGGGCCTCCTTCACTGTGCCAGTGCCCTTGGCCACTACAGCAGAGGAAGCCACACACCAGCTCTGTATCCGCCTGGAGGAGACACATGGGCAGCTGCTGGTGGCTCATGTACTAGGCTATATTGTGTCTTCCAGGTAAGTTTGCCTCTCTCTCCCATCTCCTCCTGCCCTCCCTCCCTCCTTCCCTCCTTCCTCCCTCTGACCTTTCCTCTCTCTGGCTGTCTCCCCTCCCTCTTTCTTTTTGTTGGTTGTGTGTGTGTGTGTGCAGTGTGCACATTCTGAAGACAGAGGACTTTGGTGTCCATCTTTCTCACTCCCCACATAACTGCTTTACGACGGGTTCTCTTGATGAACCTGGATCTAGGCTGACCCCAGTGAGCCCACCATTCCTGTCTCCAGGCTTGGGCCACACCCACATAGCTACACCCTGCCTTTTACTGGGCCTCTGAGGATTTGCACTAAGGTCCTAAATCTCCCAGAGCAAGTTCTCCTTCCACTGAGCCATATGTATGCCTGTTTCCTTCCTTTTTAGCAAGGATTTGGACAGAACCTGGGTTTTGTGGAGGATAGGCAGGTGCTGCATGATTGAGCCTGGGCCCCAGACCTGCATGTAGACTTTGTATCTTACTGCTTTGTTAAAAAGAGTTTATCAGCTCAGAGTGTTTCTTGGTGGGATCTTAGGGTTTTAGATATAGAATTCTGTGCATTTTTTTTTTTTTTGGTCTTATTACTCTGGCTAAGACTTCAAATTCTGAGAGAAGACAGAGTGACACGCATGTCCCATTTTTTATTTCAGCTGACATGTGCATAATGTGTTGGTGGTCACTTTGCCTCCTATAGCTGTTATTGAAAGACCCCCGAGTTTGGGGAGACCCTCACTCAAGTCTCGGGAAGACGTGACCCCCCCAATGACTCATGAAAGACCAAACTTGCTGCAAGCACACGAGGTTTATTCGGGAAGGCAGTGCACTGGGCCAAGCTCATAACCCACACCTGGGCAGAGCAGCTTGACCCTGAGCAGCTGAAGTTCATTGTGACATCTGTGGTTGATCAGCAGGATAGGAGTCAAGGCAAAACAACCATTTCCCAGAACTGTCTAGGGGGGGTGAGTTTAGCCCATCTTAGGCCCTGGGTGACCTATGGCTTTAGTGCTGAGTCTAGGGGCATTTTTCTTCTCTTTTAAAAGGCCAGGGTCTTTCATTATCACCTCAGGGCTGTGGTGGTCCACTTTGATACATGGAGTCAACAGAGAGGAAAGTCTTAGGGAGGTTTTGTCTGGCTCTGGTAGGCCTTTGGGCATGCCAGTGGGCATGTGTGTGTGTGTTCATGCATGTGTGCATGTGTGTGATGTGTGTGTGTGTAAAGCACATTTGTGTGTGTGTGCTCATGTGGGTGCATGCATGTGTGCATGTGTATATATGTATCTGTACATATGTATGTGTGACGTGAGTGTGTCTATCTATCTGTCTGTCGGGGGGCGGTGCCTTGATTGTTCCTTAAATAGGAGGACCTGACCAGAACATGGTAGTAGCAGCATACATACATGAGCTGGCCCTGGATGGTGTGGGAGGGAGGAGCCAATGGAGCATAAGTGGAGAGCAGGTGGTCCAGGCGAGCATTTAGTCCTCTCTGCTGGTGACTGTGGCTGTGCTCTCTAACCAGCTAAGTGCAGCAACTCTGCCTGTGACTTCCTTGCCAGGGTAGCCTGTGGCCTGGGATTGTCTGCCTAACAGCCTCTTCCTCCCAATAAAGTGGTCAGGGCATTTTATTACAAGGGCTGTCAGTCTTCATCTTGGTCTTTGCTGCTGTATTGAGACAATCGAGTGTGTGATTTTTTTTTTAAGCCTCTGGTTCAATGTTGATTCATACAGCACTGCTTTATTACCCTTTCAGTTTTTTGTTTGTTTGTTTGTTTTTGAGACAGGGTCTCTCTGTATAGCCCAGGCTACTCTGGAATTCACTATGTAGACCAAGCTGGCCTTGAACTCACTAAGATCCTCCTGTTTCTGCCTCTTGATTGCCAAGATTAAAGGTGTGTGAAACCACACCCAGCTCAATTTAGTTTTTAAAGATTTATTTTATTTTTATTCATGTGAGTGCTTGTGTCCAGGAGGTTGGGGTATGAATGCAGAGGCCAGAAGAGGCATCAGACCCTCTGGAGCTGGAGTCACAGACAGCTGGGTAGGTGCTAGAGAACAAACTGAGATCCTCTGCGAGTAACCAGCATTCTTTATTTTTTTAAGATTTATTTTTTATTTATTATATATATATATATATGAGTACACTGTAGCTGTACAGATGGTTGTGAGCCATCATGTGGTTGTTGGGAATTGAATTCAGGACCTCTGCTCTCTCTGGCCCCGCTAGCTCTGGCCCTGCTTGCTCCCAAAGACTTGTTTATTATTATATGTAGCTGTCTTCAGACACACCAGAAGAGGGCATTAGATCATTATGGATGGTTGTGACCCACCATGTGGTTGCTGGGATTTGATCTCAGGACCTCTGGAAGAGTAGCCAGTGCTCTTAACTGCTGAGCCATCTCTCCAGCCCCAGTAATAAGCATTCTTAACCACTGAACCCTCTCTCCAGTCCTTAATTCAGGGAGGGGTAAAGGGTGGGGCTGGAGGGGTAAGGGTAAGGTACTGTGATCATATATAGACACCTCTTGTGATGGCTGATCTCGGTTGTCAATCTGACACCCCGGGCATAGGAAACCCCAGAGGAGTGGTCTATGGAGCATTTTTAAAATTACTAGTTGATAGGAGGGTCCAGCCCGATGTGGGCAATGCCAGCCCTGGGCTTCACCTCCAGCCTCCAGGTAGGAACCGGCCTTGAGCTCCTACCCTGGCTCCATGTAGCAAAAGGAACATTTTTCTCTCTGAGTTGATTTCCTATTTTAGGCCTTATTATGTATCCTTGGCTAGCCTAGAACTCACTATGTAGACCAGGCTGGCCTTGAACTCTCAGAGATCCTCCTGCCTCTAGTTCCAGAGGACAACTTGCAGGAGTCAGTTCTCTCCTTCCACCATGTGGGTCCCAGGTGGAACTGGGATGGTCCTGTTGGCAGCTGTTGCCTTTACCCTTTGAGCCATATTGCTAGCTCAGTATAATAAGTTCTAGAAGCTATAAGCATAACATGAACATAATACATACTATAGATGCTGTATAATGAACTCACATGTTTGTGCATACTAAGTTATATGTCTGTCTATATCAGCTCAAGTCTTTTTATTTTTATTTGTTTGTTGTTGTTTGTTTGTTTTTTTGAGACAGTGTCTCTCTACATAGCTAGGGCTGTCTTGGAACTTGCCATGTAGACAGACTGGCCTTGAATTCATAGAGATCCATCTACGTCTGCCTCCCAATGCCTGCTACCATGCCCTGCTCTAAAATATTTATTCTTATAGTTGTGTGCTTATCAGCATGCTGGTCTATGCACCTCACTGCTGGTCAGATCTTCTAGGAGCTGTCCGACTTGGATGCTGGGAATTGAACTCAATCTTCTCTCCAAAAGGCTCTTTACTCAGCCATCTCTCCAGCCCTTAAAAAATTTTGTGTGTGTGTAGCCCAGGCTGTCCTAGAACTCACTATGTAGCTAAGAATGACCTTGAGCTCCTGATCCTCCTGGCTCCATCTCTCCAGTGCTGAGATAGCACCCCCTGAGCCTGGAGAGTGGTCTGTGCATTGTTCTGCAGATGTGCATGAAGAGAGGGTGTCTGCAGTAATCTGTGCATCAGCTAGTCCTTGGTACTGTAGGGGTGTGTTAGTCCAAATGCTGATCTGGTCGTTCCCTCGAATCCTCCTCACAATGTGCTGTGCCTCCTCACCCTCAGGTACGGTCTCTCAGAAGCAGAGCTGAAGGATGTGCTGTCTTTGGATGATGAAGTCTTGCAGGCTGTGTACCGGGACTGGACGCCACCCAGCAAAGAGCTGCTGCGCTTCCCGCCCCTGCTGTGGGTGCGGCTCCGCCGGGACCTGGGACACTGCCTGGTCAGGAGGCCTGTGGATGGCTGCATGCTACTGGCCATTGCACACAGGTAGGCCCTAAGAAGGGACAGCTTTTGTGGGATTCTGAGAGCAAAGGTTGCCAACCAAATCCTTGACTTCTTTTTCTGGGGTAGTCAGGCAAGCTAGCACAAACCAGGGTCCAGTGTAAACTCTATATACCCAATTTGTCGGTTTGGTGCATTTATTTGAGTGTTGTGTGAGGTGCTATGGGACCCTAAGCAGAGGCTCCACCCCAGAGCCACGCCCCAAGCCCCTCACGGAGGGATTCTAGGTAGGGGCTCCACCCCTAGCCGTACCTCAGCCTTCTCTCTCTCTCTCTCTCTCTCTCTCTCTCTCTCTCTCTCTCTTTCTCTCTCACCCTCACCCGAGTTGTGTGAACATTTGGAGAACAGAGGCTGACCTCAGGTTTTTTTCTCTATCGTTCTTCACCATGGTTTTGAGATAGGGTCTTTCACTGAGCCTGAAGATAGCTAACTCAGCACATTGGCTGTGCAACAAGACTCCTAGACAACTCTTGTTTCTGCTCCCTCCCAAGTGCTGGGGTTACAGTTTCTTCCCACCTCAGTGGGCTTCACTATGTGAATTGGGGATTTGAACTCAGATCCTTATGCTTGCACAGAAAGCATTTTACCCACTAAGCCGTCCTCTGGACCTCTTTTCACTTTTTGATTTCCCATCATGTCTTGTTAACTTGCCCAGACTGGTCTAGCCACACATGACTTCAACTTGTTAGCTTCCTGCCTCTTGAATAGCTGCAATGACAGTCTTGTACCACCATACCAGGTCAAAGGTTCATTTTATATTTATTTATTATTTTCTGTATGTGTGTGGATGGGTATATGGTGAGTGTGTAGAGGCCAGAGAACAACTTTGGGGATTGGGTTTCTCCTTTCATGATGTAAGTGGCAAGGATTGAATTCAAGTCATGAAGTTTGACAGCAATCATTTCTACCCACTGAACAATCCCACTGCCCCCAAAAGCAGAGAGAGAGAGAGAGAGAGAGAGAGAGAGAGAGAGAGAGAGAGAAGGGTCATTTTAGAGACCAGTTTAAGTAAGAAACAGGCAGGACAGGGGTAAACAAACAGCCTCTGAGCTCGCACTGTCCCTGGGCCATCAGCCTGCACTCTTTCTCCACAGACAGCTGTCCCAGGTGATCCAAGTTCGATATCTGTCTGGGCCTGAGAGAGCCAAGAGGCATGGTGTGTTAGCTGAATTCTTCTCTGGAGCCTGGAGCCAGGGGATCAAGAAACTTATCACTTTGCCGCTCGTGGGGAAGCCCCTGAACCTGGACCGCAAGGTGAGGCCACCGGCCACTCTATTTCCAGAGCCATGTGTTGCCGTGACTGTCCTTTTCCCTCTTAAAACACCTTCTGAATCCCCTTTGGTCCCCTCTCACAGTAGTGAGGCAACCCCTCAGCCCTGACATGTAATTTTGGGTGCCAGGTCTCAGTAGACACATGGCTGCTGTTTTGCACTAAGTATTTTTGGGGCGTATGCTATTGATGAGGATAAAATATAAATGTCAATCAACACTGGGCTGGTTGAAAATGCTCCACCTCCTACTATGTCAGCTCCTCGGCTAGGAAGGAACAGCCTCCCTGCTGTCAGCAGGCGATGTCTGAGCTGAACCTCAGGAGAGGGCTGTGACTCTTCTTTAGATGAAGACTTACGCCTTGGTTGAATATCTGAAGCCACATTAACAAGGAGGCATGATAAGTTGTCTCCAGAGAGGCTCAGGCAGAGCCTGACAAATACAGAGGCTGATGCTCGCAGCCAACCATTGGACTGAGTGTGGGGTGCCCGATGGAGGAGTTGGCGAAGGGACTGAAGGAGCTGAGGGAGTTTGCAGCCCCAAGGAGGGAGCAACAGTGTCAACTGGGCAGACCCCTCAGAGCTCCTGGAGACTGGACCAACAACCAAAGAACACACATGGAGGGACCCATGGTGCTGGCCACATATGTGGCAGAGGAGGGTCTTGTTAGCCACCAGTGGGAGGAGAGGCCCTTGGGCCTGAGGGTGTTAGATGCCAGGGAGGGAAGATGGGAATGGGTGGTGGTGGAGAGCACACTCATAGAGGTAGGGGGAGGGGGAATGGAATAGGGGGTTTCCAAAGGGGAAAACATTTGAAATGTATATAAAGTAAATATCCAAAAATTAAAAAATTACGTTATCTTTAAATTTAAAAAAAAAAAAAAAAAGCCAGGGCTTGAGAGAGCACTGGCTGCCCTAGCAGAGGGTACCAGTTTGGTTCCTAGCACTTAAATGGCTGCTCCAAGGGATCCAACACTCTCTTCTGGTGTCTGTGGACTCTGTGCTCATGTGGTGCACAGGTACACATGCAGGCAAAACACCCATATACCAGCATGGTGGAATTCACACCTTTAATCTCAGCACTCAAGAGGCAGAGGTAGGTGAGTCTCTATGAGTTCAAGTCCAGCCTGATCTATAAAGTGAGTTCAAGGCTGCATAGTGAGACTATGCTTCATAAAACCAAACTAACCTAGACAAAAAACCTATAACGGGGAATTTGGTGGCTCTCTGGGACTTGATGGCCAGTCTGTCTAGCAAAGTTGGTGTGATTCAGTGTGAGTCTGTCTCAAAAATTCACGTGGAGAGCAACTGAGGAAGAAATGTCTGTGCACTGTGCATACACATGGGTACATATGATTACTGAGTACACACAGAAGTGATCAACGGACAACACTCCCACACTCTGGAGACCTACTCTGGCCAGTCTTGCATATAATTTTTCCTGGTCCTTTCCCTCATGGGCCTTGGTGTTATGGACACCAAGGATGCTGTTCCTCTGTCTCCAGCTTGAGGCTCAGCTCAGCTCAGCTACCTCTGCCTTTAAGCAGCTTCCAGGATTTCCTCTCTGCTCTCCTAGCCCAGGACCTCTTGCTTCACTTCACTCTGTCTTCACAAGGAACAGTTCTAGAACGCAGTCTGGCCATGCCTCTCCTCTGATACCCCAATAGCTCTCCAGTGCCTCCGTCTCCAGTCTGAGCTGGTTAGCCTGCCTGCCACAGTCTGAGCTGGTTAGCCTGTCTGCCAGGGGTCATCTGCTGCCCAGTCTGAGTCTCCTCTGCCTTATGAGGGTCTGCCTAAGTTCACTGTGCTCTCAGCCTCCAGGTCTTTGTCTGTCATTGGGTTTTTGTTTTGTTTTTATTTTTGTTGTGTATGTTTGTTTTTGTTTTGGGGATGGGAGTCTCACCTTTCTGTCTAAGTTGGCCTAGAACTTAAGCTCAAGTGATCCTCCTGTCTCTGCCTCCTGAGGATTAGGGACTGCAGATGAGCACCATAGTGCCCGGCAATGCCACTGCTCTGAGGTATTTTAGCAGAGAGACCCGGAGGCCCAGCTCCAATGTCCCACCTTCAGCAAGACTTTCCCATTTTGCTACATGCCTCCTTCTTGAATTGCTCAAGCCCCAGGTCCCCTCTTCTGTCCCAGCCTGGCTGTGGGAGGTGATGGGTATCTCTGTTTGCTGCTATGTCCCTGTCTCCTCCAGCACCATCTGGTGCCACCTTGGTCAGTGTTTGTGGCATGAAGGAAGCACTTAAATTCAAGCCCAAGCTGATGCCATTTCCCACCTCCTCCAGGTGGCCCCACAGCCACTGTGGTTCTCAGCAACAGTGGCCAACCAGAGGAAGCTGACCGAACTGCCCTTCCATCTGCTGCATGCAGGCCGCTTGGAGGAGTTGAAGCAGGAGGTGCTAGGTAAGGGGGCCATGACAGAGGCCATGAGGGCCTTAGAAGCCTCACCTATCTAACCATCCATCCACCCATCCATCCACTTATCCATCCATCCACTCATCTATCCATCCATCCATCCATCCATCCATCCATCCATCCATCCATCCATCTATCCATCCACTCAGCCATCCATCCATCCATCCATCCATTCATCTATCTATCCATCCACTCACCCATCCATCCACTCAGCCATCCATCCATCCACCCACCCATATGTCTATCTATTTATTCATCTATCTGGCACAACTTTACTGGTTTAACTCTGTAGTTTTCCCTTCAGTACCAACCTCTACCCACTTATCGGTCTCTCATCTATATGTCCATTTAGGCAGATTTCTGTCCATTCATCTATTCATCAACCTGTCCACCCCTCAGTCTATCTATGTATCTGTTCCATCCACCTATTTTGCCACCCACTGTCCATACCTATGATTTTCAAACAACAGACATTCTTACTCAGGAGACACTTGGCAAATCCTGAACACATTTCTGAGAGTTATACTGCAGGCAGAGGTTGCTGACAGCATCTGGGGTGGAGTTCCAGCCATGGCTCCATGTTACATCAACCACAGCTCAGTGTCCACCACAGAAACCCATCAGCCTCAGTGCAAGAAATGCTGAGTGTAAGACCCCAGGAAGACAGGATGGCCATTCTCCAACTCTCAGAATGATCCACTCCCTGTCCTTCACAGGGAACATGAGTTGGATCTCCTGTCGAGGCATCTCTGGGGGCATTGAGGACCTGCTGGATGATTTTGACATGTGTGCCCCTCACATGGACTCTCCTGAGGTCAATCTGGTCAGAGAAGCCATCCAGCTGTGCCACCCTGCCATGGAGCTCCGGGGCCTAGGTGAGTGTCCCGGTCTGACAGGCTATGTTGTGTACTGGTCTCCAGAAATACATTCTTCCCAGAGGACTGCAAGTTGACTTTTCACCAACCTACATGTCCATCTGTCAATCATTCATTCATCTGCCCATCCACCCATTCATCCACCTGTCTATCCATCTACCCATCGACCCCCCAACTTTCCATTCACAAATCTCTCCACCCATCCCATCCATCCATCCATCCATCCATCCATCCATCCACCCACCCACCCAGCCACCCACCCACTCATCCATCCATCCATCCATCCATCCACCCACCCATCCCATATCCGCCTGTCTACCCATCCACCCGTCCATCCGCCTGTCTATCCATCCACCCATCTACCCATTGATACTCCAGCCCTTCCATTCACAAATCTATCCACCCATTCACACATCTATATGTGTCTGTCTCCATCCACCCACTATGTCACTTTCTTGTCTAACTCCACAATGCTTCCTTCAAAACTAACTTGTAGAATTTGGAATGCAGCCAGGAAGAACTTTAGAACAAAACCTGAAAAAACAATGCTGTCCTTCCCTCTGGGCCTGCATTTTTCTTTAGACAGGTTCAGACAGGAAGTATTTCAGGGAAATGAAGGGAATTGTGTCCAGACTTAATAACAGGAGACAAAATAAGTTCCATGGATTTTGGTTTTGTTGTTGTTTTTCAAGACAGGGTTTCTCTGTGTAGCCCTGGCTGTCCTGGAACTCACTCTGTAGACCAGGCTAGCCTTGAACTCACAGAGATCCACCCACTTCTGCCTCCTGAAGGATTTTTAATTGATGAAATACAGGAAAAAAAGGAGAATTGCAGGGGTTGGGAAGATGGCTCAGTTAGCAGAGTGCTTGCCATGAGAATGGGCTGACTTGCCATTAGATCCCCAGAGCACACATAAGAAGCCATTGTGGTGCTGCACATCTCCCGTGCTCAGTGTGGGGTGGAGGCAGGAGGATCAGAGGATCTGATGGCCAGTTAGTCCAGCTGAACTTGTGGGTTTCGAGGTCAGTGAGACCCTCATACCAAATTGGAGAGTGGATGTAAAAGACACTGACAGGGACCACTGGTAGCACATACATGTGAGTGCACATGCATGTGCACACATGTGAGCATACACACATGAGTATACAAATATGAACACTTGAACATGTACACATACATGTATTGCAAATGCATACTTGAACATGCATACACACATAAGCATGCACACATAAGCGTACAACACGTGCATGTATGGAGCATGCATATGAGAGTGCACGTATGCATACAGCACACACAGAATAATCACTGTAGGCAGATGGGGTGATGCACCGGCTTTCCCAGGACTCAGGTGCCTGAGGCCAGAGAACTATTCCAAGTTTAGTGCTAGCTTTGATTACATAGCCTGAGCTATGGTATGACACCCTGCTTGAACAAGCCACACACATGTGCACACACAAAGGAGAAAAGCACGTGTTCTATGAAGATTGTCTTTCCTTCCCTCAAGACAGAGTCTCACGGTGTAACTCAAGCTTCAAAACCACAATCCTCCTACCTCAGTCTTGTGGCCAAAGGTGTGAGCCACCATGTGCAGCTTTATGAAACCTGCCCCTTCTTCTGGGCTTGAGGATCTCTCAGCTTTGTCAGTTGGTGCTTCAGATGGTATCTTGTTTCAGGTGTTATTTTTTATCTACTTAAGTGCATTTATATTTTTATTCTGTGGGAGTATGTGTGTGCCACAGTGCCTATGTGGAGATCAGAGGACAAGGTCTCATTTCTCTCCTATCATGTGGCCCTCGTTGATGGCAATCACCTTTGTATGTGGAGCCATCTCGTCTGCCTCAAGATTTTATTTGAAAGTAAATTTGGGGTGGGGAGTCCCAGGCTAGAGCCCCAACATTGGTGGTTCCCAGAGAAACAGCCTAGCCTCTCACCTGACTCAACAGGTGACAAGCTGCGTGGAGGAAGATTAGGGTGTTCAAGGTCTGCCTTAACTACATAAGACCTGCTGACAAAAGAAAAAGGAAGGAGAAAGGGATGGAGGGAGGAGGAGAGGGAGGAAAAGAAAAGTTAAACCAGGAGAAGTTAGGTCCTGGGCCATGGCTTTGTTAGTAAAGTATTCTCTGTACAAGCGTGAGAACCTGAGTTCAAATCCCTAGCCCCACTTAGGAGCTCAGTGCAGCAGCAGGCACCTGCAATCCCTGGTGCATGTCAGAGTGAAAACCCAGGGATACAGTCAGGTAGATCCCAGTCTAGCTGAATACGTGAGATAGGCTCAATGAGAGACTCATCTCAAAAGATATATGGCTCATTACATAAAGGTTCTGTGGCCTGGGGACCTGAGTTCAGTCCTGGGACTCACGTGCTGGGAAGAGAGAAGTGATTCCCACAGGTTCTCCATTGACTGCCACACATGCACACAAAGAAAAAAATGAAATAAAATGTAAAGAACTAAACTGTCAAACAATTCAAAGATAAATTAATAATCTTAGAGTTTGGTAAACCACACCTGTGGGTGTATCAGGTGTGTTCTGTGGATATCTTTGTCCCCCTTATTTGTCTGATGCGGGGTGTGTGTGTGTATGTGTGTGTGTGTGTGTGTCTGGTGTGTGTATTGTGTGTGTCTGATAGGTGTGTTGTGTGTGTAGTGTGTATTTGGTGTGTGTGTGGCTGGCCTGGGTTCTGAAGATCGAACTTAAATCCTCATGCCTGTAAGGCTGGCATTTTAGTAGCTGAGCCACCTCTCCATCCAGGGTGTTTAGGCGTCCTATGACATTAGGTCCCACCCCATAGCTGTGCAATCCCATTACCACCCTCCCCCACCCTCTCCGACACTTGCCCTTCTCCCCTAGCCACTTCATTCCCTATCTCCCTCCCCAGGTCCAGGCTTCTTCCTCTGAGGGTGCTTTTCGGCTCCCTCCTTGAATTTGAAGGCTCTACATACTTCCTATAAATTGTTTGAGACACAGTTTCCTGTGTCCCAGGCTGGCCTTGAACCCTTCATGGGCTGAAGGATGACTTTGAACTCCTGATCCACTTGCTGCCACCTCCCAAGTGATGGGATGACAGGGATATACTACCATTTTTGCTTTATGTGGTGCTGGGAATGGAGCCCCAGGCTTTGCACATGTTAGAGGAGCATGCTACCTACTGAGCCATCCCCCACAAGGACTTTGCAAAACTCCCTTCAGTTACAACCAAGCAGCAGATGGAGTGTGGTAACAGATATAACCACCAGAGGGCATCGCAGGCAGCACATGTTCCCAGTGCATTTCTCCGAGCATGGCTGCCCTGCAAGAGACAGTGTAGCTTTTAGGGAGCTGGTTCTCATCCTCCGTATTTATTTATTTATTTATTTATTTATTTATTTATTTATTTAATATGTATATTTAGGTGCACATGCAGGGTAGAGGATGCAGGATCTATAGCCTCTGTTCTTTTTCAGTCAGAGTCATGCTATTGACCTGGCTTTGAACTCTTTTTTTTTTGGTTTTTCGAGACAGGATTTCTCTGTGTAGCCCTGGCTGTCCTGGAACTCACTCTGTAGACCAGGCTGGCCTCGAACTCAGAAATCCGCCTGCCTCTGCCTCCCAAGTGCTGGGATTAAAGGTGTATGCCACCACTGCCCATGTGCTTTGAACTCTTAATCCTGCTGTCTGAGGCTCCTGAGAGACCGGACACCAGGCATGAACAGAAGTGCCCATTGGGATACACTGATGGCCCAGCAGAGATGCTTGTCCCTGGCTAATGAGCAGGGAGGGGCTGAAGGCTGCCAGATGGGCTTCACGGATGAGGCCAAACAGCAGTTTGGGGTGGTAGCACTTGACTGGAGTCGGGGAGTTTGGCAGAGGTGGCATTTGAAAGCTGGGCACAGTTTATGCACTGAGCCTCTCATCTCCTTCTGTCTTCCTTTCCTCTTTCATCTGTCCATCTATCTACCTCTCCAGTCTTCTGCCCACATTTTGCCAATCTGTCCATGCAGCTCCTTTCCATCCTCACATTCATCCATCTTCCCACCCACTGCCCATCCATCCATCCACCATGCACCTTGATCTCAGCTACTTGGGGAGCTGAAGTGAGAGGTTCTCTTGGTCCCAAGAGTCAAGGCTGATTGGGGAATAACAAAATGAATAGCCAATTAGTTAATGAACTCATTGATCCAAAAGTACCCCTTGGAGAAGAATGACTGGTTTGAGGAAGAGCTTCAGGCAAAGGGACGTGGTCAGCAGAGCCTAGGGGCTGACCGCTATTCTGTGCCCAGAAGGCAGGGGATGGATGGGATGACAGGCCTGAGGCTGAGGGGTCCCAGCTTCCCTTCCCTTCTGCAGTCTTGTAAGAGTTGGGGCTCACTGGTGTGGCGAGGTTCATCCAGGCAGATGACACCCCATTTTTTTGCAGAGAAGAGTGTCTTGTACACCGAGCTCCTGGCCAGGCTCTTTTTCTTTGCTGCATCGCATTCAGCAATGATCGGACAGCTGTGCCAACAAGCCCAGAGCTGGTTCCGTGCTTGCCCCCACCCGATGCTGGTGCCTCTGGCAGGATTCCTGCAGCCGCCTGGTGGACTGCTTCGAGCCACTCTCACTGGATGTCACAAAGGTGAGTGTCCCCAACATCACAAAACTCACACCAGCTCGCTGTGTATTCAGGGCCCAGACACCAGATATCTGGGGCTCCCCTCTGCTAGGCAGGAGGACCCGAAGTCTCACTGGGACCTTTCCTTGCCTCCTCATGCTGACTAGGCTTTCTGTGTCCCCTGAGACTGTAGATTGCTGCTGTAAATACTGCTGGATCCTGGAGCTGGCAGACTCTTGCCTGTGAGGTTTTGTCCTAGAGAGCTGCTGGCAACAGGGTTCCACAGGACTTAAGTTCTGACATGGTTGTGTTCCCATATGTCCCCTCTGTGCAACTTGCCCACTACGTACCCACACAGATACATATCTGCCCCCTCACCCGTCACCTGTCCACCCACACATTCACCCACCAACTTTATCCATCAGTTGATCCCCTCACTAACCACCGGTGTTTCCCTAAGTCTAGCCATCCACTTATCCACCCATACCCAGCAGAGGTTTTTGCTCATTCATCTATCTATTGGTATATTTGTTCATCAAACCATTGACCCACATATCCATTCATCCATCCCCACCCCCTTCTCTCCATCCAATCTTTCACTCATTATCCACCCCTCTGCATGTTAGCTATAGTTTTTTAAAGACATTTTCTTTTTAAAATTTTCTCTGTCTCTCTGTCACTGTCTGTCTGTCTCCGTGTTTCTGTCTCTGTCTCTCTGTGTGTCTCTGTCTCTCTCTGTGTGTCTCTGTCTCTGTCTCTCTCTCTGTGCATTACACATGTATAGGGGCTCTCACAGAGGACAGAAGAAGAGTCTGTTCTGATGTGGGTGTGGAGAACTGAACCCAGGTCCTCTGGGAAAGCAGCTGCCCTTAGCTAGGCCATCTGCAGGCACCTGTGTCTGTTCTTATATCACGATAGGCCTCACTTCTCCGTCCCTTAGTCCCTTATTAGGCCAGTTCCCTTCTTGACCCTTCCTCTCATTACTCACAGCAGCTTAGCAACAGACCCAGGAACTGCTGTGAGCAAGCTGTGAGCTTTGTCTTTCCACTTCCCTCCTGGCCTGCCCTCCTCCCTCCTTCCCTTTGTCTATTCCCATTATCTCTCAGCCATCGTGAGACCCACGCAGGGCTCCAGGCTCCAGTTCTGGCCATCCCACGCCCAAGGCAGCTTCTTTCCACATAGAAAATTTGACTGCTCAGAAGCCAGAGAGGAAATGACTCAACAGCTGTACAGTGCTAAGGACACTGCCATCACGGAACTAGGACTCTTTGAGAGTCTAACGATGACTTTATTGTCCAACTATGACTGCTGTAGCCCTTACTGTTATGGTGATATTCAAACCAGGGAGAAGGGGAGAGAGGAATGAACAGTATGCGTCTTCCTTTTAGAAGCATCACTTAGAAGAACTTGTGTCTACTCTTATGTCATTGACTAGTATTAGGACATCTCCAACTGTAAGGCTGTGAGAAAATAGTCTCCTTGTGTGAGCATTGGTATTTCTGTTTCTCTGTCTGTCTCTGTTTCTGACCCTGTCTCTATCTCTGTATCTCTGTCTCTCTTTCTCTCTGTTCTGGAGATTGTGTGGGTAACTATATACTCAGATAAAAACACATGAGCTTTAGGGCTTTCTCACTAAATGAAGAATATAAAATGGCTATGAACACAGATGAATCTGTGATGCTGTGATAGATTGGTGATGTCTGTCATGGTATAGTCAGGGTGTATTACCACTTAGAGGCTTTCCATCATGTCTGGGACAGGGATGCATCTGTGCTTTGTGGGCTTCCTCTTGTCATGTCAGGGATTGAGGAGGCTCTTCCCACCCTGGGCTTCTGTTTCCTGACTTGTTTAAGTAGCAATAAAAGTTTCCAAGATCACACAGTAACTTTGAGTACATAGGGGTCTGTATAGCTGGGCCAACTGTGAGTTAAAAGTCCCCACCAATCAACCCTTAACATCTGGGGAAACTGAGGCATGAAGAAGGAAAGGACTCAATGGCATTCAGAAAAGTCTGGTTTCTGCATGCTGAGTTTCTCTTTAAAACTCATTCATTGTATCTTTATGTGAATGAGTGTTTTGCCTGCATGTCTGTCTGGTGACTGCCTGCTTGGTTTTGGCACAGGGGTTCTTTAGGTCCCCCTTAGGTTCTTTCTCAATTATTCTGTACCTTATTCATTGATATGGAGTCTCCCAGTTGAACCCCAAACTCACCAATACAGCTATTCTAGCTACATAAGCTTCCTCCAGGGACCTTGGCTCTGCTGTATTTACATGGAGTCTGGGGATCCAAACTCTGGTCCACTTGCTTAGCTGCACTAAGCCATTCCTCTAGGTCATGGGCTGCTGTGATGTAAGGCTAACTGGGTACTTCTCGGCTCAGTGATGTTTTAACCAAAATCCACCGAGGTGAGACTGCTTGCATAAACTATTAGCAATCTCCATTTTCCTCCCCTCCTTCTCCTCCTCCCCCTTTTCCTCATCCTCCGAGTGTGTGTGTGTGTGTGTGTGTGTGTCTGTGTATGTGTGTGCATATGTCCATGTCTATGCATATCTACGTGTGCACATGTGTGCATGTGTGTGCATGTGTCAGTACACATATTACAGATCACGACACTGAGGATGATATTGCAGAGCTGGTTGCCCTCTGCCTTTAAATGGTCCTGGGATGGAGCTCGGGTGGCCAGGCTCATGGGGAGAACTCTTATTTTCTGGGACAGCCAACAGGCAGGTTGTCTGTCTATAAAAGCTCTCACTTGGTGTCTCAGGCTAGCTTGGAAAGCACTTTGTAACCCAGGTTGGCTTTGAGCTCATGAAAATCCTCCTGCTTCAGCCTCTTGGGTGTCTATGTATGTGCATGTGAGTGCAGTGCTACCAGAGGCCAAAGAGGGTGACAGATTCCTCAGAGCTAGAATTAGAGGAGGTTTTGTGCCTTTTATCAGGCAAGAGCAAGTGGACACTATCTCTCCAGCTCCCTGAGGTGCTATAGGAGAACCTCAGTGTGGGTCCTCACCTTTCACCATGTTTGTTTTATCGATTTATTTTATGTATCTGTCCAAGTGTATGTATTGTATGTAAGTACAGGCAGATAGGAGTCACCTCATGGGTGTTGTGAACTGAACCCTGGTCCTCTGCAAAGGAATTCTTAATCACTGAACTATCACTCCAGCCTGCCTTCCACTCTGATTGAGGCAGTGTCTCTCCTGTTCGCTGCCCTGTACTGTAGTTTAGTGGCTGTCAAGATTCCATGGAGTCTCCTGTCCTTCCCCTCCATCTTGTAGGAGGCTGGGGCTACATATGTTCATCCTACTGTGCCTGGATGTACATGGGATTTGGGATCCAAACTCCAGTCATCAGGCTTGCACACTGAGTGCTCTGCACATTGTACTACCTCCCAGCCCCCTTTCCCATCACAGACTAGGCTAGTGAGAGGGCTTGTCACCAATCCTAATGACCTGGGTCTGATCCTAGGAACCCACATGATGGAAGGAGATGACTTACTCCTGCAAGTTTTCCTCTGATTTACACACACACACACACACACACACACACACACACAGAGACATACACAAACACACAGAAACACACACAAACACACAGAGACCAGAGATACACACACAGACACACAGACATATATTCAGACATACACACAGAAACACACACACACACACACACATACTGACACATACACAGACATACACAAACACACACAGAAACACACATAGAGACACACAGAGACCAGACACACAGACACACAGACATATACTCAGACATACACACAGAAACATACACACATACACACTCACACACACATACATAGAGACACACAGACATACACAAACACACAGAGAGACACATAGACACACATACAGACACAGGCGAGCATACACAAACACACATACACAGAGACACATAGGCACGTACACAGACACACACACAGACACACACAAGAGACATACACATATATACATACAGATGTACAAACACACACAGAGACTCACAGACACACAAAGAGACACATACAGAGAGACACAGACATACACAGAGACACACACATAGATATACACACAGACACACACAGACATACACAGAGAGACAGACACAGAAACACACACACTCAAAGACACATATACACAGACACACACAGAGACACACACACATACACAGAGACATTTACAGAGACACAGACATACACACTTTAAAAAGTCTTTAATTACATAAAAAATCCATGGTATAGACAGTGTCTGGGCCTTCCTTCCAAAGTCTCTGTCCTTTCTGGCTGTGTGACTTCAGGATGGCCACTGGGTCTATTTTAGTTTTCCTGTTTATAAATGAGGGATCTTACAGACTCTGGCTGAGGCCACAGCTGTGAGCGCCCAGGTCCTCACTGTTACCTCTGTGTGTCTGCAGGCATCACCTCCATTGCGTGGAGCCTAGAGGAGAAACTCCTGGTGGTGGGCACCCAGGATGGCACCATGGTCGTGTGGGATGTGGAGGAACAACAGGCGGTCCACGTTCTAATGGGGCACACAGGTGACCAGTGAGGCGTGGGGTGGTTGCAGGCTGTCCCCAGGGCTCCTTCTGCCTCACACACTGACATCCCTGCACTGAGACTCTCGGCTTGCTGTACATCAGTCAGAACTGCATAGCAATTCACCTCACACACAGTGACTGCAAACAAGATTTCTATTTTAAAAAATTGGAGGCAGGGGATGGGGAGATTGGCTCAGAGGCTTAGTGTGCAAGTTCGGTTCCAGCATCCATGCTGGGTGGCTCACACTGCCTGTAACTCCAGCTCCAGGACATCCAATGACTTCTGGCTTCCACAGGCACCTGTAGACCCACAAAGACAGACAGACACATACACATACATACACATATATACACATATACATACACACATACACATATACACACACACATACACATACACACACATACATACACATACACACACACATACACACACACACTAAAATAATAAACTTTAACTTAAAAAGGCTGAAAGGCTAGGTTTTTTCTTTTTTCTTTTTTTTTTTTTTTTGGTTTTTGGTTTTTGAAGACAGGGTTTCTCTGTATAGCTGTATAGCCCTGGCTGTCCTGGAACTCATTCAGAAGACCAGGCTGGCCTGGAACTCAGAAATCCGACTGTCTCTGCCTCCCAAGTGCTGGGATTAAAGGCGTGTGCCACCAGTGCCTGGCAAGGCTAGGCTTATAACATAAAATATTTAAAAACTAAAACAAACTAAAAACAAACTAGTAAGTATGTAAGGGTGTGTTTCTTTTCTTTTTTTTTTTTCTTGTTTGGTTTTTCGAGACAAGGTTTCTCTGTATAGCCCAGGCTGTCCTGGAACTCATTCTGTAGACCAGGCTGGCCTTGAACTCAGAAATCTGCCTGCCTGTGCCTCCCAAGTGCTGGGATTAAGGGCATGTGCCACCCTGCTCGGCATAAGGATGTGTTTCAATGTGACATCTCATACATCACATATATTACATGTGACATCTATAATGTCTGAAACATGTTCACCTCCACTACCCATTCATGCTCTCCTTTCTCCCCTGTCTAGTCCCCTTATCTTCCTAGGCTTATCTCTCTTCCAAGGCTTATCTGCCTTGCTTTCCTTTGTGGGCTGTGCGGTGTGGGTCTTGGGGCATGAACCAATGCATGTCAGTAAGGTCATTAACAGGGGCTCAGGGGGAAGGTAGAACATCTACCTTCCCATCAACCATTAACTGCCTGTTAGTCCTCAGAGAGACATAGGACTCTTCCCTTCAATAACAGGCAATGATAGTCCCAGTCCTGTGCAGACCTTGTTTGCTATCACAGCTGCTTGAGCTCATGATCTTGTCATGCCTGAAAATGTTCCCATGATGCTTTGGTCCTCCTTCCCGCTCTTGTATTCTTTCCTCTTTCTATCCTATGATGTTCTCTAAGCCTTGTGGGATGTGATATAGATGACTCATTTGGGGGGTCTTCACTCAGCAGTCACCTTATGCTCACAAGCCACGTCTTCTGAGGGTTAGTGCCTCTAGCAGGGCTCTGCAGAGTGGTCCTTCCAGTCCCAGCAAGGCTGGCACGTGCCATGATACTCCACTGTAGTCATATGGGCAAGTGGCTACCTCATGATATTTTTAACTGAGACTGTTGATCTCTTGATGGGAGGAACTGCAAAGTCATCTTGTCAAGGGCAAGGGTCAAGGACAGTGTAGATAAGATTATCAAAGGCATGGATCAGGGAGGGAAAAAATTGTAGCCATTTTTGCAATGTGTCTTGGTCCATTTTCCGTTGCTGTAACAGAATGCTATAGACTGTACCTTATAAACAGCGGCAGATTATCTGAGTGATTGGCCTAGAGTACGGAAATCCAAAGATCCAGTCAGTGTGTCTCCCGTGCCATCATGCTCAAGAGCATTTGCTCCAGTATTGTTGCTGTGACAAAATACTCTACCAAGGGCTGGAGAGGTGGCTCAGTGGCTAGAAGCACTTGTCGCTCTTACGGAGGACCTTGCTTTAGCTCCTAGGAGCCCCGTAGTGGCTCACAGCCATCCACAATTCCAGTTCTAGATGATCGAATGCCCTGTTCTGACCTCCAGAGGCCCCAGGCACACACATGGTGCACATATATTCATAAAATAAAATAAACATATCCAAGAATTGTTTTAAAAATACTCCACTGAGGGGAGGATGGAATGTTATTTGTTCACAATTCCAGGTCACAGTCCTTCATAGCAGGGAAATCACAGTGGCAGGAGCTTGAGGCAGCTAGTCACACCCACAGTGAGAGCAGAGAGAGAGACAGACAGAGACAGAGAGATGGAGTGCAGAGAGACAGACAAAGAGAGACAGACAGAGAGAGACAGATAGACAGACAGAGACAGACAGAGACAGAGACAGAGAGACAGAGACAGAGACACAGAGACAGAGATGCAGAGACAGAGACAGAGAGAGAGAGCAGAGAGAATCATGCTTCAAGCTCTCCCAATCCACGCACACTCTCTTGCTTGCTTGCTTGCTTGTGCTCAGCTTGATTTTTCCACTTTTACACAGTTCAGGACCCTAGGCCTAGGGGATGGTGCTGCCCCACCCCTAGTGGTGGGTCTCCTCAGAGCAATTAGGGCAGTCATCAGTCTCCCACAGATCTGTCCACAAACAACTCCTCGTTCCCAGATGAGTCTAACTTGTGTTAAGTTGACAAAGAAACTATCACAGCATTGTACAGCAAAGGAAAGGGGACCAAGTGGCCCTTCTTATAACTACCCCGACTCCTGTGACTGTGATACCAATCTCCTCACGAGCTCTCATCACTAACCAACACAAAAAGGTTCCTTCTCTACACACCGTTGCAACAGATACATGAAGTTTTTTTGGGGGGGAGGGGGGAGACTTCCAGGTCACAGCCAATCCTAAAGGAGGTTTCATTTCTGCCTCCTGTCCACAGACAGTCTTCATTCATCAAAGCAGTTATTAAATGTCTCTTGTATACTGCACCAAAACATCCAACCATCTTACATTTTAAAAAATAACATCAAGGGGCTAGAGGGATTGCTCAGTGGTTAGGGGCTCTCAGTGCTTTTCTAGAGGATTAAGGTCCAGTTCCCAACACCACGGCAGGAGGATTACAACCAGCTGTGACTCCGCTCTGGGATCCAACTCTCTCTTTGGGCCTCTATGGGCACCATATGCAGGTGCACAAACCCACATTCACATACACTGAAAAAATAAAATTTAAGAATAATAAATTCACTGGGTAGTGATGGGGAGCAGAGCAGGAGGCTCTCTGAGTTCAAGGCCAGCCCGATGTATATACTGAGTTCCAGGACAGTCAGGGCTACACAGAGAAACCCTGTTTCAAAGAATCAGCGGTAGTAATAATAACAATACATTCTTTTATAAATGATGTAAAATGTGGCATAAATACTGCTCAGGCTGGCAAGATGGCTCATCAGGTAAAGGCACTTATCTCACAAACCTCAAAAACCTGGTGACCTGAGTTTGATTCTCAGAACCCATGTGAAGGTGGAAGAAGACTCCAGAAAGTTCTTTGCATGGTGGCAATATGCCATTCCCTCCCCCGACACCATGGACATACAACGACGATGGAATTTTTAAAATTTAAAAGTCCTGCAAACTCTCTGCTTGCTATTTCCCATCTTTCACTGTCTCCATGCTCCTCAGCACTGTGTGAAGGAGATGACACGGTGTGGTGTGATGATGACATGGTGTGGTGTGGTGTTTCGTTTTGTCAGTCTGACACAACAGAATCACCTGGGAAGAGAGTCTCTAAGAGGGACTCCAGATCAGGTTGGTCTTCAGGGATTGTCTTGAGGTAGGAGGACTCACCCACTCTGGGCAGCACCATTCCCTAGGTTTCTTCTCCTTGCTCTTGACTGTGGGTGTGACTTCTGCTTCTATTTCCCCCTGATTTCCCCTCAGTGATAGATTGCAACCTGAAACCAAGAACTGAACAAACCCTTCTCTTTTCCCCTAAGTTATGTTTGTCAAGTTATTTAACACAGCCACAGATAATGAACTGGAATAAAGAATCTCTTCCCAGCTTTGTGTTCAATGCCCTTATGTTAACAATGGAAACCAGCTAAGGCTGGACTGTTAGAACTATGGGAGTGGGCAGGAGCAGTGAATCCCAGCTTCTGCCCCTGGCAGGCTGTTAAGTAGTTACCAACACATTGTTGTTCTGGCTTTCCTCAGCAGGGTGGGGTGGGGTATATCATTTCAGATTAAACATTAAGTAAAATATGTAGATATATTATAGATATATTTTTGCTTTTTTCTGTTTGCTTTTTATTTTCAGAGATTTTTCTGTTATACTTGAGCCAAAAGTTGAGAAGTAGTTGTTTAGTTTCTTGTTTGTTTGTTTTTGTTTTTGTCTTGAGACAAAGTTTTTCTAGGTAGCCCTGGCTGGCCTGGAACTCTCTATGTAGACCAGACTAGCCTTGAACTCACAGAGATCTGCCCATCTCTGCCTCTTGAGCACTGGGACACACCCAGTTGCTTAGGTTTTTGAGACACAGGTAGAAACCAGGTAAACTGTGCCTGTTAACACGCTGTCCCACACTGTGTTCATTGCAGCTGAAGTAAGGTGTGTGCGAGTGTTTGCCCAAGGGACTCTTGCCATCTCTGCATCAAAGGACCATACCCTGCGTCTATGGAGTCTGCTCTCTGGCCAGGAGAAAGTCACCATTTTGGATGGAGGGTCACCAAATCCCACAGAGCCCCAGAGCTGGGACATTCATGTAGATGAGATAAACAACGTTGTATACTCGACATCTGGTGCAAAGGTAACAAGCTGGGTTCTGTGTGCACATGAGTGAGTGTGTATGTGTGCATGTATACCATGTGTACACACAAGAGGGTGGGGTACTGCATCACTTAAGAGAAGTTGGTTGTGGTGGAACACAACTAGAATCCCAGTACTTGGGCAGCAAGCCCATCCCAGCAGGTGGGCTACAGGCTTGTTGAGAAGCTGTGAGGTGAATGGCTTGGTAAGCTGCCTCAGCAGGCTTGCCACTGCCTCTGATAACATCAACTCAGCCTCCAACCCCACAGGATGAAGTTCGATAACAGTGGGGGACAGCAATATGTGAAGGGGTGTTTGTGTGTGCGCGCGTGCTATGCTATACACCTAGAAGCCAGCTAACAGAGTGAGTTCCAGGACAACCAGGGATACACAGAGAGACCCTGTCTCAAAAAACCAAACCAAACCAAACCAAACCAAAAACAAAATAGGCTGGGGAGGTGGCTCAGAGGGTAATGCTGTGATTGCTGGAGGAACCAGCACAGGTTCTCAACAGCACATAAAAGCTGTCTATGGCAGGATGACCTGTGTGACCCTAGCCCTGAAGGACAGAGACTGTGGATCTGACTGTGGATCCTGGGGTCTCAGCAACCAGCTAACCTAGCCCATAAGTCAGTGAGCTCTGTTTTCAGTGGACAGCAGAGTCTTCCTCGCTCATTCTGAGAGAATCTCTTATTCCTTAGTCTGATGGGTAGACAGCTCACTCTGTGATCCTCTGGCTCTGCTTTCCAAGTGCTGGCTGGCAGCAAAGCTGTGCTGCGCCTGCCTGGCCTTTACACAGGTGCTAGGGCCAGAAATCCAGTCCCCAGGCTTTCCCAGTGATCGCTGTATCTGCTGCCTCAGCATCTTTTCATTTGTTTTTCTCTTTGAGACAGGGTCTAGACATATAGCCTTGCTTCAAACTTGTGACCACACTACTGCCTCTGGCTCCCAAGCGTGAGGCCTGGTTTTAACATCAATGTATTTTTTTTTTTGATACTTTATTTACATTTCAAATGTTTCCCCCTTTCTAGATCTCCCCTTTGGAAACCCCCTATCCCATCCCTCTTACCTTGCCTCTACAAGCGTATCCACCCACCCACCCACCTACCCACTCCGTCTTCCCTCCCTGGCATTCCCCTACACTAGGGCATCTAACACCCTCAGGCCCAAGGGCCTTTCCTCCCACTGATGGCCAACAAGGCCATTCTCTGCCACATATGTGGCCCGAACCATGGGTCCCTCCATGTGTATTCTTTGGTTGGTGGTCCAGTCTCTGGGAGCACCAGCAGGCCTGACCAGATGACACTGTTGCTCCCTCCCAATGAGGCTGCAAACTCCCTCAGCTCCTTCAGTCCCTTCTCCAACTCCTCCATCTGGGACCCCACATTCAGTCCAACAGTGAATTGAATCATGGGTGTTCCGAACTTTTGGGCTAATATCAGCTTATTTGTGAGTACATGTTTGTTCTTTTGTGACTGAGTTACCTTACTCAGGATGATATTTTCAAGTTCCATCCATTTGTCTGCGAATTTCATGAAGTCATTATTTCTAATAGCTGAGTAGTATTCCATTGTGTAAATGTACCACATTTTCTGTAGCCATTCCTCTGTGGAGGGACATCTGGGTTGTTTCCAGCTTCTGGCTATTATAAATATGGCTGCTATGAACATAATGGAGCATGTGTCCTTATTATATGTTGGAGCATCTTCTGGATATATGCCCAGGAGTGGTACGGCTAGGTCCTCAGGTAGTATTATGTCTAATTTTCTGAGGGTCCGCCAAACTGATTTCCAGAGTGGTGTTACCAGCTTGCAATCCCACCAGCAATGGAGGAGTGTTCCTCTTTTTCCACATCCTTGCCAGCATCTGCTGTCACCTGAGTTTTTGATCTTAGCCATTCTGACTGGTGTGAGGTGGAATCGCAGGGTTGTTTTGATTTGCATTTCCCTGATGACTAAGGATGTTGAACATTTCTTTAGGTGCTTCTCCGCCATTTGAGTTTCCTCAGTTGAGAATTCTCCGTTTAGCTCTGTTCCCCATTTTTTGATAGGGTTATTTGGTTCTCTGGAGTCTAACTTCTTGAGTTCTTTGTATATATTGGATATTAGCCCTCTATTGGATGTAGGATTGGTAAAGATCTTTTCCCAATCTGTAGGTTGCCATTTTGTCCTATTGACAGTGTCCTTTGCCTTACAGAAGCTTTGTAATTTTATGAGGTCCCATTTGTCGATTCTTGATCTTAGAGCATAAGCCATTGGTGTTCTGTTCAGGAAAATTTCCCCTGTGCCCATGTGTTCAAGACTTTTTCCCACTTTCTCTTTTGTTAGATTCAGCGTATCTGGTTTTATGTGGAAGTCCTTGATCAACTTGGACTTGAGCTTTGTACAGGGAAATAGGAATGGATCAATTTGCATTCTTCTACAGGTTGACTGCCAGTTGAGCCAGCACCATTTGTTGAAGATGCTGTCCTTTTTCCAATGAATGGTTTTAGTTCCTTTGTCAAAGATCAAGTGACCATAGGTGTATGGGTTCATTTCTGGGTCTTCAATTCTATCCCATTGATCTACCTGCCTGTCACTGGACCAATACCATGCAGTTTTTATCACTACTGCTGTGTAGTACAGCTTGAAGTCAGGGAGGCTGATTCCCCCAGAAGTCCTTTTATTGTTGAGAACAGTTTTTGCTATCCTGGGTTTTTTGTTACTCCAAATGAATTTGAGAATTGCTCTTTCTAAGTCTATGAAGAATTGAGTTGGAATTTTGATGGGGATTGCATTGAATCTGTAGATTGCTTTGGGCAAGATGGCCAGATTTACTACATTAATCCTGCCAGTCCATGAGCATGGAAGATCTTTCCATCTTCTGAGATCTTCTTCGATTTCTTTCATCAGAGACTTGAAGTTCTTGTCTTGTTTGGTTAGAATCACACCAAGATACTTTATATTGTTTGTGACAATTGTGAAGGGTGTCATTTCCCTAATTTCTTTCTCAGCCTGTTTATCCTTCGAGTATAGGATGGCTAGTGATTTGCTTGAGTTAATTTTGTATCCGGCCACTTTGCTGAAGGTGTTTATCAGCTGTCGAAGATCTCTGGTGGAGTTTTTCGGGTCACTTAAGTATACCATTATATCATCTGCAAATAGTGATATTTTGATTTCTTCCTTTCCAATTTGTATCCTTTGACCTCCTTTTGTTATCTAATTGCTTTAGCTGGAACTTCAAGTACTATATTGAATAGATAGGGAGAGAGTGGACAGCCTTGCCTGGTCCCTGATTTTAGTTGGAATGCTTCAAGTTTCTCTCCATTTAGTTTGGTGTCGGCTACTGGTTTGCTGTATATTGCTTTTACTATGTTTAAGTATGGGCCTTGAATTGATCTTTCCAAGACTTTTATCATGAAGGGATGTTGAATTTTGTCAAATGCTTTTTCAGCATCTAATCAAATTACCATGTGGTTTTTTTCTTTGAGTTTGTTTATGCAGTGGATTACATTGATGGATGTCCGGATGAACCATCCCTGCATCCCTGGGATGAAGCCTACTTGATAGTGATGAATGATTGTTTTGATGTGTTCTTGGATTCAGTTTTCGAGAATTTTATTGATTATTTTTGCATCAATATTCATATGGGAAATTGGTCTGAAGTTTTTTTTTTTAATTGTTGGGTTTTTCTGAGGTTTTGGTATCAGTGTAACTGTGGCCTCATAGAATGAATTGGGTAGTGTTCCTTCTGTTTCTGTTTTGTGGAATAGATTGAAGAGTATTGGTATTAGGTCTTCTTTGAAGGTCTGATAGAATTCTGCACTGAACCCATCTGGTCCTGGGCTTTTTTTGGTTGGGAGACTTTTAATGACTGCTTCTATTTCTTTAGGGGTTATGGGTCTGTTTAGATGGTTTATCTGATCCTGATTTAACTTTGGTAATTGGTATCTGTCTAGAAACTTGTCCATTTCATCCAGATTTTCCAATTTTGTCGTGTATAGGCTTTTGTAGTAGGATCTGATGATTTTTGAATTTCCTCAGATTCTGTTGTTATTTCTCCCTTTCATTTCTGATTTTGTTAATTTGGATACTGTCTCTGTGCCCTCTGGTTAGTATTGCTAAGGGTTTATCTATCTTGTTGATTTTCTCAAAGAATCAGCTCCTGGTTTTGTTGATTCTTTGTATAGTTCTTTTTGTTTCTACTTGGTTGATTTCAGCCCTGAGTTTGATTATTTCCTGCCTTCTACTCCTCTTGGGTGTATTAGCTTCTTTTTGTTCTAGAACTTTCAGATGTGCTGTTAAGCTGCTAGTGTATGCTCTCTCCAGGTTCTTTTTGGAGGCACTCAGAGCTATGAGTTTTCCTCTTAACACTGCTTTCATTGTGTCCCATAAGTTTGGGTATGTTGTACTTTCATTTTCATTAAACTCTAGGAAGTCTTTAATTTCTTACTTTATTTCTTCCTTGACCAAGTTATCATTGAGTAGAGCGTTGTTCAGCTTCCATGTGTATGTGGGTTTTCTGTTGTTGTTGTTTCCATTCAAGACCAGCCTTAACCCGTAGTGATCTGATAGGAGGCATGGGATTATTTCAATCTTCTTATATCTGTTGAGGTTTGTTTTGTGACCAATTATATGATCAATTTTGGAGAAGGTACCATGAGGTGCTGAGAAGAAGGTATATTTTTTTGATTTAGGATGAAATGTTCTAAGATACATGTTAAACCCCTTTGGTTCATAGCATCTGTCAGTTTCACTGTGTCTCTGTTTAGTTTGTGTTTCCAAGATCTTCCCATTGGTGATAGTGGGGTGTTGAATCTCCCACTATTATTGTGTGAGGTGCAATGTGTGCTTTGAGATTTAGTAAAGTTTCTTTTATGAATGTGGGTGCCCTTGCATTTGGAGCATAGATGTTCAGAATTGAGAGTTCTTCTTGGTAGATTTTCCCTTTGATGAGGATGAAGTCCTTCCTTATCTTTCTTGATGACTTTTGGTTGAAAGTTGATTTTATCAGATATTAGAATGGCTACTCCTGCCTGTTTCGTGGAACCATTTGCCTGGAAAATTGTTTTTTAGCCCTTTACTCTGAGGTAGTGTTTGTCTTTAACCCCGAGGTGCGTTTCCTGTATGCAGCAAAATGCTGGGTCCTGTTTATGTATCCAGTCTGTTAGCCTATGTATTTTTATTGGGGAATTGAATCCGTTGATGCTAAGAGATATTAAGGAATAGTGATTGTTGCTTCCTGTTATTTTTGATGTTATTTTTATGTTTGTGTGGCTATCTTCTTTTGGGTTTGTTGAAAGATTACTTTCTTGTTTTTTCTAGGGTGCAGTTTCCCTCCTTGAGTTGGCGTTTTCCATCTATTATCCTTTGTAGGGCTGGGTTTGTTGAAAGATTGTGTAAATTTGGTTTTATCATGGAATATCTTGGTTTCACCATCTATGGTAATTGAATGTTTTGCTGGCTATAGCAGCCTGGGCTGGCATTTGTGTTCTCTTAGGGTCTGTATGACATCTGCCCACGATCTTCTAGCTTTCATAGTCTCTGGTGAGAAGTCTGGTGTAATTCTGATAGGTCTGCTTTTATATGTTACTTGCCCTTTTTCCCTTACTGCTTTTAATATTCTTCCCTTGTTTTGTGCATTTGGTGTTTTGACTATAATGTGATGGGAGGAATTTCTTTTCTAGTCCAATTTTTTGGCGTTCTGTAGGCTTCTTGTATGTTTATGTTCATCTCTCTCTTTAGGTTAGGGAAGTTTTCTTCTATAATTTTGTTGAAGATATTTACTGGCCCTTTAAGTTGGGAATCTTCACTCTCTTCTATACTTATTATCTTAGGTTTGGTCTTCTCATTGTGTCCTGGTTTTCATGGATGTTTTGGGTTAGGAGCTTTTTGCATTTTTCATTTTCTTTGACTGTTGTGTCAATGTTTTCTATGGTATCTTCCACATCTGAGATTCTTCTATCTCCTGTATTCTGTTGGTGATGCTTGCATCTCTGACTCCTGATCTCTTTCCTAGGGTTTCTATCTCCAGGGTTGTCTCTCTTTGCGATTTCTTTATTGTTTCTATTTCCATTTTTAGATCCTGGATGGTTTTGTACTTTTCCTTCACCTGTTTGATTGTGTTTTCCTGTATTTCCTCTTTAAGGTCTTCTAGCTGTTTACCTGTGTTCTCTTGCATTTCTTTAAGGGAGTTATTTATTTTCTTCTTTAAGTCTTCTATCATCATCATGAGAAGTGATTTTAAATCTGAGTCTTCCTTTTCTGGTGTGTTGGGGTATCCAGTGCTTGCTGTGATGGGAGAACTGGGTTCTGATGATGCCAAGTTGCCTTGGTTTCTGTTCCTTATGTTCTTGCCCTTGCCTTTCGCCATCTGGTTATATCTGGTGTTAGCTGGTCTTGCTCTCTCTGACTGTGGCTTGTCTCTCCTGCAAACCTTTGAGTCAGTACTCCTTGGAGACCAGCTCTCTGAGAGGAATTTGGGTTTGGAGAGCTGTGGTACAGGGTCAGCTCTGGGGTGCAGACAGAAACCAGAAGGATCCTGTCCCCAGCTGTTCCTTGGTTTCTGTGTCCTGATGGCTCTGCGAGGGTCCCTCTTGATCAAGGAATTTGAACAGAAGTGGTGGTTTTCCTGTGCTCAAAGGCATGTGGGCACTCCTAGGAGACCACTTGGCACTGAGTATGGAGCCCTGTGTCACAGGATCAGGTCCCAGGCGGCAGAAGGAAACCGGAAGGCCACTCCTCAGTCCCTGTGTTTAGGGTTCTGGGCAGGTCTCTCTGAACAGAGGTTCTGGCCTTACCCCCATCACAGGCTTGTCCACAATCCTGGAGGGTAGCTCTTTCCTGTGCTATTTGGGTATGGAGCCTCGTGGCACAAACCACAGACGTAAACCAGAAGGCTTCTGTCCCAGGCTATTCCTCTGTCCATGTGTCCTGAGGATTCCTGGCAGTCCCTCTGAGCAGTGGTGCTCGACTTACCTCCACTCATGGGTTTGTCCACACTCCTCTTAACATCAATATTTTAACATTTATTTGTGGTGTGTGTGTGTGTGTGTGTGTGTGTGTGTGTGTGTGTGTGCCATATGTGAAGCTCAGAGGAAAACCCACAGAACCTGCTCTCTTTTCATTGTATGGGTTTCAGGGTTCAAACTCAGGTCATCAGGCTTGGCTGCAAGCCCCTCTACTTGATAAGCCACCTAATAGGCCCCTGTCTTCAATATTTTATGTAACAAGGGCACATTTGTCACCAAGAAGACACACACATTGGTACTGTCGAATAGACCTGACACTTTGTTCCATCCTTATCCACTGTTCTGTATTGTAAAACCATTAAAGCAGGCAAACAAAAGTAAAACAGCCTGTCAGTATTGAGAGGCACAGGTTGTAGTTTTGGTTTTGACACACATTCTGGCCATGAAGCACACACTGACCTTGACTTATGACCCTAGCCTCAGAGATGAGGAAACAGGTGTGTGTCCCAACACCTGGCAATTTTATGCATTACAAAAATGTGTACTTGGGTGTCATGATAGGTGACAAATGCTCCAAGCTTTGTGAGAGGCTGAGGCAGGTGGGTTGTTTGAACGTGAGTTCACAGCCAGCCTGGACATAAAACAAGCCCCCATATGTCAAAACAGGAGGGGGAAAGAGGGAGGGGGAATAAAGGGTTGCTTCTCCCAACTCTGGAAGATTCAGGTAGGATCTTCTGCTTGGGAATATCCTTTTTAAATTTTTAAAAATTTATTCTTGTTTGTTTTTATTTTTTGAGTCTCTTGTAGCCCAGGCTGACCTTGAACTCACTATGTAGCTGACCATGTAGATGACCATGATCCTCCCAACCCCCATTGGAGGACAGGCTTGCTCCATGCTACCTGGTTTATGGGAAAAAGCCCTGGGCTTCATAGGTACCAGCCCCTGAGCCCTGTCCCAGCCAATGTCTTCAGTTGATGCTGATGCTTCTCTTGCTCTCCATGACTTCACTAGATCAACATGTGGAATCTGAAAACTTCGAAGCTGGTTTTCTGTATCACAGGAGATGCGTCTGATCCCTGGGTCTGTGTGGCTTTGTTGGCTGCCCAGGGTTTGCTGCTTGCCCTGTCCAAGGGTGGCCAGGTTAGTCTGTGGAGCTCAACCGTGGGAAAACTGCAAGAGAAATACCAGTTGTCCAGCATCAAAGAAGAGACACCCACCTGTGCTGTCTCCATCCAGACCCGAGCAAGGCTGGTCACTGGCTTCAGCAGTGGCTCCATCGCCCTGGTAAGTGACTTCCTCATAGACTTGTAGAGGGCAGCCACTGAAGCAGAAGGACCTGAGCTCAGATGTCCAGCACCCACTAAAGCTAGACTTGTGGGCCCCACATGTGTATTCTGGCTCTGGGGAGGCAGGGTCAGGAGGGTCCCTGGGGCACCCTGGCCATGTAGTCTAGTAGAATCACTGAGCTCCAGATTTCGTGAAAGACCCTATCTCAAGGGACTGGGGAGGCGACTCTGTAGGGAAGAGTACTAGATGCTTTTTCAGAGAACCCAGGTTCAATTTCTAGCACCTACATGGTGGCTAAAAACTATAATTCCAGTTCCAGGGAATCTGATGCCCCCTTCCAGCCTCTCTTAGCACTGAACGCATAGATACATGTAGACATACATATAAAACAAAGTGATTAATTAACAAATAAGTTAGAGTGACAGAGGAGAGACACTGAGTTGACCTCTGACTTCCACACATGCCTCACACAGTGTACACATGTCTCAGAACTTGGGAGAAGCAAAGCCGCCTTTGCCTTTATTTTGGCTGCCCAGTTTCCATATCTGTTGCTGTGATGAAAAACTCTTTCAAGAGCAGCTGGGGGAGAAAGAGGTTTAATCAGCTCTCAGTTCCAGGTTACAGTCTGTCATGGGAGACAAGAGGCAGGAACTTGGAGCAGCTAATCGTTCATGGCCAGTCAGGAGCAGGAGCCCTAAAGATGAAGGCCTGGGTGCCCGCAGTAGGTTCCCTGCCTTCTTCCAGTCTGCTGGGCCCTGCCAGGTCAGATCTTCTCACAGCAGTTAACAGCCGCCCTCAGATGCCCACAGGCCAGCCTGATCCAGATAATCCCTGACTGACACTCTTCCCTGGGCTCTTCATTGTGCCAAGTTGACACTAAAACTGTCACAAGGGCTGGAGATGTGGTTAAGAGTTGCTTGCTCCTCTTGTGAAGGCCCTGAGTTCAATTCCCAGAACCCACACTGGGTGGCCCTCCACCTCCTGAGCTCCAGTAAACCAAGCACCCTCTTCTGTCCTCTGAGTGCACTATTGTACACACACAAGCGAAATTCTTTATCCCTACTATTGATGGCCCTGTGAACAGTCACCACAGAGCTGTCCCACTGCAGGGCTGGCAGTAGTCTCTTCTCTGTACTGTGGATTAGTTGTGACTCATCCCCCCAGCTCGATTGGCCCATGTGGTTAAGCACTTGCTCCCCATCTGCTAGTGCTGCTTTGCGAGGTAGTGGCGCCTTCCACACATTGGACACAGCTACAAGTTTGTCACTTCCCAGTAAGGCTGGAAGGTATAACTACTTCTGATTCTGCCCTCTACCAAGAAGATACCAACCCATGAAGCATGGGCACCATCCAAGCAGCCATGCCTCCCCTGTGGGGGTCAGGGGGTGTGACCTGAGGCTAGAAGCCAAGACAAACCCTTCTTCCTCAAGTTGTGTGGGTTGGAACAATGTTTGGGGGGGGGGTGTCTGCTCCTCTTTGTGTTAGAACACAGCCTAGTATTCTGGGTATGGAGAGGTGAACACACATGGGTACATAGTTTGTCTGAAGCAGGGGACATAGCTGGCATGACAGCAAGAGGTTAGCTAAGGAACTGGGCATGGTGGTCCAACCTGTAATCCTAACACAGAGTTCCAGGACAGCCTGGGCTACACAGTGAGACTCTATGTCAAAATAAATTAAAAAGAAATTTAAAGAGAAAGGAAGAAATAAATAAAAAGGTTTGCCCACTGTTTGGAGAGCTGAAATTCCAAACAGCAGGTGCAGGCAAAATCAGTCACCTATTTTTGAGAGGGTCTCATGTAGTCCAGGCTGGCCTCAACTCTCTGTGTGTCTTAGGGTGACCTTAAACTCCTGACCCTCCTGCCTCCACCTCCTTGGGGCTGCGATGATAGGCATGGACCACCTGGTCTAGTTTATTCCAAACACATGTCTGTCTCACTGAGCTCTGGGGTTCCTTCAGATGCACAGTTACAACCACATTATGATTATTGTGCAGAACAGTGGTTACCTCAGGCTGTGCAGACAATTCCATACATACTTTAACCATCACTCCAAGAAAGGGTCACCTGGTGTCATCTCTTGTTTAATAGGGAAATGGAAGCACTGGGCATTAAGAAACCCCTCAGTGTGACAGAGCCAGTTGCGGGGACAAGTCGCATGCCAGCTCAGAAGCCCGCAGCTGTGCACTGGCCTGATGCTCTCCTTGCCCTGCACAGGTCTCCGCTGGAGAAGACAGGCTTCTGGAGAAGCTCCCAGAAGCTGTGGGGTTCCTGGTGCTTTCTGAAGACGATTCCCTTCTTGTGGCAGGTAGCTTTCGTTTCTCCTTGAGGGACAGGAAGGGAAGTAAGATTTGGCTGGAGACTGGGTGAGACCCGGCACCCTCCTCCCTGTCTCCCCACCTCCCCCCTCCCTCTCCCTCCCCCTCCCTCCTCCCCCCTCCCCGCCTCCCCGCCTCCCTGCGCCCTTCTTCCTTCCCAATGGTGCCCAACAATATTCTCTCTACCTTTGTCTTATAAACTATTCTTACACTGTGTGTGCATATGTGTGTGTGTGTGTTTGCATGTGTGCATGTGTGCTTGTGTGTGTGTGTTTGTGTGTGTGCATGTGTGCTTGTGTGTTTGTGTGTTTGTGTGTGTGCATGTGTGGAGGTCAGAAGAAGACCTGTACCAATGGGTTCTCTCCTTTTACCCTGTGGGCCCTAGGCCTGGAACTTGGGTTGCCGGATCAGACGGCCTTTCATTGTTTGGCCCCTCTGTCTCCTTTGAAATCAACATTGTTAGCATCCACATGTGAGTGAGAATGAGTCCTATCTGTCTCCACCACTGACCACTGCACTCAGCGAGAAGCTTATTAGTTCTGTTCACATCCCCACAGATGATAGGATTAACAAGATAGTCCATCACCCATGATGCACACCCCTACCC
>JADRCH010000285.1:745646-767284 GCA_019843965.1 Rhynchomys soricoides
CCCCCCAGCACCCCCCAATACCTGTAGACCTCTGAGAGGCCCTGCATGTCCCCCCAGCACCCCCCAATACCTATTGCCAGGAGTTCCACAGGACATCTTATGAGAATGCTGAAGCCCCAGGAGGTCTTCAGCTGTCAAGGATGTTGAGGACCCTGGAAACAGCCTGCACATTTAGCAGAGGTTGATGAGCAGCCGAAGCATGCACCCAGGGAAGACCTGTCTTTCTGTTCTTGACCCTCAGGTGTGGAGTCTATCAGAACAGGGGACCCTGCTGAATGTCTTTGAGAGTGTAGGCGCTCCTGTGAGCCTGCTGGTCCGGGGTGGAACTCTGGTGGTATCTGCATCCTGGAAGTCTTCATCTTTCAAGGTCTGGGATCTCAGGTCCATTCAGAAGCTGCAGTCTCCAAGTCCATTTCTGGACCGCACTGGCCTCGCTGCAGTGTCCCACCATGGCAGCTATGTCTACTTCCCTAAGGTTGGGGACAAAAACAAAGTCACGATTTGGGACTTGGCAGAAGGTTTGTGAGAGATGACTAGAGTCTGTATGGTAAGATCTGAAATCACTGTGCACACTTGACTTACAGTTCTGGAAGTGGAAGTCCAAGATGAGGGCCAGGATTTGACTCAGTGGGGGTAGTAAACCTAAAAAGATCAGGAGTTCAAGATAAAACTACAAACTCTGTCTCAAAAACCAAAACGGAGCAGGGAGAAGACTCCGTGGGTAAGGTACTTACTATGCAAACATTCAGACCTGAGTTCAGATCCTTACTTCCATGTAAATGTTAGGTTCTAATTCCAGCAGTTGGAAGGCAGAGACAGGGAGTCCCCAGAGCAAGCTGGCTAACTTCACTAGCTCTGAGTTCAATCAAGAAACCCTGCCTTGGGAATAAAGTGGAAAACTACTGAGGAAGACTCCCAACTTCAGACTTGTCCTCCACACTCACATGGACATGCACACCACACACACGCACACACACACACGTGCACTCATGCTCACATGAACATGCACACACCTGCACCCATGTTCATGTGAACATGCACACACCATACGCACATTTACAAAGAGGTTGAAAAGCATTTGAAGAATCCCATTGTCACTCTTTGGTGTGCACACACAAAAACATGCATGACAAGAACTCCAGGACAGAGGTGCTAGAGGGTCTGAGGTCTTGTGAGCGCTCACTTTTGGTTCATAGATGTCTTTTTGTTGTGTCTGCACATGATTGGTTCACCAAGGCAATACTCTGGTTTTTTGTTTTGTTTTTGTTTTTTTGTTTTTAAATAAGGGCACTAACCTCTTTTCTGAGTGATCCACCCCAGAAATCTAATCAACTCCCAAGGTCACACCTCCCAATATCATCATATTGTAAATGGAATTTGAAGAGCTTGTCAGAGTCCCTGTTGCTGGAAGTCCAGGCATCTGTGAGCTGTAATGTGGGTGCTGGGAACTGAACTCAGGTCCCTTGCAAGAGGAGCCAGTGCTCTTAACCACTGAACCATCTCTCCAGGCCCAAGATAGAATTCAACATGGAATGTGATGAGGTGTGGGGACTCAGACATTCAGCCTATAATCACAGGATGTGAGAGAGGAGTGAGTGTGTCACTGGGACACCTGTGCACGGGATGGTGGGATGAGGACATTTTCATTCTAATTAGATGAAATGCAAACTGGGCTTGTCACTCCCCAGGCTGTAATCACAGTTACTGGGGAAGCTGAAGCAGGAGGATAAAGAGCTGGAGGTCAGCTTGGGTACTAGGGAGAGCCTATGTTGCCTGACTTCCTGGGCATCCCGGGGTAGAAAGGGCAACCACATCAAAGAAAAGTGCATTCAAGTTGATCTGGGAAGACCAAAGAGTCTGCTGGAGTTACAGGAACCTGGGTAGGGGATGGGGGGTCTGAAACCAGCCACATCACCCCAGATCCCATCTAGCTCTCAGCCACTCCCTGGAGCTCTGTGAACCCTTTACAGGGAGCTCACAGTCTGAGGCACCTCCATTCTCTTATCAGAAGGCTACATTTCATTATGGAATAGCATCATGACACCCTGCCTTAAAATTTAACCCAGGGCCAGTGGAGGGTGCAGTGGGGGATGCTGGAGACAGTAGCCCCTGTGCTGACCCAGCAGGGGTAAAGCCTGCTATTCCCCAGGGTCCTGGGCCAGATCAACTGTGTAGTCTCATGAAACATGCACAAACCCGGATTCTGCTGTCATCTCCTGCTAAGCATAACCAGCCCTCCAGGAAACAGAGAGCTTCCTGTGCCTGTCCAGCCTGTGGGAGCTAAAGGTCCCACCCCTGCCTCCAGTGCCTACTGACCAGGCCTCAGCTTCCATTTGCTTCACAGCTTACTAAACATGCACATGGGTACAGGGGCCGTTTCCAGCTTTGGGTGGAGTCAGGAAACTTTACACCATCCAAGTTGAACCTTAGGGGTCAGAAACTAAAATCATTAAACTAAGAAAGCTGAGGCCAGCCCAGCCTGAAGCGGTGAGTTCAAGCCTGAGGACCCACATGGTAGAAAGGGAGAACTGATTCCCACAAATTATCTCCTGACCTCCATATACATATAAATAATAGTAATTTTTTTTAAATGGAGAAAACTGGCTGGTTCACCCTTGGCTCTCTTCTCCCTGCACAGGTGAGGAGCAAGATTCCCTGGATACATCCAATGAGGTCTGCTGTCTGGAGGTGGCCGAGCAGGCCAAGCTCCTCTTCACAGGCCTGGTTTCTGGGATTGTGCTTGTGTTCCCCCTGAATTCCAGGCAAGATGTGCTGTGCATCCCCCCACCTGAGGCACGCAAAGCTGTCAACTGCATGTCCCTGAGCAAGAGCGAGGATCGGCTGGCCATAGCCTATGACAACATTGTCCTGGTGCTTGACATCAGCCCTGGGGACCCATGTCCTGCCATTGAAGGCCCCACCTACACCTTTTACACCCAGCTGCCTGAGACCATCGTGAGTGTGGCTGTCCTGGCTGACTACCGCGTAGTCTATGGCATGAGCAACGGCAGCCTCTTCCTGTATGACTGTGCACAGTCTAAAGTGTTCCCTATGGAGGCCCATGGGAGCAGGGTGAGCTGTGTGGAGGTCAGCCACAGGGAGCTGCTAGCAGTGAGTGGGGCCGAGGATGCACTGCTGTGCCTCTGGGACCTGCAAGCTTGCAGGGCGATGTTCGAGATGAGCTATGAGGTGGGTGGCCTGGGCCATTGGACACCCATGCCGGGTTCCTTCCTTAATTTTTCCCTCACTTCTTGCTTTCTTCATGTGTGTGCACTATGAGTGTACATCTTTGCAATGTGTGTGGTGGATAGAGGCCAATCTAGGATGTCGTTCCTCATCCTGAGTGGGGGTCAGAGGCTTGGGGCCCTCCCATTATGTCAGGGGTCAGGGTGTTCCTGTCCACATCTCCCCAAAGCTAAGATTGTAAGCATGCCTTCTTTTTTTACTTGGAAGCTTGGAAGCACATCTGAGATAGCCTGAGCCACACAATCTGCTCTTATCTCAATATAACAAAGGAAAATCTGGCTAGCTTAATGGGTGAGCACTAAGCCAATGAGAGAGACCCAGTCTCAAATAAGGAGGAAGGCATTCCTAACAAGGCTATCTTCCAGCTCCAGATGCAGCACACACACACAGACACACACACACACTCACACACGCACAAACACTGCATGCACACACTCACACACGCACAAACACTGCATGCACACACTCACACACACACTGTGCCTGCATGCATACAGACACACAGACATGCATACACATGCACACAAACACACACACACTCACATGCACACAAATGCACAATATAAATACATGTGTGCACACACACAGTGTGCATGCATGCATACACAGGCACACAAATATTCATACACGCACACACAGGCACACACACATGCATACACACATGCATGCTTGCATGCACACACATGCTTATGCACCAGTGTTTCAATCCAATAGCCCTGGCACTGTCACATTCATGAAGACAGATCTCGCTCCTTGGAAAGTTTATTTGTCCATCACTCTGGGGTTTGTTCTGCTCTACCTCCAGTGGAGCCCAGGTTGGGGTGGTGACCAGGTGAAGGCTAGTCTGGGAATATCTCAATGTGAACACAGGATCACACAGTGTATTGGTTAATTTGTTACTAAATCTCTGGTGGGGAAGGGGGACAACTGAAGGGAGGAAGGGTCTATGTGGAGGAGACACACCCTAAGGTAGCAGAAGGCACAGTAGCAGATGGCCTTATAGGGGCAGGAGAGTGCAGCCCAGACTCCCCACACCTGACACCTGGATCAGAAAGCAGAGAGTGAACAGGATGTAGGTCAGTCTACAAAGCCCTGAGACCCTAACCACAGTGACCAACTTATTTCAAGGAAGACAAATGTGGTAAAGGTTCCACAGTTTTCCAAAATATTAGTACCAGCTGTCGACCAAGGGTTAAACAGGTAGTGCCAGGCAAGTGAGAGGGCTCGGCGGGTAAAGGCATTTGTGGCCAAGCCTGGGGCCCCTAGTTCCATTCCCGCTAACCACACGGTAAGGAGAGCCCCAAGTGCTGCAAGTCCTCTGACCTGCACATAGCACTATGGCATGCAGCTCATCACCCCCAATAAATAAATCAAATACATGTACAAAACAAAGACAAATGCCACCAGAGCCAGGGGGATGCTTCTCATGCACAGCACTGCACACCATCTGTTTTCACAGAGCTACTGCAGAGGGGTGCGGTGTGCCTGTTTCTCCAGGGATGACAAGCATGTGTTCGCAGGCATGGAGGACCGCTCCATCACCGCCTGGAGCGCGCTAGACGGTGAGTGCTGGTGGAGGGTGAGACTGAGCTTTGTGGAGACCTATTTTATTCTCCTCTCCTCCTCCTCCTCCTCCTCTCTCTCTCTCTCTCTCTCTCTCTCTCTCTCTCTCTCTCTTTCTCTGTCTCTCTCTCTGTCTCTCTGTCTCTCCCCTACCCCCTGTGCACACTCAAGAATACAAGTACACAGAGGCATACCTGGACATGTGTGCACGTATATGTGAAGAGTAGAGGTTGGGTATTTTCTTCAATCACTCTCTGTGTTATTTCAGGGAGGGAGGTTGTGTATGTGCTTGCTTGGTTGGTTTTGGTTTTTATCAAGACAGTGTTTCATTGTGTAGCCCTGGTTGTCCTGAAACTTGTTCTGTAGATCAGGCTGGCCTTGAATTCAGAGATCCTCCTGTCTCTGTTTGTTTTGAGACAGGATCTCTCATTTTGTAGCCTGAGTTGTCCTGGAACTTGTAGTGAGAATTCTGAAATTTTGGTTTCTTAAAAACACAGGAATATTATATAATTTTAATCGCATGTGTAGAGATGTGGGGTTGCTTCGGCCTGTCTGCAGCAGCTGACTGTGATTTGCCTAGTGCTTGAGCAGAGGCATTATTTTGCCAGCTGCAGATAGTTTCTGTGATTGTGTGACATTTGGAATTCTGGGAACTTTTCAGAGGGTGTATAAACACTAGGGCCCTAATCGGTAGGGTTGGGGGCTGTTCAAGGGGGTTGATTGTGATTTGTTAGTAGTCATTCTCAAAGAAGAAACTAGATTCAGGGATTGATTTCTCTCTCCCTCCCACCTCTCTCTCCCTCCTCCTCTCTTTTTCTGTCTCTCCTTCTCCCTCTCCCTCCTCTCTCTCTCATTCCACCCCCTCTATCCTTCTTTCTCTCCTATCTAGTGTTAAGGGATTAAATGCGGGGGCAGATAAAGGGTGAGAAAAATAAGAACCCATAAAGTAACAAAGACTGGCTACAGAACTCACTCTGTAGATCAGACTGGCCTTGAACTCACAACGATTTTCCTGCTTCTGCTTCCAGAGTGCTGTCCTCCTTTAGGACAACACCACTGCTAGCCCTCCATGTTATTTTTTGAGATATGGCTCACTTATTCAGCAAGGCTGACAGACCATTGACCCCAGTGACCCACCCCTGACAGGATCTCCTGTGCTGGGATCACAGATCCATGCTGCTGCACCTGGCTTTTGTGTAGGTGTGGGGATCCAAAATCAAGTCCTGAGGCTTGTGTAGCAAACCCTTTACCTACTGTCCTGTTTGTGTTTCTATTGTTGTATATAAATGTCCTGACCAAGAGCAACTTGGGTAGAAACAGGTTCATTTGGCTTAAAGGCTGTAGTCTATCACCCAGGGAAGTTGGGGCAGGAACTGAGGCAGAGGCCATGGAGGGTACTGCTTATTGATTTGCTATCATGGCTTGCTCAGCCTGCTGTCTTATAGATGTCAGGACCACTGGCCACGGCACAGGTGAGTTGTGGCCACCCCACATGTCAATGAGATGGGATTTTCTCCACTGAGGCTCCTTCCAAGATGACCCAAGCTGATGCCAAGTTGACAAAAAGCAAAGCAAAGCAAAGCAAAGCAAAACAAAACAAGACAAACAAACTTAACTGGCATACCTACTAAGCTGTTTCCCTAGGACAGAACTCTGATCTGGAGGGAAAAGTCACCTTGGGTCTTAGTGGCCCTGTTTCTGCCTCTAGCTGGGTCCCTCAGCTTAGGAGGTGTCTGCAGGACCTGCTTGCCTACTACCACAACTCACCACACAAGGCCCGCAGATCCCTTTGGAAACAGAACAGGCTTCTTCCCCGGGGTCTCCGAAAGGGTAAAAGTGACCAGTGGACGTGTACCCATGTACTCAAGGGGTTATCATGTGCTAGAGGTGATGGACTTTGGGCCCAATGATTAGGCAAACACGGAGCCCCAGGGATCATCCATCTCTGCCTCCAGAGCACTAGGATTGCCAGTGTGTATCCCCACATGCAGCTGTTTCCATATGTGCTAGGGATCAAATCCAGGCCTGAGTTTACAGGCCAAGCACATCACCAGATGCAATGTCCTTCCATCTCTGGGCCCCATTTTCTTATGGCTGGCCTTCTCTCGGTCACAGGCACACTTTTGGCTGTCCAGTTTGTTCATACCGTGGTCAACCGAATCATCCCTACGTCCAATGGTTTCATGGCCCCCACAAGCCATGGCTATCTCATTCGTGAACGCTTCCAGTGCCCGTCAGCCAGGGTCTCCCAGCAAGACCCTCTCAAGAACTTCAAGAAGGCAGTGTGGCTGGTAAAGACCAGGCAGAGGGAAGAGCTGGCTGTGGCAGAGGCCCCCCAGGACACAGAACCAGTGGCTGTAGAGGGAAAGGAATCAAAATCAAATAAACGCTCACAGGTCTGCCTCATACTCTGAAAGCCTACCAAGGCCAGGGCTTCAGTGACTTAGCCGTGACTCACCTGGTTGAAGCCAACTGACCCTCTCTGCTGGTGCCCTGTGGACCCTAGCCTTCCCCTCAACCCTCTTCCATTTTCCTCAAAGCTTTTTCCGTGGGTTCTCAGGCCTACTCCCCTCAGGTTAGCAGCAGCCTGCATCTCCCACCTCACTCTAAGAACTTGGATCAAAGCCTTGTCTCTGCCTCTTAGTCCTAGTGGCACGACTCTTATCCTTGAACCAGTCACTAGCTCTGAGAGGATCTGAAATCACTGTAGGGACCAAGAGTGACCTAGTCAAAATGTTGTGTGGGAGCGTGACAGACTGCTGGGATGTGGTGGGCGCTGTCCTGTCTTCATAGCAGTGAGCGTCCAGTAATCCATACTGCAAAGCCACACACAGCATAGTTAGCCTGTCTGCAGCTCCTGCTCTGAGACTCAAAAAGGTGTGTAAAAAAAAATCCCCCCAGGGTCAGGTGGTGGCACAGCCTTCAATTCCAGCACTCAGGAGGCAGAGGCAGGAGGATTCCTGTGAGTTTGAGGCCAGTCTTAGGTTGCATAGTGAGTTTCAGGACAGCCAGAGCTATGTAGAGAGAAAAGGATGGTGCTGGTTCAGGGCTTAAATCACTTGTAGACCCAGTGTTTGCATCCCAGAACACATGAACATTGTACACACTGTCGCCAACCTGCAAGCCTAGCCCCAGGGAACAGGCTATTCTTGTTTCTTCTGCTGCTGTTATGAAAAACTTGACCAAAAGCAACTCAGAGGAGGAAATGGCTTTCACCCCCAGGCCACACAAAGTTCGTCACTGAGAGAAGTCAGTCCAGCAGGAACTGAAGGCTATTGGCTATTGCACTCGGCATGACCTCTGACTAGGGGACTCACTTGGCCAGGGACATACTGCAATGTCTCAGTTACTGTTCCATTGTTATTGTCAAGAGACACCATGACCACGGCAAAGCAGTTAATGGGGGTGGGGGACTTGTTTATAGTTTCAGAGGCTTAGGCCACTGTCATCACAACAGGGAGCCTGGCAGCACACATGGCAGGCATGGTGCTGCAGGAATAGCTGAGAGATATATCATGAGACTCCTTTCAAACAGTTCCACTCCCCAGTGGCCAGACACTTAAATATAAATGCCTGTGAGAGCCACTCTCATTCAAGCCACAAGCCTGAACCGCAGAGGATGTGGTTTCTGCCTTTCTCCTGATTAGCTAAGCTTTTTCATAAGCCCAGGACCATGTGCCCAGGGAGTGGTGCCGCTCACAGTGGGCTCCCTCCTCCATCAGTCAACAGTGAAGACAATGCCCCATGGACAGGCCCACAGACCAGTCGGATCTGGGCAACCCTTCAATTAAGACTTGATTCTCAGGTGACTCTAGGCTATGTGAAATTGACAGTTAAAGGTCCCAGAGGTTCCTGAGCATTCTGGCTAGCTAGCTAGACACATCTGTGAGCTCTGGGTTTGATTAAGAGACTCTGCCTCAATGAATAAGGTAGAAGAGAAGTCAATAATTATTCCTGACTCAACCTCATACCTTCAAATACACATGCGCATGTACTCACATGTGTGCCCAGGCACACACGCACACATGCACACTCATGATGCCCACACGGACCTCCATGTGGGAGGTAGCCAAAAATGCTGGTGCAGTCTTACCCTTCTGCCTCCATTTCCTGCTTAGACAACAATTATGACCACTACGCCCAGCTTAGATGCTTGGCTTACTCAGCTCCCTGACACATCAGGACATGCTAGCATCCACCTGCTTTGCTGCCAGACCCTTTGCTCTCTCCACAGTGCCCACAGCCGTCTAGTGAGCCTGTCTTGTGTCTGGAGCCTTGCTCAAGTCAGACCTTAGAGGTGAGAGCCCTCCTTCACTCCGTAGGACACTAGACAGACTCAGCAAAAGCAGCAGTAGAAAACAGCTTGTTTCTCTGTGTTGGATACAGAACCAGGACTTGGAGGCAAATGCTATATCACGAGCCACACCCCCAGCCCTCACTGGGGGATTCCAGGAAAGGGCTTTACTGCTCAGCCACATTCCAGCTTCAAAATAAGGCTTTTGAAGATTCCTTGTTCAGTTATTTCCCAGATAAAGGCTCTAATGCATGCTTTAGCAATTCTGAAAATGTTAGTGTCAAATTTTAATTTTTGAAAAAATTACTGGTCATGGCAAACAGAGGTTGTACACGCCTTTAATCTCAGCACTTGAGAGGCAGAGGCAGGCAGATCTCTGTGAGATCAAGGCCAGTCTGGTCTACAAAGTGAGTTCAGGACAGCCAGGGCTATACAGAGAATCCCTGCCTCCAAAACAAGAACAAGAACAACAACAAAAGTTCTGGAGAGATGGTGCAGCAGTTCGATTCATCCTATCCCCCACATCAGGTGGTTCACAAAAGGCCCTCTGGCCTTTGGAGATACCTGTACACACACACACACACACACACACACACACACACACACAAATAATTAAGATCAATATTTTTAAAAATTATGGGCCAATGAGCTGACTCAGTGGGTAATAGCACTTGCTACTCAGTCCCGATGGGCTGAGTTCAATCCCTGGCACCCAGAGGGTGGAAGCAGAGAACCGACTTCAGAGTTGCCCTCTGACTCCACACACTCACTAAGGCAATCACCATGGTGATAATACCCCCACCATGCACCATGCACTCATGCACACAATAATAGTAATAATAATATAATAATAAAATTAAAGATCTATTTTAAGAAGTAATTTAGAAATATATGCTCACATGTATTGAGCAATAACTTCTTTGAGATTTTTTAAATAATACTTTTTTACTAACATGTATTAATTGTATATATTAATGAGGACCCACAAGATATTTTCAGCATGCAAGTAGCACATTTTCATCAACCTCTGTATTTTTATCCACCTTTGTCTCTGTCCCAAGCTGGCCCTCACAATTCAACATCTTTTTAAGTCGGAGTAGGAGAGGGAAAGAGGTTTGTCATTATACAGCCAACTTACTCATTGAACATGATGTCCTTCAGTTCTGTCTGTTTTGCTACAAATGACAGTCTCTCATGTTCTTCTCTATGGCTGCATACTGTCCCATCACTGAGTGTACCACAGTCTTTGTCTACCCACTTTGGTGTTGGTGACTGCTAGTTTAGAAGTCTCCAGCCATACCAAGGACCTCTAGCTTCAGCCGAGAGCCCCTGAAGGGGAAAAAAAGCCACTTTTTTGTTAAAACTTTTCTATAAATCTCAGACATTATATCAGAGAAAGTTTTGATGCACAGCTTCTGGCCTAAAATTCTGATGTCTGGGGCATGGTTATGCAAGCATTTAATCCCAGACTTGGGAGGCAGAGGCAGGAGGAGTTTGGGGCCAGCCTGGTCTACATAGCAAGACCCAGTCTCAAAAGCAAAACAAAACAAAATAAAATGCTTGTGTTCATCGAAACAGCCTGAAGGAGATTTAATTATGAACTGTGTTCTGGGGTGGTGTCTGGAGGAAGCACAGAGTGGACGAGTGTTATAGGTTTCTGCTGCTACATGAACATCAGAGCGTGACCCTGGCTCCCATGGACACTGTGGATGAAAACATGCCACACAGACTATGCTCACTAAGCCCACTGCAGGCAGCTGGCTATTCCAGGGTTATTTAGTTGCTGTGAGCCAAACACCTGACACAGCAATTTAAATGGGGAAGGGTTTCTTTGGGCTTAGGGTTTGCAGTTCTAGTCTATCATGGTGGAAAGAGGGGCTCTTAGCTGTGGCTCAAATCGGGGAAGATACTTTGTTGTTTAAAGTTCATTCTAGATCTCTGGTTCATGGCATGATGCCTCCCCTGTTCAGGGTGAGTCTTCTTTCCTCAGTTAAAGCTCCCTGGGAATGCTCTCACAGACTTCCAAGGGAGTCCAAATTCAGTCAAAGTGACAGTGAAGATTACCCAAGGTTGGGCATCCCTTACCAACTCGACACATACATCCCTTTACCTCACAGTAGCCTGCCCTATCCCTAGGGCTTCTTGGCCACCTCATAATAATGCAAGGTGCATTTAGTCTGTCTCTGAATGTGCTCAAAATAATTTTATTTGTGTGCAGGGGCAGGAGGTACAGTGCACACTGCCATGATGTAGATGTGGATCTTGGAGGACAGCTTGTAAAACTTGATTTTTTTCCCACCAAGTGGTTGTTGGGATCAAACTTAGTGGGGTCAGGCTTGGCAGCAGGCATCTGCACACACGGAACCCTCTCACCAGCCCCTCAAACTCCCAACAGTTCTAACGTTGTTCAGAAGCCTCTACTGAGGCTCCAGCACCCCCTTAACTGTGAACTCTGTAAAATAATATAAAGGAAGGTATAGACTTTCAATATGTATGAGGCCAGCCTGGTCTACAGAGTGAGCAAGACCTGTCTCAAACAGCCAACTTTTAATATCCAAGGGCACAGGTTAAAATAGGAAAGAATGAGTGGATTGAAAGAAAAATCAGACCAAAGCAAGACAGGAGCCTGTTGGGAAATACCAAATCTTGAAATGTGGCATTCAGAACCTGGAGCTCTTGGCCCAGCATCTGGGCCCTAACAGTCCACCTGCTGCACACATAGCCTCTCTTTTGGGCCAGTTCTGCTCACCTACATCTTTCTTTGGGAAACATACCATGGTTCTGGCATCTTCAAAATCCTGGGGTCTGGGGCTGACTAGATGGCTCAGTGGGTAAAGGCATTTGCTGCCAAGCCTGAGGAGCTGAATTAGATCCCTGAGGCATACATGGTGGCAGGGGAGAACTGACTCCCACAGGGTCTCATCTGACCCCCACACTTGCACTTTGGAAGGCACATCATTGTGCGCACATATATGCTGAATAAATAAATGTATTAAAAAAATAAACTCCTGGGGTCTCCATGGCAACACAGGTCTCACCTCTACAGCTTCCCAGTGGTCTCTCCAATGCCTTCTTCTAGGAATCTGACCATCTACATACTGCCTGGCCTTCTGGTCCTGAATATGCCAACAAAACCAGTACCACATGAATGTTGCTACCAGTCAGGATGCTCACATGGCATCTGCCTGTGTGTGCCTCTGAGGCTGACCCTGGGAAAACACTTCCCTGGGTGCCCAATGGGATCTGGGAAGCCCTGTGCTGTCTCCTCCCCACTGATTTTGCAGTGTCTTCCTCCCAGGAGGCCTGGCTCTCTGGACCCAGAGCAGAGGTCTTTCTTCTGTAGAATGCTGCTGATTGTTCTAGCACACATGGGGCTGGCCTGAAACCCTCCCTGCCCAGAGTCTCCTCCCCAGCAGTGAGCAGTTTCAGTTTCCCCAGATAGGTGAAACTGATTTCTCCCCCACTGCCATCCAGCAGAGAGGGTCTATTTCCGCTCATGGTCTGAGGAGCAGCTCTGGGCCATGGCTCACATTTGGGCAGATGATTAGAACAAACATGCAGTCTCCTCTTTTTATTCAAGTCAGGCCCCTAGAAACAGGCCTCCTAGACAAGCAGAGGAGTGTCTTCTATGCAACTCACAGCAGGTCAAGTCCACAAAGAGACTTAACCACCGTGTTCACATTGTTTTTTCTTTCTTTCTTTCTTTTTTTTTTTTTTGTTTAGTTTTAGATAAATTTTCTTTTTGTTTGGGTTTATTTGTTTGCTCTGAGACAGAATCTCTGTACCACTGGCTGCCTTGGAGCACACTATGTGGGTCAGATGGAGATCTCCTGCCTCTGCCTCCAGAGGCAGGGACTAAAGACCATCACACCCAGCTAAGTTCTTTTCAAATAACAGTTGTCCTCCCAGCACTCAAGGCTATCCTGGACTACACAGTGAGTTTCAGGATAGCCTAGGCTACAGCATGATACCCTGTATGGAAAAATAAAAAAATCTAACAAAGAAGAACATGTGACCTTTGTGGATGTTAACAAGCTATGTGCTTCGAGGAAGACCGCAGCATGCTGTACCAACCAGCAGCAAGGGTGAAGCATTCCTGTCCCCACCTTTATATGCTCATGTACGAATGTGACCTCATCACTTGTCATGGAACACAGGCAATGAAGGGCTCATTTTCAACAATCGCTCTCAGACAACAGAGAGGTGACATAACCTCTCTGGCTCATAGCGTTATTAACATTATGAATTTACGTTAAATTCTATTTTAGGGTGTGTGGGGAGATGGGGGTCTTATGGCTGGAACCTCTGTCTTCTATACACTAGTCAGAGACTACCTGGCCCACGCCCTCTGCCCCTCACTGGGGGATTCTAGGCAGGGGCTCCACCCCTGACCCAGCCCTTCACTGGAGGACTCAAGGCAAGCCTCAGCCTACCACAGGTATTTGAACCCTTGAACCTACTGCTTTCTTTATAAACCTGACCCAGACCCCAGCACAAATGCTCTTGAAGACAGTGAGTTCATGTACTGCTATGGTATGGATTTGAAATGTATCCCAAAAGCCTAAGTACAAAGTCTTCATGTGGGTGTGGTGATGCACCTGCTAATACCAGCACTCAGAAGGCTGAGGCAAGGGGATAGCTATTGTGAAGGCTAACCTGTGCTGCACAGTGGGAGTTTTGTCTCAGAAAACCAAAAGAAAAGGGAGCTATTTCTCCAGGATGCCCCACCCTGGGAGGAAGTGGAGCCTGTGGCAGGCAGGTCTCATGGGAGGAGGTTGGGTCATGTGACGCTGGAGAACATTGAAAGACACTGGTCTCTTCCTCTCTTTCTGGGCCACCATGAAATGGGCAGCTGGCTCCATTCTGTGCTGCCTGCCATGGACCCAAAAACAAAGGGCTAGGTATGTCAGCATACGCCTTTAATCCCAGCATTCTGGATGCAGAAGCAGGTGGATCTCTGTGAATTTGAGGCCAGCCTGGTCTACAGACTTACTAAAGAAAGCACAGAGGTGGCAACCACCTCAGTTCAAAGGAAAAAAAGCCAATAAAACTTGGAGTCAAAATGAATCTTTCAGGCCATCAAGACAGCTCAATGGGTAAAGGCACTTGCCACCAAGCCTGATGACCTGAGTTTGGGCCTCAGAACTCACACGGTGGGAGGAGAGAACTGACTTCCATACACAAAACAAACAAACTAACTAACTAACATTTCTTAAATGTACTCTCTTTTTGGATTGAATACCTTGGATATATTTTCACAGGCTCAGGAAACTGAACCACAAACAATTGATTCATCCCCAAGGTGTAAATAATTACATGAGACGTTGAACCATTTCAGGGGAGCCATGCAGGACACCCACCTCAGGTATGAGACTTAAGGCACATCCAATGCCCAGCACAGTGATCAAGACCAACAAGCCTTTATCATTTATGGCCCTTTTCTTTCATTTTCCTGAAGATTTCTTGTTTTGAGACTGGCCCTCTCTATGTTACCCTGACTGGTTTGGACTGGCTTTATATAGACTAGTCTGGCTTTGAAATCACACAGACCCACCTGCCTCTGTATTCTGAGTATTGGGATTAAAGGAATGCACCTCCACACCTTGCTCAAATATTTTTATTTTTATTATTTTTAAAGTGTGTGTGTGTGTTTGTGTGTGTGTGTGTATGTGTGGTTTGCGCACTTGAGTGCATTGCCCAGATTCCAGAAGAGGGTGTTGTCGGATCCCCCTTGAACTGGAGTCACAGGCAGCTGTGAGCTGCATGGTGTGTGTGCTGACCACGGGACTTGTGTCACATATAAAAGCAGCAAGAATTCTTCTCTTTTTAAAATTTTAAATTTATTTTGTTATGTGTATAGATTTTTTGCATGTATGTATGTCTATGTATTACATGTATACAGTGCCCATAGAGGCCAGAAGACAGCTTCAGATTTCTAGGACTAGCGTTACAGACAGTTGTGAGCCACCATGTAGGAGCTGGGATTTGAACCCAGGTCCTCTGCAAGAGGAGCCAGTGCTCTTAACCACTGTTGCCCATTGTTGTTCATTGTTAAAGGTGTATTATTTTTAATTGTGTGGGTACACTTGAGTGCTGGTGCTTGTGCCTGATTCCCTGAAGCTGGAGTTACAGATGATTGTGAGCCACCTCACACAGGTGCTAGAAACTGAATCCAAGTCCTCTGCTAGAGGAGCCTGGAATCTTAACCGCCAAGCCATGGCTCCAGCTCCCCACCCCCACGTGTTCTTGTGAGAGAGGTTCTCGTGGATCCTAGGTTGGCCTGTGAGTATCCAGGTTTCTTGTCTCCATGCTCAACTTCCTCAGAAATGCTGGGAAGACAGACTTCAGTGACTGTATCTTGCTTTATGTGGATATGTGGGATTTGAACTCAACTTCCGTAGTACAAGATTTACCCACTGAGTCATCTCCTTGACTCCAAACAAAAATTTTAAATTATTTTTACATTTGTGTGTGTGTGTGTGTGTGTGTGCGCACGCGCGCTCGTGCTCTCGAGTGTGTGTGCCTGAGTGTACCGGTTTGAATAAGAATGCCCCCCATAATCTTGAAAGCTTCATTACTAGGGAGTAGGATTGTTTGAAAGGATTCAGGGATTAGGGGTGTGGCCTGCTGTCATTGAGATTTCAAAAGTTTATACCAGGTCTCTCGCTCTCTCTTTCTCTCTCTCTCTCTCTGGATCAGGATATATCTCTTAGCTACTTCTCTAGCACCACATCTGCCTACATGCAGCCATGTTCCCACCACAATGCACAATGATAGTGAATTAAGGCTCTGAAACTGTGAACCAGCCTCGGTTAAATGCTTTCTTTTATAAGTGTTGCCATGGTCATGGCATCTCTTCACAGCAACAGGGCAGTGACTAAGACATTGGGTGTGTGCCACAGCATGCATATGAAGGTCAAGTCAGAGGACAACTTTCGGGACCCACTGTGCTAGGCTGAAGGATTGAACTCACATCACCGGTCTTGGCAGCAAACACCTTAACCCACTGAGCTATCTCAGAGGCCCTCAAGTTTTTATTTTATCTTTATTTTTGTTTTTTTGAGACAGGGTTTCTCTGTGTAGCCCTGGCTGTCTTGGAACTCACTGTGTAGACCAGGCTGACCTCGAACTCAGAAATCCGCTTGCCTCTGTCTCCCAAGTGCTGGGATTAAAGGCGTGTGCTACCAGTGCCCGGTTGGTCCTCAAATTTTAATCTTTTTGTTTTGTTTGTTTTTAGTTTGTTTGTTTGTCAGGGCTTTTCAGTGTAGCCTTGGCTGTCCTAGAATTCTCTGTGTAGACCAGGCTGGCCTCAAACTCAGAGATCCACCTACCTCTGCCTCCTGAGTGCTGGGATGCACTGCCACGTGGCTTGTTTAATTTTTATAGTAGATTTTTGTTGTAGTTGCTTTGAGACAGGTTCTAATTATGTAGCTCAGGATAACTTGAAATTTATGGTGATCCTCCTGCCTCAGTCTCCTGAGTGCTAGCATTACAAGCATAAGCCATGATGCCTAGCCTCATATAATGAGCCCTTCTCCCTAGGCAGAGCAGAATTTGTGTAGATAAACAGGAGCTTTGACTCAGCACTCAGTTGGCACCATGGGAAGAAGTTTTCTGGGGCAAGGACTTTGGGGCTAAGTTAGTTCTTTGTTGCTCAGTAACAAATTGTTGCAAGATCTATCCAAGCCACCATGTTTTTATCTGGTTGTTCCTGTGGGCCAACAATTCTGCTCAGTGTCACAGGGCCTTCAGTGTCACAGGGCCCTTTGTTGAGTGTCTCACAGGATGTCAGCTCCTCCACTTACTCAGCTTAAGTCCAGACCTCAGTTCCCAAGGACTTGCTTGTCTCTGGGAGCTAGCCAGTAGGCTTGATGCTCTCTTCTGCCACTGACTGGAAGGCTAACCCTTCTGTCAGGGTTCTGAGGCCAGGCTTACCTGCTATACTCTCCTTCCTCTTTGCTGGGGCTATAGCTTGGAGATGGTGTCTCCTCAAACTAATGATCCTCCTGCCTCAGCTTCCAGAGTACTGGGATGCAGGTGGGCATCACCATGGCCAACTCTGTCTCTGTCTGTCTCTGTCTCTCTGTCTCTCTGACCTGCATGTTTAGTCTCATGTGCATGGGATCATATGCACAAATGTGCATATTTACTTGGAGGCTACAGGTTAGCCTTAGGTGTCTACCTTGATCACTTTTTACCTTACGTACCTCAGGGTCTCTTGCTATCCTTGGGTTTCTGTTGCTGTGATGAAACACCATGACAAGAGGCAGCATGGGTGTGTGTGTGTGTTTACTCCAGCTCACAGTTCTACCTCACAACCCTTCACTGAGGGAACTCAGGACAAGGTAGGATATGAAACAGGCCATGGAAGGTGCTGCTTATTGGCTTGCTCCCCATTGCTTGTGCAGCCTGATTTCGTAAACTCAGCAGGACCAGCAGCCTGGGATTGGCAGCTCCCACAGTGGGCTGGAGCCTTCCACGCCAACCATCAATCAAGAAAAGGCCCCCACAATCTTGCCCAAGGCCAATTTGATGGAGCCATTTTCTCGGTTGAGGTTCCCTCTTTCCAAATGACAGAAAACTAACACTGCAGTTGCTTAATCTGGCCAATGCAGTCATCCTGGCTAGCCACCTTGGCCTAGGATTCTGTTACTAATGCTTAATTGCTGGCCACCATGCCTGCCAGAAAACCAACTCTTCTGGGATCATAAGTATGTGTATAAAGCCCCATTACTTTTGACATGCCCAGTGATTGCTGGAGTTTGGATTTGGCTGTCATGTGCTGGAAGCACATCCTCACAGTGTGAGGGCACTGGCAGCAGCTGGAAGCTAAGGGGTGAGAGCTGATTAGGTTCTTATGTTTATGTTATTGTATGCCTGTGTGTATGGATGCACGTGGGGGCCAGAGATCCACACCAGGTAGTTTCCTCTACTGATTTCCACCTTGTTTAAATTTAAAAGTTCTTTGTTTTATGAATATATGATGCTCTATTAGCATGTATCTCTGTGTACCACGTGTGCCTGGTGTCTACAGAGGTCAATGAAGGTGTCAGATCTCCCGAAACTGGAGTTACAAGCAGTTGTGAGCCACCATGTAGGTGTTGGGGACTGAGGAAAAGTCCTCTGCAGGAGCAGCAATCATCCCCACAGAATCGTCCCCCAGCCCATCTACCTCATTTCCTGTTTTTGAGAGGGGGCCTCTTCTTGTCATGGAAATGACCAGTTCAGTTAGGTAGCTGGCCAGCACTATCCCAAAATCCTTCTGCCTTCACCTCCCAAGTACTGGGCTTACAGGCATCATTACTGTGCCCCGCCATAAGTATACTCATGAAAGAGAACCATTTTATACAAAAATATAGGAAGAATTATGTATTTGATTAACTTCACCCACAAGTAAATACAGTATATTTTCCTTGTTTTACATTTTACAATCAGTGCCTGAGATGGACTTCCTTGTATATCTGTGTCTTAAAATAACTCTATCCGCATTGACCTGTCTTTGCACGGGCTTATGGAAACTTTAAACGGGGGCATGTGGAACCGAGTACCGTGGTGCCTGTGAAGGCGGGATGGCCACAAGATTGCAAGTTGGAGGGTGACCTGGTGAGGCCTCATCTCAAAAAATAAAAGACTGGAAATGTGGATCTTTAGAGCACTTGCCTAACGTGTGCAAGTCCCTGAGACCCAGCCCCAGCTCCGCAAAAATAAAAGTCTGGAAGCAGAGGTCGCATGGTCCAAGTTTGCACCCATCTGTGAATGGAATCAAGAAATGTCACTGTGAGAGGAGTTAGTGGGTAAAGAGCTTGCTCTAAGCAAGAAGAAGGGTCCAGACTAGGGGCTGTGAGCCCAGCACTGCAGGGGTGGAGACAGGTGGACCCTTGGCCACCGTATCAAGTGGAGACAATGAGCTCCAGGTTCAGTAAGAGATGCTGCCCCCAAACCACAAGGGCTGGGTGATAAAGATCGTGTTCATCTCTGGCCTCTGTACACACATACAGGAGTGAGTTTACCTACACACACACACACACACACACACACACACACACACACACACAGTGCAAGAACTCAGTCCACGTGGCTCTTGAATGGATTCTGCTCAGCCACAGCCCATTGCTATATCAACCCCACAGAATAGAAGTTCAGAAACTTGTTCCAGAAAGAACTAGATCCGTGCAAATATCACTATTGAGGTCTTGGGTCAACACAGACATACAGACTTGTTTTCCCTCTATCTCTTTTTGAGACAAGGTCAACAACTAAGTATCAATTTTTTTTTTTTTAAAGACACAGTCATAACTATGTAGCCCAGTCTAGGTTAGAATTCTGAGTGATCCTCTCTCAGCCTCCCTGGTATTGAGATCACAGGCGAGCCTACACACTGAAATGTGAATTTTATAGAATTAATGCGTTTTGAAATATTCTTCAACTTTGCTTTACTTTCTTCTCCTCCAACAAAACAAAGCAAAAAACATTTTGGGCTTTCCGGGTGGCCACAGACACCCCCCCCCCCCCCCCACCCCCCTGTGGGGTTCCCGGGGCCCCCCCCCCCCCCCCCCCCCCCCCCAGGGCACATAGGTCGAGATCCACTGTCCTGCCCGACCGTCGAGTCCCTCGTGCGGACACGCCCCCACTTGACGCCACGAGTCTCCACCCCCTAAGAGGCGGGGCCTGCGCAAGCGCGACCTGGGCTCAGGCGGGGGCGGGGCAGACGCGGCTGTGACTTCCAACATGGCGCATGCAAGCGGTGGAGGCTCCGCGGGCCGGGGATTCGGTGGCTCCCGCTGGGGTCGTTCGGGCTCCGGGGGGCACGAGAAGCTGCCAGTGCACGTGAGTGATGTCCCCAGCCTCCTCTTGGGAACCCAGACCCCTGCGGGAATGGTGCCCTGCCGTGCGGCCCCGCCTCGGCCTCCCCTCTGCGCAGCCGGGGCCCGGGGACCCCACACCCCTTACTCGGAATCCTTCGGTTTTAGCGGCAGCCCTTCGGTTTCCCCCTAACAATTCATTCCCGCCGCTCCGCGGACTTCTCAGAGATGCGGCGGTCCTTCTCGACATCTTACAGTCATTCCTGCGGTCCCTGTCATTCCCGGGACCCTACGGTGCGCTCCGAAAACCCTCGGTCCTCCTAGTTGGCCCTTAGTTTCCCTTACCGCCCCTCGGTCTTCCAAGGGATTATGCGACTCCCCCCCCGCCCCCCCCCGCCCAGACCCTTCGGTCTTCCCCGCCGGTCCTGGGTCCAACCCGGAACTCCTCGAGGCCCCTCGGGACTACCCGCTGGCTCTCGGTCCTCCCAGTCGGTCGTCGATCCACCCAGTAGGCCGTCAGTCTCCGCATCGAGCGATCCCGGCCCACCCATGGCCTTCCTGTTCCCCACAGGTGGAGGATGCTCTCACCTACCTCGATCAGGTGAAGATCCGCTTTGGCAGTGACCCTGCCACCTACAATGGCTTTCTGGAGATCATGAAGGAGTTCAAAAGCCAGAGGTAATCTGCAGAGCCCTGTACACCCAGGAGCTGGGTACAGGGCCCTCCAATCCCCAAACCAACTATACTGTGGCCCCTCAGCTGGTGATCATGCACAGGATTGGAGGGCTCTTGGGAGCCTCTTCTAAAACAGTCACAAGATGAAGTAGTTCTGAGGAGCTGATGGGGATTCCTGGAAGGGGTGAAGGAATTGGGTAATGGAGGCCTGAACAGGGAGTGTTGGGTGTAGTCTTTATTTAAAATGTTGATTTGGGGGTAAGATGTCCCAGTGGGTAACAGTGCCTGCCACCAAGCCTGACCACCTGAGTTCCAGCCCCAGAGAGAAGAGAACTGACTCCTACAAGTTGTTGACCTGCCCAAACGCAGAAAATAAATAGGGTACAGATTTTGGTTGTTTGTTTTGGGAAGCATTTTTTTTGTTAATACTGAAAGAAAATATTACTTATGATCTCTTCTTAACTCTTGTTCCTAAGATGCTTTTCATAGCACTTTCTAACCTGGAACCAGTGAGGCTATAAAGGGCCTAAAGCACAGGAACTGTTTGTAGACACAGCAGTTAGATGTATTGGGTTGCCTTTGAGTTATGCCTATGTCTTCTAGAACCTTCTGGGAGGAGTGACAGATGGGTGGAGCTAGAACCCAGGCTGTCAGTCAGTCGGCTTCCCACAGATCTTGGTACTGACCTGCCTGTCTGCTCTCAGGAAGTGTGGAAGGCCTGGGCTGGTTTCTTGTGGATATTCAGGGTACTGAAGCCAGAAGAAGATTCTCATACCAGTCCCCCAACTTGAAGGCTCTGGTGTATACATACCTCCTTTAGTAAAAAAGTTAAAATGTATTCTCACCCTTCCCTAATTCATAAAATAGGAGGAAATTTCTCACATTGCTTGGAGAACTGTGTCCTGTTGAGTCTCAGCCCAGCACCCAACTCTTGAGACATTTTCAGATTGGGCCTAGGAGCTCAGATGGCCTTAAGATATAGTTATGTAGTTATATACATCACACACACACACACGCACACACACACACGCACACACACACACAACTATCATATATAT
>JADRCH010000285.1:767684-793855 GCA_019843965.1 Rhynchomys soricoides
ATATATATATATATATAACTATCATGTATGTGGTTAAATAGAGTCCTTGCTAGACCTAGCCACAGGTGGTCTCACAGGGTGGGGCCCATTTGCTTAGTGGGGCTTGGTGGTGCACACCTTTAACCTCAGGCAGAGGCAGGCATATGGAGGCCAGCAGGGGCTACATAGAGAAACCCTGTCTCTAAGGGAAAACACAAAAACAACATGGTGGGGCCCATTTTTAGAGTCTTTGCCACCCTGGGCTGAGGTGATCTTGAGGGCATCTGGGGCAGTTTATTTACTCCCAGGACTCTTGCCCACTTGCATTTCTTTTTTTCCAGCATCGACACCCCTGGCGTGATCAGGCGTGTGTCCCAGCTCTTCCATGAGCACCCCGACCTCATCGTGGGGTTTAATGCTTTCCTTCCACTTGGATACCGTATAGACATTCCCAAGAATGGCAAGTTGAACATCCAGTCTCCTCTGAGCAGCCAGGTAGGCTTCACTTGAGTGATGTGGACCTCGAGAGTCACACCCACAAGGAGGACAGCTAGGCATTTGTGATGTTGCTTGGAAGTCTTTGTACAGCCTGTTCTTTTTCTAGTGCATGGCCAGACAGAAACACAGAGACAGCCTTTGCATCCTATCAAGTGTAGTGGCTGGGGTGTGGTTCAGTGTGGGATAGTACACTTAGCGTGGGCAAAGTCCAGGGTTTAGTCCCTAGAACTTGGGGGTGGGCATTTGGGGGGAGGTTTCAGGATCACTGAATCACTAGTTGCTGAGATCTGGCCTCCAGGCTTTCCCAACAAGTCTACCAAGCCAAGGATGCATTGGCATCTTATGACTTTTATTGATCTCAGGCCACCAGTAAAACTGGGGAGGTTGAGCTATGTGCATGGGAATAACTGTTCGTCTCTTATTGTGTCATAGGATTGCCAAAGACTTTTTTCTCAGCTCAGGCTGGGCTTTGCAGCCTGCTGTCTGTAGTTCTGCACACTGCCACTGTCACCATAGCTCATACAAGTCTGAGCCTCAACCTCATGCCTCAGTCTTCCAAGCGCTAGGGTCACATGAGAGCTGCCACCACAGGCTTTCAGGGAGGTTGGAGAGGGACTCTGGAAGGGTGCTGTGGCCCCACAGACCCTCCAAATGGCTCCTGTGTAAGTTCTGCTGGCTCTGCTCATCAGTGTGCCTCCTGAAGCCCAGCCCTACCTGATTTTCAGAGGGACCTCCTGGAAGCACATGCCACCTGTACCTGGAACCCAGGAACTGTGATCACCAGCACCTTAACAGAAATAACTTCTGGACTCTGTGTGGCTGTGATACAAGGCGGTGCGAGCTGTGTCGAGAGCAAAGAGCAGTTCCTGGGGCATGCATGATGTCAGAACTCAGGACGCCACTCACTAGAAAGCTAAGCTGCAGGGAGCAGGAGCTGGCAGGAAGTGGAGTCTGAGTCATGGGGATGGGCTGTTCCCTTCATAGGTGGCTTAGGTGACCAAAGGATCCCTGTGACTTACAGAAAGGATGACCAAGAGGGTCATCACCACATGTTAGCTAGCGCCCTGCTGATTTCTAATCTTTCAGTCATTTTTCTATCTTTACTGTTTTCCTTGTTTGAGACATGGTCTCTGTAGCCCAGCCTGGCTCTGGAATTAGACTGTCTTAGCACCCTAGCTTTAGTTTTTTGAAATGCAGTGTCCTCCCTCCCTTCCTCTCTCCCTCCCTCCCTCCCTCCCTCCCTCTCTCCGTTTCGTATCATTAGGTAAGCTTGACAGCCACATTTGAACACTGTTCCCTTATGTGCTGACAAAGGTGTTGAGGGAGTCCCCAGTTTTTGGGATGCCCGTGGCCTGGTTTCTGAGCCTCTCGTTCTTTCTTGTGAGGAGTTCTGTACTCCTGTGCATGTGGTGTAGCACCCAGGGCCTCTGCCCTCCCAATGCAGGGACACCTGTGCCCTTGCTGTAGCAGCTAAAAGCCAGGCAACAAGCACCAGGGCCCCAGTGGACAACACAGAGGGTCAAGCAGAGTTGGGTGCTTTGATTCAAGGTGTCATTTCAGCACTCAGGAGATTCGCTATGAGTTCAAAGCCAAGCCTGGGCTCCAGAGTGAGACCCTATCTTATCTGCCTCCTGTGAAGGGAGAGGACAGATAACCATGCCCTGCCACAAGCGGGAGGCTCAGAGTCCATCCACCTGCTGTTGCTTCTCCCTCAGCAAGCATCCTGGGAGCTGTTGCCTCAGAGCCCCTCTGGCACTCACAGGTGGGAGGAGTGTATATTCCTTGTGTGGTGCTGCCCTCTTGACCAAGTTCTTCAGGAAAGCAGGACCTTTCCCCCCTGCTCTCTGAGCTGTGTTAGGGGAGGGGTAGGAAGCCTTGGAGGGCGGGGCCGTCAGGAGGGTTGTCTGTAGGTCTGTAGAGTAGGGCTGGAGGGACCGAGAGGCAGGCTTCCAGAACACTGCGTACATGGCCAGGGACCCCTGAGAGCTTGGAGAGGACAGGACCCAGGAGGGGAGCAGTGAGAAGGTGTGCCAGTGGTTCAGGCTGGCCCTTCTGGTAGAGGCAGAGTCACAAGACAAGGCCCTGGAAGCTGGGGCTGGCTGTGTGCTCACTTAGGTTCCTGAATATCCAGGAGAGTTGCATGGTTCTGGGCAGATGTGAGGCTGAGTGTGAGTGTTAGCTATGTAGACAAGTCACCCTCAGTGCAGGCAGGGAAAGCATGGAGATATTATAGAAAGTCCCGCAGGGCCTGTCTGCTGTAGCTTGTAGGCTGTGGAGTAGTGGTTTTTATGTTTCCTAAGATCACAATAGAAAATTCTGTTACAGTTGTACAAGCATCACCACTAACTCCAGAACATTCTGTCACCCAGGACAGACCCTGCCATTTCATCAGTCACTCACATCATAGTATGTGTCAGTGTTTCTTTTCTTGCCTGAATGATGTTCCACTGGATGGACTACGTTTTCATTCGTCTGGGGATTTTGAGTAGTTTCCACCTTTTGTGAGTGGTACTTCATTGAATGTTGGTGTATGAGTTCCTTTCTGTTTTTTTGGATCTGTTTATAGGATTTCGAGTGTTGGGCTATAAGATAATTCTCTGTTGGATTATTGGTTACTATGGCTGTTACTATAGTAACTGTCCTTATCACCATCTAGTGCCTTCTGCAGAGTCCCTGACTAGAGGGCTGGCTTATTCAGGGAACCAGGGAGATCATACAGTGCTGGGGCATGTCCCTGAGTGGCTGGGGAGTCCCTAGACTTGCCAAGGTCAGAGTCAGACCCCATGACCTTGATTGAGCAGTCAGGTTCCTCAGTCTTAGCCCACATTTGTAATCAGTGTCCGTGTCCTCAGCTTTGGCTTCTAGCACTGTGTGTATCCACTGTTGTAGCTCAGTCCTGCCTCCCAGTCGCTGAGAAGACCACTAGTTGGCCTTTGATCCTTGAGTTCTGCACCTGCAGATTTGACACAATTCAGACATTTAAGGAAACGTACATGTGTGCTGAGCATACAGGGTGGCTTAGGGGATTGGTCAGGTGCTCTGTGTCTGAGCCCCACCCCAGTCTACGCTTGTGTTGTATGTAATCATGATTCCCTAGTTCACAAGGTGGAATTATTGACAGTGTATTGGTGTGAAACTCCTAGAGATGGGGTATGCTGTGGGAAGCTGAGCACATCTGTGTGGAGGACTGTCCTGGAACCTGTGCCCCTTGGATACTAAAGGACTACTATTTGGAGATAGGACCTTGACTGTGCAAACATGGACCAAATGAGCCCTAATTAAGTATGGCTGACATTTTAAAATTTAATTCCTATTATTTTTTTTTTTTTGATGTATGGTTTTTTAAGACAAAGCTTTTCTGTGTAACCCTGGCTGTTCTAGAACTCACTCTGTAGACCAGATGGCCTTGAACTCTGCTTCTCTAGTGCTGGGATTAGAGGTATGTGCTACTACCACCCAGCTGCTGGCATTCTTTTAAGAAGTTTTGAGGACACAGTGCAAGTCTTTCCTTAGGAGTCTGAGCCCTTGCTGCTGGTACCTCACTACACACCTTCTGCCTCTAACCTCTTGAGGAAAATTACCTATTGTCCACATAATCACTCAGATGCCATGTGTGAGCCTGTTGCCCAGAAGAGGGAGCTGCTAGGGAGAACAGGACAGTCGTTCAGTCACTAAAAGATGGTTCTGGAAGATCACGGTGAGCATGGATGTCATCTGACTAGAACCATGAGCTGAGTGGTAGTGACAGTGATCCAGTGGAGAAGTGTGGGGTAGTTCTAGTTGGGAAGTCCAGCTGCTCCTCTCCCTCCATCCCCCCCCCTCCCTCCATTCCCTCACACAGGGCTACATTCCCTCACACAGGGCTGCTCTATTCCCTCACACAGGACTTCATTCCCTCACACAGGGCTCCTTTCCCCCCTCTCTATTCCCTCACACAGGGCTGCTCCATTCCCTCACACAGGGCTCCATTCCCTCACACAGGGCTGCTCCATTCCCTCACACAGGGCTGCTCCATTCCCTCACACAGAGCTGCTTCATTCCCTCACACAGGGCTCCTTCCCCCCCCTCCATTCCCTCACACAGAGCTGCTCCATTCCCTCACACAGGGCTGCTCCATTCCCTCACACAGAGCTGCTTCATTCCCTCACACAGGGCTCCATTCCCCCCACAGGGCTTCATTCCCTCAGGGCTCCATTCCCTCACACAGGGCTCCATTCCCCCCACAGGGCTTCATTCCTGCAGTGTTCCCTCCAGCAGGGCTCCCGCAGAGCTGCTACTTGGGTTGAGCACTCTCACCTGGACTGCCTTGTCCCCCACCCTTGCCCTCAAGCAGGTTCCATGGAGTGAAAGAGACATATTTATGTCTACAGCTGGAGAAAAATGTACACAGTATGCTCTGATGACTGTTGTCTCTCACTTGAGTTGACTCTAGGGCTTAGCACCCAGAGGCCCTGTTGTGAGAATCTCCTGAGCTAGCTGTGGCTAGATGCACATACACACTCTGATGCTCCCTTGAAGCTAGCAGACCCTGTTTTCACCTTAGTCTTGCTAAGATGGGGACGTTACCTACAACCCTGCCCATAGCTCCAGTAAGGTTCAGCTTTCAGAATCTGTGACTTTCCACCTGCATGCTAATCTCTCAGAGTGGAAAGGACTTGCTAGAGCAAACCTCTGACCTGGGGAGGCTGAGGCAGGAGGTTGGTCAGAGTTGAAGCCTTATAGAGAGATCCAGTCTCAGGAATACAGTCTCAGGGGTGGACTTTGTTGAAACTGCAATTCTAGCCTCAGTGCTTGGAGATCTAGGGAGACTCCAGAGGGAAGAAGTACTTGACTCCCAGGGTTGCATAGGGGTTACAGGAACTATACTTTTCAGCAAGCAGTAACAGTGCAGCGTCTGTCTCCTGGCCACCCCATGCCACTCACTGCCTGTGTTCCCACAGGACAACTCCCATAGCCATGGTGACTGTGGGGAGGACTTCAAGCAGATGCCCTACAAGGAGGATAGAGGCCAGGTGCCCCTGGAGTCCGACTCTGTGGAGTTCAACAATGCTATCAGCTATGTGAACAAGATCAAGACCCGATTTCTGGACCACCCTGAGATCTACAGGTCCTTCCTGGAGATACTACACACCTACCAGGTGAGGCCCAGCCCACCACGGCATCTGGGGCCTCACACCCGCTGAGGTAGAGAGGGCGTGTTGAGAGGTCGGCTGGCAGGCCGGCCACTGGTGTAGTAGCAGGGAGAAAGAGTGCGGGCGCAGCCTCGAGGAGTCCAGGGCTCAGGGTGCACAGCTCCATCACTGTGTGTGGTGGCGGGGAGCAGCTTGTCTTATGTGGATGGGGATATCTTAAGCAGTGACATTGTGGCTCCCAGCACGGCAGTATCTCCAGGGAGGGCACAGATGTGGGATACTGGTATAGTTTTGTGTTCTTGGGGGCACACCAGCCAGCTGGGTACAGTTGGCTACCAGACTCTGTCTGAGACATGTCCTACCACAAGCAAACACCAAAAGCTCCTTAGCTGTCTTGTGTGGCAACCCTGCTGAGGCTGCTGTGCTGGCTGGTGGTGGCTTAAGGAAGCCCAGAGCACAGGCCACAGCCAAGGTATGTGCACTCTACCAATTCCCATGGCAAGACCAGCTCAAGGTTTTTGTACCTCTGTGCTAGAGTCTCAGCTTTGCCTGTGTCCCTGGGCATGGAGAAGTGGCCATCCTCCCCCACACCCCCCAAACAAGGTTTCTCTTGTGTAGCCCTGGCTGTCCTGGAACTTACTGTATAGATAGGCTGGCCTTGAACTCAGAGATCTGCCTGTGCCTGTGCCACTTGAGTGCTGGGATTAAAGGTGTGTGCCACCATGAACCAGTCTTAAGTTGTGATTTTTAAACAGTGGTTTGAAGCCAGATGTGGCAGCACATACCTTTATTCAGAATGCAGAATACTAAGCCAGGAGGATTGCTGTTAAGTCCAAGGGCATCTTGTACTACCCAGTGAGCCCAGGCTCTCCTGAGTCACCATGAGATCCTTAAAACCATCCAAGTCTGTCCTGTTGGAACAGGCATGGGTTCTCCACTGAGGGCTGTTTTTAGTTCTGGATCCTATTTGAGAATGATGGGGATAGCGTTCTTTACCCCCTTCCCTTAGTAGTAGGCTCTACAAACATGGAGGCTTTTTCCTGGGAGCTAAGGGTGCCATTCACAGGGTTGGCGAGCATGTGTGAGGCCTGTGTTCATTCTCTAACACTATGCAGAAAACCAAAAATCAAACAACACAGCTTCCCTCCTGAAGCAGGTTGTGAGCTACAGTGGCTTCTGTCAAGTTGTGGCCATGTGGCTACTTTGCTGTATTGACCATGACATTAAGTGTAATGCAGCATATTTCTACCAAAGTCCTTTTTCATTTTTTTTAAGAACAGTGTCTCATCCTGTAACTCAGCCTAGCCTGGTGCTGACAGTCCTCCTACCTCAGTCTTCTATACTGTTGAGGTCATTGTGTGTTCTGTCACGCTGTTCCTAAAGTTCACCTGGATTCTGCATCCCTGTCCCCAGTCTCTGGCCCTTCCTGTTGCCTTCAGCTCCAGGTTTGCTTGCCTCCCACACCTTGGCTCTCCCTAACCTCTGTCTAGTGACGAACTGGGAGCCATTCTCTGCTCCTCACCTTACCTGTCCCCTGATCCAGCAAGTATGGCTCCGTCTTTGGAAGGGCACTTGATTTTTCTCCTACTTGGTGCCCTGTTCTTCCCATTGCTATGAGGCCCTTCGCACCCTCCCCATCCAGTATGGCAGGGCTCAGAGCCCTGAGAGCAGAACACTGTATAGGCACAAGGCTGATGTCTGCACAGCTGCCCATGCCTGCCCTGGGGCCTGCTCATCCTTTTCTCTTTTTCCCACTTGCAGAAGGAACAGCTGCACACTAAGGGTCGTCCATTCCGTGGCATGTCTGAGGAGGAGGTTTTCACAGAGGTGGCCAATCTCTTCCGTGGTCAGGAGGACCTGCTGTCAGAGTTCGGACAGTTCCTGCCTGAGGCAAAGCGGTCCCTGGTGAGTGCCAAGTGTCCAGGAGCCTGCCTGCAGGATGTGTGCCGAGCTACTAGAGTCTGCCCAGCCTGTCTTACAGACACGAGGCAGGGGGGCTGGTGTGAGGACAATGGTCCAGGCTTGCACAAGTGCCCGGGACCAGACTGCACTTGGCTCCCCACTTCCTCACAACAGCCTGAGGCCTGCCAAAGGTGCCTTTTCTGTGTCTTCTTTTTTATACACATTAGTCTTTTTTGAAAAGTAGAGATGAAATTCATAAACCTTTAAAGCTCACCACTTTAAAGTACATAATTATGGGCTGGGTGGTGGTGGTGGTGCAACCTTTAATCCCAACACTGGGAGGCAAAGCCAGCTAATTTCAGAGTTCGAGGCCAGCCTGGTTGACAGAGCCAGTTCCAGAGTACTCAGGACTACCCACATGAACCTTGTCTTAGAAAAAAGGTACATGAACCTTGTCTTCAGTGCCATGCAGTCTACTTAACATTAGTACACCTGTCACTTTCAGTCCTTACAGGTCCCACGTCTCCAAAAAGAAACCTTGTCTCCATCAGCATTCACCCTGTCTATCCCCCAGCCTCCGACCTGCTTCCTGTCTGGATTTGCCTGCTCTGGACATTTGTCACTGGGGTCTGTGTGTTTAGCTTTTGCTAGTGTCCCCTTGTGTTTGTTAGTGGTCGAGTAGTAATGTTCCCAAGTATAGGTTTTCCATTTCGCCCACTTGTGTTGTGGACGGGGTGGCTTGCTTTGAAGCCACTGGGAATGAATACAGTTGTACATGTGATTGTTTGGATTTCCGATCAGCTCTGGGTCAGCCTCCATGGGCTTCCCAGGTAATTTCATTTAACTTTCTGAAGAACTTGTGTTTTCTGGACAGTGGCTCCATTTCCCGAGTCCTGCCAGTACTTGACTTTCCATTCTGTGTTCGGTTGTTTTAAGCTGTCAGAGATGTGCATCAGCTTTGACTGCATTTCCCCAGTGCCAGTTTATTCTGTTGAGTGTCATGTTTGTGTACTGACTGGATTTTAAGATATGTTATTTATTACTATTTGTGTGTACATGTTTTGTCTGTATGGATTTTGTGCACCATATACATGCAGATGCCTATGGAGACCGGAAGAGGACGTCAGACCACTGGAGCTGGAAGTAACGGGTAGTTGTAAGCTATCACGTGGGTCCTGGGGCCTGAATCCAGGCCCTCTACAAGAGCAGCCAGTGCTCCTAGCCATTGAACTGCCTGTCTCTGCAGCTACAGCTGAGTCCTTGCTATGCTGCCATGAGCTCCTTAAAATGTGTGACCTGCAGATTCTCACCCCCATCTCCTGTCACCTTTTCCTGCTTTGTTTGTAGTTTTGGTGCACAAAATATTTAGATTGTGATGAATTTTTTCCTCACATCACTCTTTTTATTTGTTTTATGTATATGAGTACACCGTCTCTGTCTTCAGACACACCAGAAGAGGGCATCGGATCCCATTACAGATGGTTGTGAGCCACCATGTGGTTGCTGGGAATGGAACTCAGGACCTCTGGAAGAGCAGTCAGTGCTCTTAGCCGCTGAGCCATCTCTCCAGACCCCTCGCATCACTCTTAGTGTTAAACTTTAGAAACTGTTGCTGAGCAATTAGGTCATGAGATTTTCCTTATTTTCTTACAGTTTTACCTCTTGAGCTGTGTTTTGTCTATGGGAATGATCCACTTGTCTAGCACAGCTGTTGAGCATGCCATGCTAGGCTACGTCTTGACAATATTAGCATGTATGTGTTACTTGTGGTGACTTTTGCCACCTGTTGGCCTGTGGGTTTTCAGGCCTGCCAGTGGCACTGCAGCTTTTGCAGTGAGAGAGCAGTGAGCAGGAAGCCATAGTCCTCCACCTCCTGCTTCCTTGTCAGACTGCAACAGCTTTCCAGACCCCTGATAATTACACATGGTTGGTTGGTTTGTTTTTTCTTTGAGATTGGCTCTCAAAGGTAGCTCAGGCTTCCTTCAACATGGGATCTCCTACTTGGGCTCCCCAAATGCTGGAATTACTATCAGAGGCCACTACTTCCGGTCATGTTTTCCAATTATTGTTACATATTTGTGTGTGCTTGACAGCCACAGCTGGATGGAAGTCAGAGGACAACTTGAGAGAGTAAGTTTTGCCCTTTGACCCATATGTCTTGGGGTCACACTCAGATCCTGGCACTGTACCCCCTGAGCCACGTTGTTGACGTTGGCCTGGTTTTGGTCTTGCTAGGTGTTTTGCCCTGGGATGTTCTCATTGTTTTGTCAGGCTTCCTTAGTCTTACTCAGGTCAGTGGCCAGTTGCTTTGGACTTTGTCACCATGTCTTGAACACAGTATTAGTGATGAGTTGGATGAAACCTGAAAATGCCAACTACATTAGAGAAACTTGTGTCATCCAGCCTAGGGCTGTGGCTTGATTGTCCTTCCTGCCTGCTATCTAGGTGCCCTCCAGGGCCCAGATGGTGGCAGAGCCTCAGGAGCCATGTGGCCTGCTGTGCCCTTCAGCCTCAGGTAGAGCCAGGCTGGGCATTGTCCTTGGGCCTTGCCTCCTCCTCAGAACTGTGGCTATCTGTCTACTCAAGTGAGACCCTGAGCTGCTGGTTGACTTCCAGGTGATGACTGTAGTGCCAGCTCCTGGGACAAACTGTCCCCACGGGATCCATGTCCTCAGAGCTGTACAGACCTACAGGAGACCTTGAGTGTGCCTGGAGCGAAAGACACTAGGGCCCTTCCCCACTTCCGCTCTGTCTTGAGTCCCTGTCTGCTTGTTTCTCTGTGAAGTTTAGAAGTTCTAGTGAGGTTCTCTTTGAAATCATGACTGTTGTCTTAGTGGTTTGTTTGTTTGTTTGTTTGTTTCTTTTTTTTAAAGTCACTGAGACAGACCTAACAGAAGAAGGGTTCATATGGCTCACAGTTTTCTAGGTCTTTGCTGTTGTCCTTGGCTCCCTGGACTCTGAGTCTGCTCTGAAGAGAAACCCTCAGGGCCACTGGGGGCTGGTGGCAGAGGTTGCTCACCTCCCTGTAGACAGCAGATAGATAATGGGCTTGGTGATCCCTCACCTTCCCTCCGGCCATGCTCCCACCTCCTAGCTTCTAGGACCTCACAGAATATCACACCTAGCTGGACACAAAGCTATCAGTACATGATGGTACATACAGTTCATCTGGATACTGTGGTACCCCATTCCTATTAAGAGAATACCCTGACTGTCTTTGGGGACCGTAATAGTATGTAGGAGAGGGGTGTCACCTCTGGGTTCCTGATGGCATGGCCACAGATTATCTGTTAGGATGAGTTTCCTGTCAGCTGCTACTTAAGCTGGGGTTGGTATTTGGGTTGTCAGATCTGGGTGCTGCATCCGAGCAGCATGGCTCTGTCCCAACACTCCTTGGAATTCCTATGTCATCCTCCACTGCCCTTCCCTGAGCTACCCCTGATGGGGGTGGGGGGACGACAGTGGACTTTGAAGTCCAAGGGAGTTCTGGAGTGTAGGGGCTTCCTTGTTTTCTGCAGTGGTGGACCTGGTGCTCTGAGGCCTTGCAGGCTGCACACACATCTCTGAAGTCCTGCTTCTATCCCTAACCCACAGGAAAACCAGAAAAACCAAGCAGCTTGTCTGCTGGACCAGGGTGATGGTACAATCCTTTTTGTTTTAGTTCCTGTACTCTGGAGGCAAAGGCAGGTGGATATCTGTGCATTCCAGACTATCCAGGGCTACATAATAAGACACTGTGTCAAAGTAGTAATTGTTAGGTCCGAAAGAACCCTGGGACTAACTGAGGGGCCTGTTTAACGTGTCAGAGCTGATGCTGGCCACCAGTCTCAGCTGGTGAGCACTGCCTGTTAGGAGTACTGGTTCCTCCCAGCACTTGTCACTCTGCCCCTTCCCCTAACCCTCTTCCTCCCAGGGACTAGGCTTTCACTTCCCTTCCTCAGCTTCTGATCCCAATGTAAGGCAGCCATTTTGGCCACCTCATCTCTTGGTCTTGTGGCTTCTGGCTGGCTCCACTCCTGGATCTTTTTTGGTGATGTCCTCCTCCCTCATGGGAGTTCAGCCTGGACCCTTCCAGGTGCTTCTGGCTGTGCACTCTCAATGTGTACCTCCTTAGCTGTACCTGGGAGTGGCCATGTCCTTACCAGATGGAATGAAAAGACAATGGCATGGCCGCTGAGCATGGCCGTGAGGCTTAGGGGTATGAAGGGAGAGTAGGGAGACCCAGCGGCCAAGAGGGCATTCATAGGGTGAGAAGTGCAGGAAGGGGGGAAACTCGTCACAGGTAGAAACAGCCTTGCTGAGAGACTGGTGGTTAAATAGGTACCTTAGCCATTTTTGCTGGGTTTCATTGAGACATAACCGTATTAACAGTCATATAATAAACAGCCCCTGTTTGAAACCAGCCTGGTCTATAGAGCAAGTTCCAGGACAGCTAGAGAAACCCTGTCTTAAACACACACACACACACACACACACACACACACACACACACAACCATACCAAACCAAACCAAACCCAACCAACTCCTGAAACAGCAGTCACGCTATTCATGGAGCTCCCAGAAGAGAGGCTGCTTCCTTTCCTTCACTTGTCTTCAGTCACTGCCACTACTGGGGGTCCACAGAGCCTTCACCCCTGACATAGCAGAGTGTGCAAACAGCAGTCAGCGCAGTGTGCACAGCACTGTTCTGTAAATCTAAGAGAGACTATCCATCTCATAAGCTCTGGGATTCACAGTATAAGCCAGGGATAAACTGGGGCATCCTTACTAAGTCTACCTGTTGAGCACCAGTTGGGTCTGAGTGTTTTCCTGTGCATTGGCCCCATGGCCTCAGTATAGAGACTCAACCCTGCTCAAGTCTCTTGAAAATAGGTAATCTGATCTGACCACAGGTTGGTAAATGGGCACAGCTGTGGCCAGGAGAGTTTTGCAGAACGAGTGGGTGTGGATGTATGTCAATAAAACTTTAACAGAGTGGATGAATAGGTTTGGCTGTTATTAAAACTTCACAGAGTGAATGGGCTGCCTGCGAACCAATAAAACCTGATTTACAGAATGAATGGCTGTAGTTAAGATGGAGATAGGCCTTGGTGAGTAGTTGGTCAACCCAGCCCTGATTTGGAGTCTGTCTAGGTGCAGAACATTGAACAGTAGAGTGAGGACTGTGAGCAGGGCCCATGCCAGTCTGCTGTGCTACCTGTCCCCACCTACTTCCTCAGAGTTGGGTATTTGAATTGACAAAAAGTGAGGAATCCCCTGGAACACCACTTTACTTACTTGGGGTCCTGGAACAGTTTAAAATCTTTGACTAATTGAGGTGTATTTTTTGTTGTTGTTGTTTGTTTGTTTGTTTTTGAGACAGGGCCTTTCTATGTAGCTTAGACTGTTTCAAACTGGTGCTTTGCTTCTTCTGCCTCAGCCTTCTGAGGGCTGAGATAACAACCATGTGCCAGCATGTCTGGCTGTTGGATTTAGGGGATCTGTCTTACCTGTGGCTTAAGGATAGACCTTAAGTGTTGTAGAAATGTCTTCCCTCATGGAATAGTTTCTCCTCCAGAGATAACCCGTCTCCACAGAGCATTTCTGTGAGTGTCCTCCATTGCTTTTCCAGAGTGAAACAGTAACATGTGGCTTCCTGCTGATTCTGCCCTTTGGATTTTTTTTTTTTTTTTTTTTTTTGGTTTTTGTCTGTTTTCTTTTTCTTCTGTGAGTTGCACATGCCCGCCACAACAGCAGCACAGAGCCATCCAGTATACCATTTTGTTTCCATCAGTTCTGTCTGGGTACACTGTGACTTCATTTTGCCACAGTCAGAGCCAAGAGCACATCTTCCACATGGTGTCTGCCTGTCTAGGTCCCATGGTGATGTAGAGTGGGGAACCTCTGGATGCTGATATCCGTTCAGGGTGTTAAGAGAGCCTCTGATTCTCCTAGCTTTTGGGAGTAGCATACCTGCCCTGTCTGTCGGTTTAACCTTGCTCCAACCAGCCCTCCTTGCAATACACTACAGAGCAAGGACACTCCCAAGATGTGTTCTGTCATTCATGACAAAAAACTTCAAAACCTGCCTCCAAGGCCCCCACCAGTGACCTGGATGATATCAGCTACTACTTGTTGCCAGGGCTGTGTACTGCTAGGACCTAGAATGCTTTGTGTTATCTGTAGATACTCAGTTTATCAGGACACACTCAGTTGTCTCTTGAGCCTCTGACTCTACCCTCGAGGTCACAGGGGAGCCTCCTCAAAGCTATGTACAACATTAACCAGTGATGTGTACACTTGCTCTCTCCCCCAGAAAATAAGACCATCTTCAGTCTGTTTTCACTACAGAGACGCTGGCCTATGGCCCACTATGCCTTTTAGGGCTATAGGCCAGACCAGAATGTAGTGCCTGTGTACAGGTGGCCATCCGCTTTTCTCAGTTGTCTGTAGGGTGTCTACCGCTACGATGGAACTATGTCAAAAGGCAAGTTGGGGAGAAAGGGCTTACACTTCCATATTGCTGTTTATTATTTAAGGAGATCAGGACAGGAACTCAAACAGGGCAGGAACCTAGAGGCAGAAGCTGATGCAGAGGCTGTGTAAGGATGTTGCTTACTGGGTTGTGCCCCATAGCATGCTCAGCCTGCTTTCTTACAGAACCCAGGACCACCAGTCCAGGGATGGCACCACCTGAAATGGGCTGGACTCTTCCCCAATCAATCACTAATTAAGAAAATGCCTTATAGCTGTATCTCATAGAGGCATTTCCTCAACTGAGACTCCTTCCTCCAATGACTCTGGCTTGTGTCAAGTTGACATAAAACCAATCAGTACACCATCTGACCACCTCCTCCTGTGTTTGTGTCTTTAGTTTACAGGCAATGGGTCGTGCGAGATGAACAGCGTACAGAAGAATGAGGAGAAGAGTCTGGAACATAACAAGAAGCGCTCGCGGCCTTCACTCCTGCGCCCTGTGTCAGCGCCAGCCAAGGTAACTGTCCATGTGTAGCGTGGGTTCTCACTGCACATGACAGGAGTGGTGTGGAAGCCCAAGCATCAGGGGAGCCTGAGGCCAGAGCCTAGTCTGGTAGGAAAGCACCATCTACTGACCTGGCCTTCATTCGCCTGCTCTCCTGACTCAGCTTTCTGTGTAGCGGAAGGGGGATTGGAAGGACGGGCGTGGCGCGCTGCTCATTCTCCTTTTCATTGGTGACTCTTTCGTAGGTGGGGCTGCAGTTGAAATGTGCGGTTGTGTGGTTTGGTTACTGCACAGCTGAGGAGTGAAGGTGGCTGGCATCAGTTCCTGTCCCGCTCATCACCCATGATGGTGGATTTCTAGATCTGTCACTGTTTTCTAGTTGACTTTCTCAGTAATAAAGTGATTTGGCATTTCTGTTTATTTAGTTATGTGCAGCAGTATCGACCTCAAGTCACAAGTCATTACTGGTATCTTAACACCCAAACTGTCCTGGGCTGGCCACTGGGACCTCTTCAGGCTGCCTTTGGATCTCCTACCATGTCATCTTTATCATCTTTACCCCACTCTTTGGGGATGGCTATGCAGCAGTGTGCTTCATACCATGAACCTGAGTCAAATGCAGGGCCAAGTGTGGTTTATTCATGTGTGTGTGGTGTGTATGTACAAATGTGACATGTCTCAGAGATCAGAGAACAACTTCAGGGATCGTTTGGGAACTGATACGGTTCTTTACACAGAGTCAATCCCCTGCCTCTTAAGTCCAGAGACAGTGTCTGCACACAGCCTGGCTTCCTCAAGATGCTCCTGATGCTGTCCCTCCAGGCCTCCTAGTCATCCTCTGGCCCACAGGATAGATATTAACTGGTTTCTGTGTCCTTGAGTCCGGGATAAGGGCTGGGGAGTGGCTCACTGGCACAGTGCTATCTCGGGTCCCTGAGTTCAGCCCCAGCACCTGAGGCACCCCATCATCATTAACATGTACTGAGCATGCCCCTGGCCAGGTTTCCCTAGAGCGTACACATAGCTCCCAGGGTGTTTCCTTGGTGCTTGCACAGCCTTTCTCCACTCGGTGTCAACCAACCCCAGACAAGGGCCTGGTTTACTGATTCCCACTTAATGTCTTCTGAGCATGAGTGAGGCTGTGGCTTTCATTGTCCCTATCCATGTCTACTGAGCATGTGCAAAGTCCTACGCTCCATATCACAGAGTTGTGGAATGTGTGATGCCCTCGATTCTCCCGTATCTTCTGAGCATGCACGAAGTCCTGGGTTCCATTTTCCCAGTCACTGTTTTCCAGTTTGTGCAGGTCTTTAGGTTCCATATCTAGGGAGCATTCACCACACCTTGGTTCCATTTCCCCTTTGAGCTCCTGCCCAGCCCGTTGTGAGGCCTGAGCTCTAATTCTCCAGAACTTACTGCACAAATATGAGATCCTGGGTTTGTTTCCCCAGCAGCTGTCAAATCATGCGGAGGCTGCAAGTCTTCCCTGGCTCTTGTGGAGCTTGGACTATTGCTGCATATGCCTGTAGTCCAGATCTTGTTCTCCACAGCCTTCCAAGTGTCCTCAGCACCAGGTTTGGTCCACAGATCTGATAGGGTGCTGCTGTGGGCCTTGCCTTTCCTCAGGTCCTGAGTTAGGGGCCCCACCTCACACAAGGTCTAGGAGGGAGCAGCAAGCTCCCCTCCCGCCCCCCTGATGCTGGGCAGCCAGATATACGTAGGGTGCCCAAGACAGGGTCCTGCCGAAGCTTCCCCGGGTTCCACCGGGGACACACCATTAAGCCAAGGGTTAATCTTTCCACAGAAGAAGATGAAACTCCGAGGCACCAAAGACCTGTCCATTGCTGCCGTGGGGAAATACGGCACACTGCAGGAATTCTCCTTCTTTGACAAGGTGAGAGAGGCCCTCTGAGGCCCTCTTTGTCTGGACACAGCTGTTTTCTGCCAAGTCCTGTGGGGCCCTGGAAGTAGGACCACTGTGGTGTGTGGGAGAGAGCAGAGTAGACTGCAGAACCAGCCCAGACGGTTCAGGGCCATGCACATGCCCCTCCACACAGACACATCTACGTGACTTCTGCAGTGCCCGGTGTGCACACCTTTCACAGCCACATGTGTTCGTATCGTCTTACTTCCACAGGTGCGCAGGGTGCTGAAGAGCCAGGAGGTGTATGAGAACTTTCTGCGCTGTATTGCGCTCTTCAATCAGGAGCTGGTGTCTGGGTCTGAGTTGTTGCAGCTTGTCAGTCCGTTCCTGGGGTGAGTGGCTCCTGACTCCTAATTCCCGGACTTCCTCCTATCCCAGGCAACCCCAGGGCAAGTGAGCCTTAAAGTTTGTTTATGTGCTTTGTTGTTTTAAACATTAGTTTCTTTCCTATGTGTGCACAGGCACAGACCAGAGGATAAGTCCTTGAGTGAGTGTAGGCTTCGATTATTCAAAATCTACCTCACTAAGGGTTCTTAAATGCCTCAGCATCCCCTTTAGCCTACCACTCACAAGAGGCAGTAGAAAAGAAAGGGTGATAGGAAATGGAGGCTGTAGACCTGTTTAGAAAGAGTTCTTTGGGGCTGTTCAGCAGTTACCACTCACAAATCAGAAAGGGTAGGCAGTTTGATCCAGAAGAAACCACAGAGCTTCGCCAAAATCAGCCACTCAAAGCCAGGTGAACAGTGCCAGAACCTCCCTCTACTGCCTGTCGGGTCATGTTAATATTCTTTCTAAACCTCACACATCCTCTCACGGGTCTGTTTCAGCAAAACATCATATGACATAACTGAGTTGCCAAAGATACCAGAAATTTCCACTTCAGGTGGGTTCTCTCCCATCATATAGGTCTCAGGAAGCTAACTCAGGTTATCCAGATTGGCAGCAAGCACCTTTACCCACTGAGCCATCTTGCCCACCTGTGGTTTTCTTTATTAATTAAAGTTGTTCCCCAGTTATTGCTGATAGGCTCACATTTGTAAAAGAATGACTTGGAGCGAGCATGGCCCTAGTGCTAGGAGGTGACAGGAGCCAACTCTCCCCGGGTCCAGAGTGACCCTATACAGTGTATGTGGGCAGCACCCTATGACTCTTGATTTTATGACAGTGTGGGAGCTATAAACATCAAGTAGACACTTTACCTGCAATTTACAAGCTGTAGACATGAATGTTTGGGAACTGGTGATGTTCCATCTTTTGGCAGGATGCTGGCCAGTTTCCTGGCACTGCTCCTGTTGTAAGAGCAGCCTGAGTGTGTGTTGTGTTGAACTGCACATTCCTGTTAGTGATACTGTCTCTTTTCATGGTTTTCATGTTTTTACATGTATGTACACTATGTTGTGCATATTCCCCGTTACCCTCTTGCAGTCAACAGTCTGCTGACTTGCATGTCACATGTGCCTTCCCTGCACCACATGGAATACAAGCAGAACAAAACAAAACAGAAGTTGAGGTGGCATTGGATGTCAGTTGCTGTAAAGTGCCCCATTAACATGCATCCTATTTCCGTCCTGACCTCTGAGAATGAGCCGACAAAGGCCTTTGTGGGGAGAGGCTGCACTCATGAAGGAGGAAGCCCTGGTGGATACAGCTGTTCTCCATTCTGTCCTCTAGAGCAGCCATGGACAGAAGCAAGCAAATGAAGTAGGACTGGGTGCCAACAACACTTTATTTACAGAAACAGTCTGTAACTGCAGTGTGTGGTACTGGCCTGGATCAAGGGCAATGGCTAGTCCTGGGCTTTGGAGTCCAGTTTCATCCTCCTTCAGCTGCAGCAGCCATTGGAGTCACCAGAAACAATAGAAGGGAGACTGACCCAGCCTATCCCAGCCTATCCCAGCCTAGACTCCAGCCTAGGGCCTGGGGGCCTTTGTGATACCTGTGGCCTTCTGAGGAGCAGGGGTGCTCTGCCCAGGCATGGGTACATCCAGCGACTAGAAAGGGCTTGGGGGTTTGGGCTCAGGGTCAAGGCTGGTGTCTGTCTGTGTTTTGAATAGCTTAAAGAAGGTCATGTCTAGCCTAGAACTAGGTTCTTTTCCAGACTGTGGCTTGGACACAAATTGGCTGTAACAGTTGCTGCTGACCGGCTGGTGACAGGACTGTTGGGATACTTGAGTGTGTGTTTGGTTTTTTTGAGACAGGATCTCATAGCCCTGGCTGTGCTGGAACATGCTCTGTAGACCAGGCTAGTCTAAAACTTGCCAAAATCTACCCAGATCTGCCGCTTGAGTTCTGGGATGAAAGACATGTTCCACTCTACCTGCTTTGTTTCTTTCTCCTTTCTTTTCATTTTTTTAGTTGATTAATTAATTAATTTTTATTTCATGTGCATTGGTGTTTTGCCTGTATGTATGTCTGTGTGAGTGTGTCAGATTCCCTGGAATTGGAGTTACAGACAGTTGTGGGCCAACTTGTGGGTGCTGGGAATTGAACCCTGGTCCTTTGGAAGAGCAACCAGTGCTCTTAACCACTGAGCCATCACTCTAGCCCCCTCTTACTTTTTTTAAGTTAGGGGACAGAAAATCAAGACAGTGAGACCCACAGAGGTTATTCCCAGTGTGCTTTGCGGCTGTGGCCTAGTGCACCTGGCAAAGTCTATAGCTCTAAGACGGTGATTGGTGTTGGTGGGAGAGAACCCTCCTCCCTTTCCTGACACTGAGTTCTGATTCAGGCCGTCCTTGAGGTTCTATATCTACAAGTCCATTGTCAGGACTCTAGAACATTCTCAAAAGGCCCGGTGTCCACTTAAAGTTTCTGTCTGTCTTTGAAGGAAATTTCCAGAACTCTTTGCACAGTTCAAGTCCTTCCTGGGAGTGAAAGAGCTGTCCTTTGCACCACCTATGAGCGACCGGTCTGGAGATGGCATAAGCAGAGAAATTGACTATGCGTCTTGTAAGCGAATAGGATCCAGCTATCGGGCACTTCCCAAGACCTACCAGCAGCCCAAGTGCAGCGGAAGAACTGCCATCTGCAAGGAGGTAACACCCTTTGGGTACAGGTTAGCCCTCTATGGTACATAGCCGTGGGCCAGGGTCCAGACTTCCTGGTGACGTTTGATACCTGAGGGGTGTCAGCAAAGGCTATCTGAGCTTCACGCCCTGTTGGATGGCAGTGCTTACAGCTCACCCTAGAGCAGGGACTTGGTCAACTTTATCACTGCTCAGTTCTACCCTGTCCCCAAGTGTACTTAGTGACACCTTGTCCTCTGGTTCAGGTCCTGAATGATACATGGGTCTCCTTCCCATCCTGGTCTGAAGACTCCACCTTCGTCAGCTCCAAGAAGACACCATATGAGGAGCAGCTGCATCGCTGTGAGGATGAGAGATTTGAAGTAGGTGAAACATCTCTGGCTGCCTGTCCTGCTGTCCTCTGTCCACCCCCTGGCTGTCTGTCCTTCTGTCCTTTGTCCTCCCAGCTCAGCCCTTTCCTTGTACAGCTTAGTCCTGTAGTCTCTTCCCCCTGCCACAAAGGGGTGCCAGTGCTGTGGAGCAGCTCCCCCTGCCTGCCAGCTCTGCCAGCTCTGCCCCTGCCTGCCAGCTCTGCCAGCTCTTGAGCATTAACTCTTTCTTTCAGCTAAAGACAGTGGGCTAGTTAACTTAAACTAAGTTAGCTTTATTTTTTACTTTTATGTTTTTTGATTGTTTAAGACAGGGTTTCTCTGTGTGGTTCTCACTGTCCTGGAACTCATTCTGTACACCAGGCTGGCTTCGAACTCAGAGACTGATGCCTCTGCCTCTGAAGTGCTGGGATTAAAGATGTGCACCACCACTGCCTGGCTAAGTTAACTTCATTTCTTATTGAAGTTGTAATTGAGTTCTTCAGACCCAACCAAGTGACCCTCCTGGGGATGGACAGATAAAGCACCTTCATGTCACCCTGACTCCCCTTTTATAAGCTTATAGCTGCTTTTTGTTTTGTTTTTAAGATTTATTTTTATTTTATGTGTGTGGGTATTTGCCTGCATGTCTGTCTGATGCCCACCGAAGCCAGTAAAGGGCACTGGATCCCTTGGAACTGGAGTTAGGAACAGAGTTATGAGCCACCATGTGGGTTCTAGGAATTAAGTCGCAGTCCTCTGGAAGGACCACCAGAGCTGTTACCACTGAGCCAGCTCTGCAGCCCTCGCTTTTCTTTTTGAAATGTCTCTTTGTAGCCCAGGCTGGGGTGGGACTTGAAATGTCTCTGTAGCCCAGGCTGGGGTGGGACTTGAAATGTCTCTTTGTAGCCCAGGCTGGTGTGGGACTTGAAATGTCTCTGTAGCCCAGGCTGGGGTGGGATTTGAAATGTCTCTGTAGCCCAGGCTGGGGTGGGACTTGAAATGTCTTTGTAGCCCAGGCTGGGGTGGGATTTGAAATGTCTCTGTAGCCCAGGCTGGTGTGGGACTTGAAATGTCTTTGTAGCCCAGGCTGGGGTGGGATTTGAAATGTCTTTGTAGCCCAGGCTGGTGTGGGACTTGAAATGTCTCTGTAGCCCAGGCTGGGGTGGGACTTGAAATGTCTCTGTAGCCCAGGCTGGGGTGGGACTTGCCATCTTCTTGCCTTCTTTAGCCTTTCAAGTGCTAGGATGGCTGATGGGTGCTGCTTCCTCTCTCTCTCTGTCTCTCTCTGTCTCTCTGTCTTTCTCTCTTTCTCTCTCTGTGTGTGTTTCCAACTTCTGCCATGACAAGTCCCACAGATAAGGCACTTTATATGAACCAGAGTCTAGCAGCCTCTGGGAAGTGTAATTCAAAGGTGCCATACTTTTCAAAGCCTGCTGCTTATGGTGCCCATGGTGGTTGGGGCACAAAGGAGGACAGTTGGGGTCTATAACCTCCGTTCTTAAACACTGCTACTCACCCGTGCAGATAGTCTGTGGCTGGAGCACCAGGTCCTGTGTTCTGTTTGAGGCAAGGTTGTCTTAGAACTCAGTCTTCCTGCTCCCATTAATACTGTGACACTCACTGCTAAACTTCAGTGTGGCAGTGTGGCAGGTGATCAGACTGTAGGAGAGAGAGAGGGAGGTGGTATGTGCTACTGCTGTCACTGGAACACTGCCCCTCCCATACAGCTGTGCCCTGGTAGACACCCACACTTACTGGCTCCACTGGCAGCTCCTCACCATTCACCAGTCCCCAGTTCTGACCATGCCTGCCTCTTCCCTGCAGTTGGACGTTGTCCTGGAGACCAATCTGGCCACCATCCGAGTGCTGGAGAGTGTGCAGAAGAAGTTGTCACGGATGGCTCCTGAGGACCAGGAGAAGCTCCGCCTGGATGACTGCCTGGGTGGCACATCGGAGGTGATTCAACGCCGTGCCATACACCGCATCTATGGAGACAAGGCCCCAGAGGTCATTGAGAGCCTGAAGAGGAACCCCGCCACTGCTGTCCCTGTCGTTCTGAAAAGGTATCACCCTCTTCTACTCCTCTCCCTGACTTGGGAACTACCAGAGCTCCTGACCGATGGGGTTACTTGACTGTGTCTTCAGGTCAGCCTTTAGCTGACCAACCAGGCTCCTGGACATCTCATGTGGTCTTGCTCATCTCCAGGTGTGGGCATGCAGTCTCCCCTTTTGCTTACATAAAATCTACACACATACCTGTCCATGACCTCTTGGTGACTTGCAGCACCCGCACCAGTGCATGTGCTCTGTGTCCCGTGGAGGTGTAGCCTTCTCTTCAGTGTCCCACTTAGGTCTGCTTGAGACCTGGGATGCAAAGTGTGGATTGTGACTGAAACACAAGGATCCCTAGCCCACACTGTCTACTGACATGCCATGGAGCCCTGTGCTAGCCCACAGGTTTGAGCTGTGATGCTCAGCCGGGTTAGTGACAGAGCTGTGCGGGCTGCTGGGTGTCTGGGAGGAGGAAGAGAGCTAAAACCAGCCACTGCTAGAGAGCTAGCTAGCATTTAGGAGCACTGCTGCTCTTCCAGATGACCCTGTCCAATTCCCAGCACCCACATGGTGGCTCACAGCTGTCTGTAACCCCAGGGTCACCATATGCATGTGGTACACATACAACACATGCACACAACACACACATGCACATAAAATAATGATTAAAAATTTTTTTTAAGTAGCTATGTTGGTTATGCAGGACCACTTTCTCTTTCCTCTCCCTCTCTGTGTGGAAGGTGTTTGTTTTATTTTCTTTGTTTGCTTGTTTTGGTGATAGGGTCGTATGTAGCCCAGGCTGGAACTGGGCATCCTTTTGTCTTAGCCTCCCTTTTGCTGGCTGCTCCGTGCCATGCAGACCAAATGTGCACTTGCTATGAGGAAGCTGGGCCCTTCTGGTGGAGTCACAGGAGGGTCTGGGCATTAGGCACTGAGCCCCTCTCCCTGCAGGCTGAAGGCCAAGGAGGAGGAGTGGCGGGAGGCCCAGCAGGGCTTCAATAAGATCTGGCGTGAGCAGTATGAGAAAGCATACCTCAAGTCCCTGGACCACCAGGCCGTGAACTTCAAACAGAATGATACCAAGGCACTGCGCTCTAAGAGCCTGCTCAATGAGATTGAAAGCGTCTATGATGAGGTGAGGTGCTGGGCAGGGACCTCCAACCTCCTCACACCTGGACCCACACCTGTACAGCCCTTGCTTGCCTTAGTGGTGGGGAAACTGAGGTATGAAAGGCTGCTGCTTGCTAGACTTTCCCTGGGCTTTCTTTCTGCCGTATGGATTGATTTTTTTGTTTGTACGTAAGTCATTCAGAGGTCAGAGGTGTGTTAGCCCTTTAGAGCTAGAGATACAGGTGTCTTTGAGCTACTGGAAATCTGGCTCAGGTCTTCTGTAGGAACCTTTAACTGTTGAGCCATCTCTGCAACCCCCACAGTCTGACCTTTGAAGGCAGAGGTGGTAGTGTGGGCTAGAACACTTGCCTAATTTGAGGACTGGGTTCGAAATTGAGGTAACCACATGGGGAAAAAAGATTTTTGAGGTGTCCATATATTAGTAAATGAGTCTCCAGTCTATGACAAGCATATGAGAGAAACAATTCAACAAGAGGAAGGTTGGTGTGAGATCATGGGTTTAGAAATTTCAGCTCAGAGCTGCCTAGCTCCTCCATTGCTTAGGCTCTAGCAAGATGGGGAACATGGTGGTAAAGGGAGATCTCAGGATGGGCACAGGAAGCCTACCCAGCTCCCCAACAATACCTGTTAGGAAGCCAACTTTATGTGATGTGTCCATGCGCCCTCCTTGGCTCTACCAAGGTGGAGTAAGCCCTCTGGACACTTTGTATCCAAATTGTAACAAGCGCGAATTTGCTTTCATGCTGTGATAAGCTCCATGTTCGAAGACAACATGGGGAGGAAAGGGTTGATTTAGCCGTCAGGATCATCTTCAGGGCTGTCAGGGCAGGAACTTGAGGCAGGAGCTGAGAAATGCCCCATGGGCCATTGCAGGTAGTCCCTCCATGGCTCCTCTTTCCAAATGACCCAGCTGACAAAGCACTGTGGCCTGAACAAGGTCTTGGAAGGCCAGGGGAGCCCCAAGCTGTGTCGAGGCACTGTAGTGGCTAGGACATTGGGCCTACCCATGGCTCTGGCCATGGGTTTCTGAAGTATTGAGTTGAGCTTCTTGGCCTTCAGTTAGGAAGTGTGATCTCCAAACTGGCAAACTGGATCCTGCTAGAGATAGTGTTTGAGGGACCCCCAGAAGCTTACCGTGCACTGACCACTGAGAGCTGAGAAGATACACAGCCCTATCTAAAGAGATAGTGCCTGGAGTTGGTGCTGCCACCGACCAAGGGGCTGAGTGCAAAGACAGCTCCTTGGGTTGAGGGAGGAGCAAGTAGTGGTCACCTCTGAGTTTGGGAATGCCATGGACAATGATCAACCAGCATGCACAATGGCCTTATACACAGCAAAAAGGAGCCTGGCCCAAGAGATGCCTACAGACAGCAGGCCAAGGGCTAAGGTCTCTAAGAGCCTGAGGGAGATCTCTCCCAGCCCCCAAGTCTTGTTGGCTAAGGAACTGGGCAAGTGGCAAGCTGTTTTAATGGAGTGGGGGAGGGACAGCCAAGCCCTATGGAGTAGTGGAGTTGAGTGTTTGAGTGACATGGTTGGAGGCTCCTGGGCCACTCTGAACTCTGAGCCTCACCTCATGGAGACCTTACCCCTTGGTCAGGTCTGTGGGAAGTCTCTCATTTCATTGCAGTCCTTTAGTGCTAACATCCACCTGCAGTGAGAGGGCCTTGGTTTGCTCAGTTGAGAGCTATAGGCCGACTGGGGACTGGACCCTACCAGGGCAGCTGTGACCTTGTGAGACGAGAAGAAGGTTGGATAAATGACCCTTACTCCCGCGGTGTGTGCCAAGGTCACTCATCCCTTCTAAGGAGGCTGGCTGTTATGTTGGAGGTGGGGCTTGGGTTATTAGCGGGCCATGTCCGCTGACTGCCACCCTTTGCAGCACCAGGAGCAGCACTCAGAGGGCCGCAGTGCGCCTTCCAGTGAGCCGCACCTCATCTTCGTGTACGAGGACCGGCAGATCCTGGAGGATGCAGCAGCACTCATCAGCTACTATGTTAAGCGGCAGCCAGCCATTCAGAAAGAGGACCAGGGCACTATCCGCCAGCTGCTTCACCGCTTCCTGCCAAGCCTGTTCTTCTCGCAGCAGCGCCCTGGCACCTCCGATGACTCTGCTGACGAGCGTGACCTGGACAGCACCGAGCCCGAGCGCCGCCGGCCCGCGGATGAGAAGCCCCCCACAGATGCGCTGCCAGAGCCGCCCAAGGCCCTGGACGACGTCTACAGTCTGTTCTTTGCCAACAACAACTGGTACTTCTTCCTGCGGCTTCACCAGACGCTGTGCGCTCGCCTGCTCAAGATCTACAGGCAGGCTCAGAAGCAGCTGCTGGAGCATCGGCGGGAGCAGGAGAGGGAGCAGCTGCTGTGCGAGGGCCGCCGTGAGAAGGCTGCAGACCCCGCCATGGAGCTGCGACTCAAGCAGCCCAGTGAGTGCCTGAGCTGAGGCTCTGGGCTAGCCTCTGTCCTTTTAGGCCACCTTAATGGAGAGTGGTGGTGGACCAGGGCTAGGGCCTCCTTGGCAAGTCTCCAGGGAGTCCTGGCTGCTGCTTTCCACAAGAGAGTCAAGTGACCACCCTCCTTCCCCAGGTGAGGTGGAACTAGAGGAGTACTACCCGGCCTTCCTGGACATGGTGCGGAGCCTGTTGGAGGGGAGCATCGACCCCACACAGTATGAGGACACTCTCCGTGAGATGTTCACCATCCATGCCTACATTGGCTTCACCATGGACAAGCTGGTGCAAAACATTGCCCGCCAGGTGAGGCTGGCCAGGGGAGGGCAGGCCCAGGGGAGCTCTCCTTATCTGTCCTTGTCACCTTAGAAACTGGTCTTTTCAACACAGGGTCCTGCACACTCTCTTTGTCACCTTGGAAACTGATCCTTTCAACACAGGGTCTGCACAGCAAGTCTACACTTTTGTTTCAGTGAGGTGAAATTCACACATCAGAACTAACCCCTTAAAGTGCATAACATTGAGCACTGTAACCATCTTTAAGGCAATACCTTATACCCCACTTGTTCCAACATTCAAAATGAGAGTCCAGGCACAAAGCTGTGCCATCTGGGGAAAAGTCTTCTGAACCTAGTCAGTCACAGGAAGTGCTTTAGAAAGCTATTTCCTCCCAGGGCTTAAAGACCTCTTATTACGTATATTTATCCATTTATGTGTGCATGGACATGATAACCATGCAGTCAGGACAGCTGCAGGACATGATAACCA
>JADRCH010000285.1:793865-839591 GCA_019843965.1 Rhynchomys soricoides
TCAGGACAGCTGCAGGACATGATAACCATGCAGTCAGGACAGCTGCATGGACATGATAACCATGCAGTCAGGACAGCTGCAGGACATGCTTCTCTTCTTCCCCTGTGTGGGTCCAGGGATGGAGCTCTCAGCTCAGGCTGTCAGGCTTGCCTGCAAATGCCTTTCTCTGTTGAGCCATCTCACTGGCCCCAAGAAATTGTTTGTTTTTCCTTTTTGGTACTGGGCATGGAAACCAGGGCCTTGAGTGTGCTAGGCAAGTACTCTCCAATGTGCCAAGTTCTGGACCCTAAGGACTTCTGATGTAAAGTACACAGACAGAAAGTACTCAGATCTCCAGGGGCCACTCAGTGGGTTTTCACAAGCAAAACTTCCTCACCCTGATTCTGCATAGAGGTTTCAAGCTGCATGGAAGTAGCTGCATGCTGGCAGTGACCTCTCTTCTTCATCCCTGCACTTGCTGGGGCACATCTGCAATGGGCTGCTATGACCTGCTATGGGGCAATGGCACCTCCTAGTGGTAGGTGAGGTCATGCCCTGTTGGCCGCTGTTTGCTCATGTTGCAGTTTCCCCAGTGGATCAAGGTCTGAGCTCTTGTGACCGCTGTAGGCTGTTTGGATGTCCTGTCCCTGTGGGGAGCCAGAGAGCCTGCCTTGCACCGTGTTGCTCTCCAGCCCCCCTGCCCAGCACCTAGCACACTGCAGCCTGCAGCTGACCTGTCCCTCCCTAGCACTTCTCTTTAAGCACTCAACTGTACATGTTTGACCCAGGAGGGGGTCTGTGCCTTTTTGCCCCTGCCCATGGTAGTGGCTGCTACAGCTGGGGTAATGGGGAAGTAGGGCTTCCGGGCTGCACACACAATGTCAGGACAGCCAGGTGGGGGACAATAGAGGACCATAGTCCCTGGGGTAGCAGCCTCATTATTGGCATTAGGTGATTGGATCAGACCAGGTCTTTTGGCTAAGCTTCCAAAGTAACCTCTCAAGGCTAAGGAGACAGCTCACTGGATAGGAGTGTTTGCTGTGTTCAAGCATGAGAACCTAAATTCAAATCCCCAGCATCCTGTGGGGAATTAGGCATGGCAACATGCTCCTTGTCTTAGGGTTTTTACTGTGATGAAACACCATGATCAAAGCAAGCTGACGAGGAAAAGGTTTATTTCAGCTTAGAGTTCCATGTAACAGTTCATCAAAAACAATGAGGGTGGGAACTCAACACAGTGCAGGAACCTGGAGGCAGGAGCTAAAGCAGAACCATTGAGAACCCAGGACTACCAATCCAGGGATGGCTCCACCCACAATGGGCTGGGCCTTCCCTTATCAATAACTAATTACGAAAATGTCCTAGAGGCTGGCCTGCAGCCAGATCTTATGAGGCATTTTTTCTATTGGTGTTCCCTCCTTTCAGATGACTTTCGCTTGTATCAAATTGAGATAAAACTGGCCAACACACTCATGTACCCCATGCTATGGAAGAAAGAGACAGGAGGATGCCTGGGGCTTGCTGGACAAAAGGATGGCTCTAGATCTAGTAGGGGGACTCCATCCCTGTTCTCCATTTCAGGGAAATAAGGAGACAGGTGGAACGGGACACCCATTGTTCTCTGGCTTTCTTGTGGTGAACACACAGAGACACACAGAGACACACATACACCTTTGTCCTCACCCTGTCACAGACAGTAGAAACTATTTTAAAAAGATAAAACAAACTAATCTGAGTAAGCAGGATGGGCCCCTTCTGTGGCTACCCCAGACCCTTACTACATCCCTAGCTAGGTACTCACCAAGGGCTACCCTGCTGGCACTGTGGCCAGCTTGTCTGCTTTAAGGCTGAGCTCTGGGCCTGGCTTCTTAGATCCCCATTCCTGTTCCTTATGTCCTCTTCAGTGTCCTCATGCAGAGATGATGGGAAGGGAAGGTCCGTGCAGTCTGAGGTGCGTGGTTGCCCAACAGCACCTAAGGCCTCCTGGCTCATTGTGTCTCTCTTCATAAACATGGGTGAATGGATTGTCTCCAGACACCGGGAAGGAAGTTTTATATGAAGTCAGTGCTCTCAAAGGGCACATTTATTTCTTCTGGACACTTTTTATACTCAGGCATGTGTGCTGGTCTTGTCTAGTTTAGTTTAGTCTGCTCTGCTTTGGCTTGGTCTGCCTATTAGAAAAAGAAAAAGGAAAAAAAAAGACTGTTACTGGCACCACTTCATTTCCCCCGACCCCTAAGTCCCAGACTTGTGTCTTGTGTGGGGCTGTGTCAACCTCTTCAGGGGTGGCAGCTGTGGCCTTGTTCTCTCTCTGTGTCAGCTGCACCATCTAGTGAGTGACGACATATGTCTGAAGGTGGTGGAGCTGTACCTGAATGAGCAGCAGCGAGGGGCAGCAGGGGGAAACCTGTCCTCCAGATGTGTCCGTGCTGCACGGGAGACCAGCTACCAGTGGAAGGCGGAGCGCTGCATGGCAGATGAGAACTGCTTCAAGGTGAGACGTTGCAGGGTGGTCTGGGGCTGCAGGCCAAGGCCACTGGGAGAGGACTGAAGGCTGAGTAGGATGCCAGGGGCATGGTCACTACACCTGTGAGTGGCTGTACAACCTGCCGGGTCTGTCTTGCATGGCAGTGCCAGGGCCTTGAAGGGTATGGGATGAGTGATGGCAGCTCAGGCCACGGCCATCTCCCCAGGTAATGTTCCTGCAGCGCAGAGGCCAGGTGATCATGACCATAGAGCTCCTGGACACAGAAGAGGCGCAGGCTGAGGACCCCGTGGAGGTACAGGTGAGTCTGCTCTTGTCTGCCCTCAGCTGTGCTGTCCTGTCCCCGACAGCCTTGACCCTGCATACGCTCACCCCACATGCCACAGAGGCATAGTCCTGGTCACATCCCCAACTGTATGACAGCTGAAAGCATACCCATGTAAATCCCCAAGCAGTCTGTGAGGACCCTGGTCTGCTTGTCCTCTCCTCTGTCCTCTACCTTCCAGGGTCCCTGTGTGCCTGCTACTCAGAATGTCAGAATGCACAGTAACCTTTGTGGCCTCCACAAGTAACCATGGACCAGGACGTTGCTAAAGCAGAGCCTGTCCTTTCAACCAGGAAGCTTGGGGTCCCAACCTTCAGAGGTGCTGGGAGGCCACGTGTGACCTCTGCCACTTCTTCCTTTTTTATTTTTTTTTATTTTTTGGTTTTTGAGACAGAGTTTCTCTGTGTAGCCCTGGCTGTCCTGGAACTCACTCTGTAGACCAGGCTGGTCTCAAACTCAGAAATCCGCCTGCCTCTGCCTCCCAAGTGCTGGGATTAAAGGCGTGCGCCACCACTGCCCGGCAACCTCTGCCACTTCTGAGGGCTCCAGCTGTCCTTGGCTTGTAGTTCCATCACCCCAGCTCTGCCTTTCCATGTGGCTCTGCCTTCTAAATAGTTCTGTGTCTCTCTTGTGTCTTCTGCTAGATGTGGCAACACAGTCCTGGGGTCCTTGTTCAAGGCTCAGGGGTGGGAGCGACCTCTTAAATTTTTTTTTTTTTTAAAAAGCCTGGGGCTAGCAGGCAGGCCTTTAATTCCAGGACTTGAAGCAGGTGGATCTCTAAGAGTGAATTTCTGGACAGCCAGAGAGCTACACAGAAAAACCGTGTGTCAAAAAACCAAAAAAACCCAAAAAACAAAACAAAACAAAACAAAGCCTGGGGCTGTAGCTGGGTGGTAGACACTTGCTTGGGTTCTGTCCCCAGTGCTGCAAACTAGAATATAAAACGAGGACTGCCATCCTGTACAGACTCACCTTGATTGGGTGTGCCTTATTTGCAAATGAGGTCACATATAGGTCCCGAGGTCCTGGAAGCCCAGAACCAGACACACGCCAAGCCTCCTCTCCACCCTTCCTCTGTGCCAGACAGTCTGTAGACAAGCGGTACAGGAAATGCAATAGGGCCCGGGTGGCCACACTTGCCTGTCCTCGGCTGAACTGGCTAAGCACAGAGAGGTAGCAGTGAGGGAGCACAGGCTAGACCTGAGGGCACCTCTGCACACACCTCCTTGAAGAGCAGGACCCCACTCCTGTCTGCTGCAGCCAAAAGCCTCCTTCCCCACAGCCTCTATTCCTTAACCCAACACACACTACCCAGTAAAGTCAATGTTCAAAGGCAAGTGATGCCCTCACACCCTGCCCTTTTCCCTTCCCAAGTGGTGAGAAACTATTTCATGGAGTTGGTTTGGAGACAGTTGTGGTTTGCTCCCTGTTGCTGTGATAAGCAGGGTGGTATTGCCTACAGTAGGCTGGGCCCTCCATCAATTAGGAATTAGAATGGCCCGCAGACATGTCCACACTCTAATCTGATGGAGGCAGTTTCTCAGTTAAGGGTCCCTCTTCTAGAAGACTCTAGGCAAGGCTCTACCCCTGAGTCACTTGCCCAACCCTTCACAGGGGGTTTCTAGGCAGATGCTCCACCCCAGAGCCACGCCCCAGCCTTATACTCTGGTGCTCTGTTCTGTCCACTTTCCTGTACTAAGATGTACCTCCCAAGTGAGAACACCATGTGGCTGCCTAGACTTACCCATAGAGGCTTGACCAGCTGGTCCCAGACCTAAGTATCATCAGGCTGTAGTGTCTTTTCATAGTATAACCCTTGCTGGAGGCATTACTCGGGAGGGGATTGGGTGGGGTGGGGTTTGTGTGCATTGTACATCAGACTGTCCGCCATGTCTGGTTCCCTTATATTTTGGGGTTGGAGTACAAACTTTCATGATCTTCTGATTTGGGATCCTGGATACGAGGCGGGCCACCTTATCCAAGGTTGTGTTTTTCCATGCCTAGCACCTGGCTCGCTATGTGGAGCAGTACGTGGGGACTGAGGGTGCATCCAACTCGCCTACTGAAGGCTTCCTGCTGAAGCCAGTGTTCCTGCAGAGGTGAGAGCAGGGCCCCACGTGCGCTGCTTGCCAGTGCCTGGTGTGCAATGAGATATGACACGGGGGTGGGGTGGGGTGTAGGGGATGTAGGGGGCAATCTCAGTACCGTAGCCCTCCCCTAGGGAGCAGAGGGTGTAACCACTAGCCCTGCTGGGAGAAGCTTCCAGAAATTGAGAGTAGGATGATGACATATCACCCATGCTGGGCTCTGGGTGGTCCTCGGTCACCATCTCCCTGGCCTCTGGAGCCTGCAAGTCCCCTCCCCGAGGCCCTGTCCCTGCAGGAACCTGAAGAAGTTCAGGCGCTGGCAGTGTGAGCAGGTACGTGCCATGCGCGGTGAGGCTAAGAGCTCCTGGAAGCGGCTCATGGGCGTGGAGAGCGCTTGCGATGTGGACTGCCGGTTCCGCCTGGGCACGCACAAGATGGTGTTCATCGTCAACTCCGAGGACTACATGTATCGCCGTGGGACACTATGCCGTGCCAAGCAGGTGCCACATCCATGCCCAACTGCCCTAGCTCTGAACTCGTGAGCCCCTCACCCCAAAACCCAGAGCCTGGGAGACCCACACTCTGGCCCCAGGAGTTCACAGACACACACCCCGCAGGTGCAGCCCCTGGTGTTGCTGCGCCACCACCGGCACTTCGAGGAGTGGCATGGTCGCTGGCTGGAGGACAATGTGACTGTGGCAGCGGCAGGTCTGGTGCAGGACTGGCTGATGGGTGAGGAAGAGGAGGACATGGTGCCCTGCAAGACGCTCTGCGAGACTGCACACATTCACGGGCTGCCAGTGACTCGCTACCGTGTGCAGTACAGCCGTCGCCCTGCCTCACCCTGAGCATTTGGAGGGGCCCCCCGCACATGAACCCCACACACACCACACATTCTGCTCCCAAGAGGGTTTTTGTCACTTTGAGCCCAGGGTTGCACCTTGACCTCAATCTTGGCAGTGCAGACCAGACCCCTGGTAACAACAGGGACTGTCCCCAGTAAGGCGGCCCCTTCCTGCAGAGTTCGACATGACATTCGCACACGTATTTATTCCTTCCTGCGCTCATAGTGGTTGTGACTTTTGAAGCAGCAGCTCCCCTGGCTTCCCATGGGAAAGATCTCCCTGTGGGCCTGTGAACCACCCGCCATCCCCACAGCTGCCCTCCGCAGGGCCATGCTGCCAAATCCAAGGTTTCAGAGAGCACTTGTTCTCGAAGATTCCTGAGCTTTTATTTTATTTTATTTTATTTTTTTAAACCCCTGGGCCTGGGCACTGGGGAGCAGGTGTGCCTGCCCAGGCCTGACTGTGTGCCTCTCAAAGGATCCATGGGCACCTTGGGCACATCCTAGTTTCCTGAGATGGGCGTTGCACGCCGCCCAGGACCCTCTGGGCCTCCCTTCCCCAGAGGGGAGCCCGGGCACCCTTGCATGCTTCTGGGGATCCGCTCCTTAACATTTTTGAGCAATTTCTGTTCTAGCTTTGACTTTCCTTTGCAGCTGTTTTGAATGTAGGATTTTTTTTTTCTATTTATTTGCACATTAAAGTTAAATATTGGCGCCAAGCCTCAGGGTCCTTCATCATTTCCTGCAAAAGTCCCAGGCAGGTCTTGCACACAGCTAAGTCTCAAGTGGCATCAGCAGCCCCTCCAGAGTCCTTCCTCAGAGAGGCAGAAACTGCCCAAAGTGACAGCAGTTCCCCCAACCTGGGAGTGCTTTCTAGAATATTCTCTTCCAATTATCTTTTCACATCCAATAGAGGCATCTCCTTTCCACACTTGGGTTGTAATTATACAAACTAATTTGGGGGTGTGGATGTACAGTGACTGAAGGGACTAACACCCTGAGTATGATCCCCAGGCTCTATGTGATGGAAGGAGATGAGCAAGTCGCATACACTGGGCTTTACTTAGAAAACTACTTTAAGTTGTAACCAATTTCTTTTAAAAAATAGTTTTAGGGCTGGGTGATGGTAGAGCAGGCCTTTAAGCCCCGCCCTGGGGGATGGGCAGAGGCAGGAGGATCACTGAGATTGAGGCCAGCTTGGTTTACAGAGACTTCCAGGATGGCCAGGGTTGCACAGAAAAACCCTGTCTAGAGAAAAAAAAAGAAAAGAAAGAAAATCAACCACCATCAACAACAGAAACCATTCATAATGAGGAGCTAGTGAGATGGCTCAGTGGTTAAGAGCACTGTCTGCTCTTCCAGAGGATCCAGGTTCGATTCCCAGCACCCACATGGTGGCTCACAACCATCTAACTCAGTTCCAGGGGATTCAATATCCTCAATAGGTCTCCACAGCAACCACAAAAATCATGAGGTGTGTGTATGGTGGGGGAGATTGAGACTGGGTCACACAAAAAGTGTAACAGTAGCTTAAAAGGACTGGAGAGATGGCTCAGTGGTTAAGAACACTGACGGCCCTTCCAGAGGTCCTGAGTTCAGTTCCCAGCACCCAAGTGGTGGCTCACAGCCATCTGTAATGGGATCCAATGCCCCTTTCTGGTGTGACTGAAGTAAATCCCATAGATGGCCTTAATTCACTCAACACTAAGGCCTCCTCAGGTTCTTCTACATGGTGGATGTGGTGAATGCCCTCCCTTATTTAGCGCTGGAACCAGGGACCATTCTGTCCTCAGCGAGCCCTGCCCTTGCATGTCATAATGCTGATCCTGTTGGGCACCCCTCCCCACCTGCTTTTCCCTGAACCCCACCTGGACACGAACATCCTGGTCCAGATCTCTTCATGTGTGTGTGTGTGTGTGTGTGTGTGTGTGTATCTAGCTTCAGCTCCAGATACAGGGTCACATACACTTACATCCATCCCCTGGTTGTCCCTCCATCCCCTGGTTGTCCCTGAGAAGGCTGGATCCCCTAACACCTCTGGCATTCCAATCCTGTTTCCCTTAGTGCAGGGCCTAACCTATAGGAATGCTCATTCAAATCCTGCTAGTTTAGGGTTTACAAGGCCCCTCCTTCCTAAATTGGTTTCATGTTTCCAGTCTTTGGCCACCAGAAACCAGCACACCTTCTGAGGCTAGTCTTTCCCCCCAAGGGCACAGGGTCCTTGAAAGAAGACTTTTTTTTTTTAAACATTGCTGGGCATGAACCTGGGTTTTCAGCATGCAGTGTGGTACTGAGCTCCACTCAGACATGTGTGTCCCTGCCTCTCTGAACCTCAGTCTCTTCTTCTCTCCCTTCCCCACCCCTTTGGGGAAAGCTTTGTGTATGTGCATTCAGAGGGCAGAGATCTAAGTGTTGTGTCTTCCCCTAGCACTCAACCTTAGTTTTGAGACAGGGTGCCTCTCTGAACCTGGAGCTCACTGATGGGCCATGTGTGCTGACCAGTGAACCTTCAGGACTGCTCTATTTCCAGCTGTGGGTTTACAGGTGTGCTCTGCCACGCTCAGCTTTCTTACATGGGTGCTAGGGATTTGAACTCAGGTCCTTATGCTCTCACAGTAATATCTCCATACCAACCCTCTCCCCACCAGTTATTATGGACTGTCATCACATAGCCCAGGCTGTACTCAAAATTGCAATCCTCTGGCCTCAGTCTCCAAATTCTGAGATGGCAGACACACCCACCACCTCATCTGAACCTGGAGTCCCTGACTGAGCAGTGCCTGTGACAACTCCCCAAAATGTCTAGGACACCAAGACAGCTCAGGGACCCTCTGCTGAGGCCAGGCCACCTACCTCACAGGTCACACCTGGAGCTTTGAGTGCCAGTGACTGGTGCCTCCAAGAGTCCCCACTCCCTGCCTTACAGTAGGCATTCAGTGTCAGGTCTATGGAAGGGCATAGACCCTCTCAGCTATCCCCAGATGACCCCAGGCTCACATAGAGGCCTCATTCCTGCACCTCACTTTCCTCCTGGCAAGGAGCTAGGACAAAAGAGGCATCTAAATGGTGGGGTGGCCTCATCTTAGGGTTTCAGTTGCTGCAACAAAACCCTATGGCCAAAAAGCAAGTTGAGAAGGAACAAGTTTATTTGGCTTACATTTCCATATCACTGTTCATTATTGAAGGAAATCAATACAGAAACTCACACAAGGCAGGAACCTGGAGGCAGGAGCTGATGCAGTGGCCATGGAGGGGTGGGTGCTGCTTACTGGCTTACTCCCCATGGCTTGCTCAGCCTGCTTTCTCTTAGAACCCAGAACCACCAGCCCAGGGATGGTCCCATCCACAATGGGCTGGGCCCTCCCCCATTGATCACTAGTTGAGAAAATGCCTTCCAGCTGACTCTCTTGGAGACATTTCCTCATTGAGGCTTCTTTCGCTCTGATGACTAGCGCGTATCAAGTTGACACAACCAGCCAGCACGTCCCCCAAGAGGACTCGGGGTGGTCTGGGCAGCAAAAGGCCTTATCTTTCTGTTCTGTCTGTCTGTCTGTCTGTCTGTCTATCTATCTAATCTATGTATCTATCATCTATGTATCTATGTATCTATCTATGAATCTATGTATCTATCATCTATGTATCTATCTATGAATCTATGTATCTGTTATCTCTTTTGTTTATCCCTCCTGCTATCTATCTATCTATCTATCTATCATCTATGTATCTGTGAATCTATGTATCTATCTATCATCTATGTGTATATGTATCTATGACTCTATCTATGTATCTATTTTTTTGTTTACCCCTCCTGCTATTTATCTATCTTGTCTGTCTGTCTGTCTATCTATCTATCTATCTATCTATCTATCTATGCATATGGAAGCCAGAGGACAAAGCCAGAGAGTGGGAGTTAACTCTCTTTCTCTACCATGTGGTCCCTGCAGATTGAATGCAGGCCAGGAGGCTTGGTGGCAAGCGCTTTCTTCACCTCCTGGCCCTTGCTGGTCTGCTCTGATAGAGCCAGGATGTACTAGGGTGAGCTGTTGTTCTGCCATATCTGATAAAATTGAAGATATTTATGGAAAAATTACCGATAAAATAAAAAACAAGTATAAAAAATTAATGAAAAACTTGAAGATATTTTTGAAAAAATGATAAAGATGAGGATGAATGTAGAAAAAATTAATGAAAAAATGAAAAATATATATAGAAAAATTTCTGATAAAATTGAATATTTACATGGAAAAAAATTCTGGAAAAATTTATGGAAGACATTTGAAGACATTTATGGAAAAATCACTGATAAAAATGAAGACAAATATAGAAAAATTTCTCAAAAAAATTGATGATTGTAGAAAAATTTCTGATAAAATTGAATACATAGAAAAAATTCTGATAAAATTGAACACATTTATAGAAAAATTACTGAAAAAATTATGAAAAAATTAAAAATGATTGCAGGAAAATTTGATAAAATTGAATATTACATGTAAAAAATTTATAAAAGCATTGAAGACATTTATGGAAAAATTACTGATAAAAATGAAGACAAATATACAAAAAATTTATGAAGACATTAAAGACATTCATGGAAAAATTACTGAAAAAAACAAAGACAAATATACAAAAAATTTATGAAAACATTGAAGACATTTATGGAAAAATTACTAAAAAAATGAAGACAAATAATAGAAAAAAAATTAATGAAAAAATTAAAAAAGATTGTAGAAAATTTTCTGATAAAAATGAATATTACATGGAAAAAATTTCTGATAAAATTGACATTTATGGAAAAATTACTGATAAAAATGAAGACAAATATGGGAAACATTTATGAAAAAAATTAAAGACATTTATGAAAAATTACTGAAAAATGAAGACAAATATAGAAAAAGATTTATGAAAAATTTGACATGTATTACTTCTAACATGTTTTGTAGTGTGTGTGTGTGACACGTAATGAGACTCTCTTCAGCCTGTAAGGTAGTGTGATTCTCTCCGGGATGGAAGGTAAAGCAAGTCTGTCCTGTATGTTAGATAATGTGAGTCTGTACAGCATGTTATGTAATGTGACTGAGGGGTCACAAGGGGGCGGTGCGAGGGGGCTAGCTGGACCCCGGTTCAAGAAATTCACGTAAAAAAGTGAAAAAAAAAAAGTTTATAAAAGGAAAATTGCGGGGCGAGGGTTCACAGCGGGACCTGAAATCATGTCATCTCCCTCACCATCCAGGGTTCGAGTACCTAAGTCAGGCAGTGAGGGGTCCTGAGTGTGACTTCAAGGATCACAGGGTCACTGACTGGTCGGGGGTTGCAGCAGGGTAGCGAGGTGCTCCCAGTATCCTGCAGAAGGGGGTTAGGCTAGTGTCAGGGTGGGGTTGGAGTTGGGATTGGGGTTGGGGTTGGAATTGGGGTTGGGGTTAGGGTCAGGGTCAGAGGTCAGGGGTCAGGGATCAGAGGGTTAGGGTTAGCAATTAAACGAACATCCTGAATGCATTTTGTAGATGATGTTTCTTGTAAGAAACATTCTTTTTGTGTTCGCATAAACAGTCTTTTACTGACTGAGGTATTTAAATGTATATGTGATAAGTGAAATTAACACTTTTCTAGTTATTAGAACACAGAGAACAGGGACATGCACATTGTACTGTACTTAGTGTAGCATCTATGTTAAAGTACATTTCTTTCTTTCTTTTCTTTTAACTAGGAAAAGGATACAGTACATTTCTTTCAGCTGTAAAGCATTGTATAATGTAATGTGAAAAACATCTGTGAAAATACAGGAAAGTAATGACGTACAATGTTTTCAAACTAAAACAAAGCAAGTAAAAAGCAGAATGTCTTGAATTAGTTTTGTAGGTGATCTTTTTTATAAGAAACATTCTTTTGGTGTTCTCATAAACATTCTTTTACTGCCTGAATTTATTTAAACTAACTGTATATGTGATAAGTAGAACTAACACTTTTCTACTTATTAGAACAGAGAGAAAACCAGGGGCATGCGCATCATACTGTGCTCTGTGTAGCATCTATGTTAAAGGACATTTCTTTCAGCTGTAACACATTGTACAATGTAATGTGAATAACAGCTGTAAAAATCCAGAGAAGTAATGACATAAAATGTTTCCGAACTAAAACAAAGCAATTGAACAGCAGAACTTCCTGAATGCGTTTTGTAGGTGATGTTTCTTGTAAGAAACATTCTTTTTGTATTTGCATAAACAGTCTTTTACAAAATAGGAAATAGAAAAAATAGAAAAAGCCTAAGAATATGCACATACAGTATTTCAGTTTACCTCATTTGTTTTAGACTGTGTTCATTTTCAAAATGGGTGTGAGACTGAATTTTTGTGGTTACATTATTCCTCTGGGAGAGATGTAAAATAAGGGTTTTTCTGGTTACTGGCCCAAGATATGCTGATTTGGGAGAAAGGTTTTTAATTTGTGTTTTTATCTTAGATTAGTGTCTATACCCCTTCCAGAGTTATATGCATCAGATATGCAAAAGGGAGCCTCCCCCCCCAGAGGACTAGATGCCAGAGAATCAAACAAAAAGATATCCTGATGATACTAAAATTTTGTTTTGAGATTTGTATCAGAATATACAGCCTTGTCGAGTCTCATTGTCAGACATGCTGAACTGACCTGCATGTCTGACAATGAGACCTCTTGGACTTTCAGCCAGATCCAATCAGGACACAGACATCAGAGGCTAAAACAATTGTTGGTTTGGCCTTCTTAAGATATCTCAATGCCCATATTCAGCTTGAAGAAGTTATGAAGAGTCATCACCCCAGATCTCTGGACTTGGGGGTCTAGAGGTGGTTATTCTAGTTGTCTTTCTGGGGAATGGTGAAATGGTCATAGTTGGAACAGAGAGGAAATAGCTAGAGTTGATTGTGTAACCATAATCTAATTTGGTAGAAGTCTTTACAATAGTTACTAAATTGAAGTCATAATTTCTTATTTTGGAACAGAATTTATTTTGATACAGAATCAAGGTTACCATTAGTATAAATTTCTTCTATTGATACGAAAAATTTAGAAGTACAAAGCTTGGACCCAGTCCTTCTATAATGTCATCACAAACTGATCTGAGATGTTTAAACCTGTGAGTTAAGGGCCAAGTAGCAAATTCATTGTTCTGAGTTTGTTGTTAGGGTGTTTTCAGATAATTTAATTAGAAATGGCTGAGAGTAGTTAATGGACAGCAGTCCAGACTACAGAGATGAGTGTTTTTCAAAAATGTCAGAAATCCACAGAATGTGACATTTAATGTTATTTATTCTTTTGTTGTTGAAACAAATCTGCTCCTAGCAGCTCCCTTTTTGTGGATTCAAAGAAGAAATTGAGCATCTCTTCTCCTAGGTGACATTGTACTTTGTGGCTAGGTGGCCACTGGGTAGAAATTGCCAATCTCTCCTGCAGACCTGTATCATCCTTGAGAGGACACAAGTTACAGGTTAGGACAGCTTAGTTCTGCTGAGACAGAATAAGCTAGTTCTTAATAATTCCTGTTTCTCAAAGGTCTGTCAGATGATCCTGGGCCAGAAGGCTGAAGACTGATGCTCCAACTTCCTGACTGACTGGGGCTGTACAGGTAGGCCGCCGTCTCTACAACTTGGCTCAGTTCTGGAAGCTGAGTTAGGCTCCTATATTTTCAGATAATGTTGCTCATTCCCAGATTTCTGATGGGGTTGAAAGACTACTTACAGTATCATAGCCAACCCAGGCTATTTAACATTGAGAAAATATATTTGAGAAGATAGTTCTCAGATAGTATACAAGCTAAACCAGGACATAATATATGAATTTATAAGTCTTTAATTGTCAAAGATGATGGACTGGATATTAGGTGTATCTTATACTTTATAAATTACAAAATGGTAAAAAATAAAGAGCTAAAAAAAGATTAATTTATGGTTTTATAAAATGTAAAAAAAAAAAGATGAAGAGGGAAAAAGAAGTCATTAGGGAAACCATGAGGAGTGATATGCTCCAAAGTGCTTTAAACAGATCTACCCCAAAGGTCCTAAAACAAAAGAAAGATCTAAAAGTCATTTTTTAACAAAAAGAGATTTTTCCATACAATATATAATCATGTTTCCCTTCCCCAACACCTGCCAGATAATCTCTACCTTCTTCCCCAACCCAAAGCCACACACCTTCTTTGTATCTCTCATTGGAAATCAAAGAGGTATCTAAAACACCACGTAATAGAGTAGAATAAAATAAAACTGAACAAACAAAAAACATGTTGACAATTTAGCAATAGAAATGAGGTGTGACAGACAGCTCTAAGGGAGGGATTATTTATGGTACATTTTTAGAATGTTTCAGTTAAGCCTAGCAGAAATAATCCTTTTTTTTTCCCTTTAAGCTTACACTGGATTCTATTACTTCCTAAGGGCAACTTGAGGCCTCGGTGACCCATTAACAGGGATCTATCTAGACTAAAAATGATGTTTCTTAAACTCTCAACTCTGATCCGGGCAGTGGGGGCGCACGCCTTTAATCCTAGCACTCAGGAGGCAGAGGCAGGTGGATTTCTGAGTTCGAGGCCAGCCTGGTCTACAGAGTGAGTTCCAGGACAGCCAGGGCTACACAGAGAAACCCCGTCTTAACACCCCCCACACCCCCCCAAAACAAAACAAAACAAAACCAAAAACCAAAAAAAAATAAAAAAACCCACCACCACCACCACCACCACCAAACAAACAAACAAACAAAAAAACTATCTCAACTCTGGTCCCTACATGTGGATGACTACTGGCTTCTTAGTTGACATAAGAAGAGTGCTTCTGAGAGATGTTGAGTGATGGATAGGAAATACCTATACTCTTGAATAACCACAGTGAAAAACATTTATTTATGTACTGGTAAATATAGTGCATGCAAGTTCCAATAAGACCTTTAGGAAGGTATATAATGACTTTGAAACAGCAAATGTGTGTGTGTGTGTGTGTGTGTGTGTGTAAGTACTTAATGAGTATCTGCTTATTGAAGGAGGAAGAACTATGGGATACTGTAAGGAATAGGGTTGAGGAAAAGATAGGTGAGTGTGTTCTGGTCACGGGAGGAGGCATAGATACAACATGCAAACTCTGCTCTTTGTTGAAACCACCTATCCAGAATGTAGTCCTACCTCCACGTCACTAATGAACACACCCTTACTCCAGTACTACTCCACTCTAAGCAGATGGTCACAGTGGAGAATTCATGCTTAAGAGCCACACAAAACTATTTCCATTCAGACTTAGTTTACTGTGACTAGATCACCTACAATTTCATGGAAATGGAACATAGGAAAATAAAATGAGTGCTAGTTGTGTCAGTCTAGTTGAAATGAGATCTTACTTTCATACTAAGATTTGTACCATCTTAAGAAATGTTGAGGGCTGGAGAGATGGCTCAGCCATTAAAGGCTAGGCTCACAACCAAAAATACAAGAAATGTTGAAGTACAAGAAAACAAGTGGTGGTGGGCTTGGGAGAATAGCTACATTCACCAAGCAACCCAGTGGTGTACCCCAGATACTTGCTGTTTCTTCTGCCCCTCTGTTCATGGTCCATGTCCCTTCATGATGGCTTTCTCCTCTCGCTTCATTCTTCCTCCTTCTCCTGGTTTCTCCAACATGAAACAGGTAACTCAAAAGGCATCTACCTCGAATCCTCCCTGTTGACTGGCTATTGCCAATTTTATTTAACCAATAGTTTTAAATCAAGTAACAAGGTTTTCACAACAAAAGCTTGTAAACATGAGAATTCACTCATAAATCCAGACCTTCAGGTACAAAATTTAGTATTACAATATATAGCATCAGATGAAACCTCAACAGGCTGATTGAGAAATGATTTAACGGTTAGCAAAGCCAACAGAGGTTGGGGCTGCATACGCTTGGGTATCTTCCTAGAACCTACATTTCCTCACCTGTACTGCCCAAGAGGACTGGTAATGGCATGGTTGTTTGGGAGATTAGACAAAATAATTCCCAGCAAATCCTCATTAGCCCACCCAGCCTCTGGAATTTTTCTATAGTTCTTAACCTCATTTTGAAACTCTGGAATCTAGAATGTTCCCAGTAGGATTCTGGGGAGCAGTAAGTGGGCCGAGGAATGTCAGAGAACCTTGGCCCCGTAAGCTCTCCAGACTTTGTCTTGTTTCTTGCATTGTTTTAACCATACACTTTTTGACCCCTGTTTACCGGTTGTAAGAATTCATTACCAAGCAGATGTTGCTTGGACACATGTCTTGGTATTGTTCCAAAATGCAGTCCTTAGATTCCAAAAGTGGAACCAACTGCAGAACCAGGTTTAGATTTGATTAGATTAGTTTTGTGGGATGCACTTACACCTCAATAGTAGTGACCTTAACTTGGTATCAGGTCCTCCATTTTGGGGATGCAGACCTCCCAGCAAGTAGTCTGCTGTGGTCTGACCATGTTTTTTTTCGTTCAAAAATTTCATGCAGAAGGGACTGTCATTGTCAGTTCCCCTTTTCTAGGCTCTAGCCACTTAACCAGGCCTGTCTGAGTCTCGGCCTACAAGCTTGCATTTGTACTTTATACTATACTGGAGGAAACTGAGGCATTCTGGAATACCACAGAAACAGCACCACCTGAGTGGTACACAGTGTCCTCTAGCCTTCACCAGTGAGTATACGGTACCTTGGTTCATCTCAGTACCTTGGGGCCATAGGAACACTACTGGGTACGGGTGACAGTAGACCTTGTGATGGAGACAGAAGAAGCACAAGTGCCTCTGTGCTGATGGTGACCCTTTTTGTTAATAGAACTTAGAGAGTTATGTGTGCAATCATGACGTGTCATGGGTGTGTGAAGGCTTCAATGGCCCATGATCAGATACTCTCTCCACAAAGTGCACCATATTTTTGCATTGTCTCAGGCCATTATGACACTGTCCTTCCTTTGTTACTGGCATGTCTTATGACAAGAGGCCCTCTTGGACCTGTTTTCCTGGCATGAAATCCCAAGGGTGGATATGCTGTTGCCCAGGCTTCTGAAGGCCAAGTGTGTGTGCTCTGCTGGATCCTGGTGGACAGGTCCAAGTGTGTGTGCTCTGCTGGATCCTGGTGGACAGGTCCAACGTCAGCTCACCCAACACAGGGACATTTACTTTCCTCATCTGATTACTCCAGCCATCTGCCTCTCCACGGAGCTGTCACAGGACATACTGTGTCCTTCCCCAATCTCTAGATCAGGTTAAAGCAACTACTTGTGTGAATGGTCAACTCACACTTCACCAGAAGTAACTGGCTGTTACCCTACACCCAATGCTAAACAGAGGTTACTAGCTAGACTGTTCTTGACATTCTGAGGTGCCTCAGAACCTCCTAGTATTAGATTCTTCCCATGGAACATGGACATAAGTATTGGAAAGCTGGAGGTCAGGATAGAAGGCCCCTGGCTCTGAGGCCTAACCAGGGACAAGCTAAAAGCTGTGTTGCTCTGGAGGACATGGACTTCATGGATATTCTTGGGGACTGTCCATCTGGCTTCCAGAATTCTGGTGTACTGTAGGTCTGTGGGCTGATTGGATCTGGTGTGGGCTAAACGTATATTTGTGCATCTAACCTAGGTCATACATTGCTGGAATTGCAAGTGACACTGAAACTGTTCTGTCTAGCTCTAAGGAGGGAGGTCTGTGAAGGGAATTGTCTTTAATTTGAATTTTTTTTTTTTGAGACAGGGTTTCTCTGTGTAGCCCTGGCTGTCTTGGAACTCACTCTGTAGACCAGGCTGACCTCGAACTCAGAAATCTGCCTGCCTCTGCCTCCCAAGTGCTGGGATTAAAGGCGAGAGCCACAACTGCCCTGCCTTTAATATGAATGTTAGCATGTGTCCTTATTGCATGTTGGATCACCTACTGGGTATATGCCCAGGAGTGGAATAGCTGGGTCCTCAAAAGTATTATGTTCATTTTTCTGAGGGTCTGCCAAAATGATTTCCAGAGAGGTTGTATCAACTTGCATTCCCACCAGCAATGGAGAAGTGTTCCTCTTTCTCCACATCTTCGCCAATATCTGCTGTCACCTGAGTTTTTTGATCTTAGCCATTCTGACTGATGTGAGGTGAAATCTCAGGGTTGTTTTGATTTGCATTTCCCTGATGACTAAGGATGTTGAACATTTCTTTAGGTGCTTCTCGGCCATTCGAGTTTCCTCAGTTGAGAATTCTCTGTTTAGCTCTCTTCCCCATTTTTTGATAGGGTTATTTGGATCTCTGGAGTCTAGCTTCTTGAGTTCTTTGTATACATTGGATATTAGCCCTCTATCGGATGTAGGATTGGTAAAGATCTATTCCCAATCTGTTGGTTGCCATTTTGTCCTATTGACAGTGTCCTTTGCCTTACAGTAGCTTTGTAATTTTATGAGGTCCCATCTGTCAATTCTTGATCTTAGAGCACAGGCCATTGGTGTCCTGTTCATGAACTTTTCCCCTGTGCCCAGGTGTTTGAGACTTTTCCCCACTTTCTCTTCTACTAGATTCAGTGAATCTGGTTTTATGTGGAGGTCCTTGATCCACTTGGACTTGAGCTTTGTACAGGGAGATAGGAATGGATCAATTCACAGTCTTCTACATGTAAACCGCCAGTTGAACCAGCACCATTTGTTGAAGATGCTGTCTTTTTTTCACTGGATGGTTTTAGCACCTTTGTCAAAGATCAAGTGACCATAGGTGTATGGGTTCATTTCTGGGTCTTCAATTCTATTCCATTGATCTACCTGCCTGTCACTGTACCAATAGCATGCAGTTTTTATCACTACTGCTTTGTAGTACAGCTTGAAGTCAGGGAGGCTAATTCCCCCAGAAGTCCTTTCATTGTTGAGAGCAATTTTTGCTGTCCTGGGTTTTTTGTTATTCCATATGAATTTGAGAATTGCTCTATGAAGAATTGAGTTGGACTTTTGATGGGGATCGCATTGAATCTGTAGATTGCTTTTGGCCGGATGGCCATTTTAACTATATTAATCCTGCCAATCCATGAGCATGGGAGATATTTCCATCTTCTGAGGTCTTCTTTGATTTCTTTCTTCAAGGGACTTGAAATTCTTGTCAAATAGATCTTTCACTTGTTTGGTTAAAGTCACACCAAGATATTTTATATTGTTTGTGACAATTGTGAAGGGTGCCATTTCCCTAATTTCTTTCTCAACCTGTTTATCCTTCAAGTATAGGAAGGCTACTGATTTGCTTAAGTTAATTTTGTATCCACCCCTTTGCTAGAGGTGTTTATCAGCTGTAGCAGATCTCTGGTGGAGTTTTTCGGGTCACTTAAGTATACCACCATATCATTTGCAAATAGTGACATTTTGATTTCTTCCTTTCCAATTTGTATCCCTTTGACCTCCTTTTGTTGTCTGATTGCTCTAGCTAGAACTTCAGGTACTATATTGAATAGATAGGGAGAGAGAGGGCAGCCTTGTCTCATCCCTGATTTTAGTTGGAATGCTTCAAGTTTCTCTCCATTTAGTTTGATGTTGGCTACTGGTTTGCTGTATATTGCTTTTACTATGTTTAGGTATGGGCCTTGAATTCCTGATCTTTCCAAGACTTTTATCATGAAGGGATGTTGAATTTTGTCAAATGCTTTTTCAGCATCTAATCAAATTACCATGTGGTTTTTTTCTTTGAGTTTGTTTATGCAGTGGATTACATCGATGGATTTCCAGGTATTGAACCATCCCTGCATTCCTGGGATGAAGCCTACTTGATCGTGATGAAATGATTGTTTTGATGTGTTCTTAGATTTGCTTTTCGAGCATTTTATTGAGTGTTTTTGCATCGATATTCATAAGGGAAATTGGTCTGAAGTTTTCTTTTATTGTTGCATTTTTGTGAGGTTTTGGCATCAGTGTAACTGTGGCCTCATAGAATGAATTGGGTAGTGTTCCTTCTGTTTCTATTTTGTGGAATAGTTTGACGAGTTTTGGCATTGGGTCTTCTTTGAAGGTCCGATAGAATTTTGCAGGGAACCCATCTGGTCCTGGGCTTTTATTGGTTGGGAGTCTTTTAGTGACTGCTTATTTTTCTTTAAGGGTTATGGGACTGTTTAGATGGTTTATCTGATCCTGACTTAACTTTAGTATTTGATATCTGTCTAGAAACTTGTCCATTTCATCCAGATTTTCCAATTTTGTTGTGTATAGGCTTTTGTAGTAGGATCTGATGATCTTTTGAATTTCCTCAGAATCTGTGGTTATATCTCCCTTTTTATTTCTAATTTTGTTAATTTGCATACTGTCTTTGTGCCCTCTGGTTAGTCTGGTTAAGGGTTTATCTATCTTGTTGATCTTCTCAAAGAACCAGCTCCTGGTTTTGTTGATTCTTTGTATAGTTCTTTTAGTTTCTACTTGGTTGATTTCAGCCCTTAATTTGATTATTTCCTGCCTTCTACTCCTCTTGGGCATATCAGCTTCCTTTTTGTTCTAGAGCTTTCAGGTGTGCTGGTTAGCTGCTAGTATATGCTCTCTCAAGTTTCTTTTTGGAGCCACTCAGAGCTACGAGTTTTCCTCTTAACACTGCTCTCATTGTGTCTTATAGGTTTGGGTATGTTGTACTTTCATTTGCATTAAAGTCTAGGAAGTCTTTAATTTCTTTCTTTATTTCTTCCTTGACCAAGTTATCATTGAGTAGAGCATTGTTTAGCTTCCATGTGTGTGTGGGCTTTCTGTTGTTGTTGCCATTCAAGACCAGCCTTATTCTGCAGTGATCTGATAGGAGGCATGGGATTATTTCAATCTTCTTATATCTGTTGAGGTTTGTTTTGTGACCAATTATATGATCAATTTTGGAGAAGGTACCATGAGGTGCTGAGAAGAAGGTATATTTTTTTGATTTAAGATGAAATGTTCCATAGATATCTGTTAAATCTATTTGGTTCATAACATCTGTCAGTTTCACTGTGTCTCTGTTGAGTTTGTGTTTCCAAGATCTGTTCATTGATGATAGTGGAATGTTGAAGTCTCCCACTATTATTGTGTGAGGTGCAATGTGTGCTTTGAGCTTTAGTAAAGTTTCTTTTATGAATGTGGGAGCCCTTGCCTTTGGGGCATAGATATTCAGAATTGAGAGTTCTTGGTAGATTTTTCCTTTGATGAGTATCAAGTGTCCTTCCTTATCTTTTTTGATGATTTTTGGTCGAAAGTCGATTTTATCTGATATTAGAATGGCTGCTCCAGCCTGTTTCTTGGGGCCATTTACCTCGAAAATTGTTTTCCAGCCCTTTACTCTGAGGTAGTGTTTGTCTTTAACACGAAGGTGCGTTTCCTAGATGCAGCAAAATGCTGGGTCCTGTTTATGTATCCAGTCTGTCAGTCTATGTCTTTTTATTGAGTCCATTGATGTTAAGAGATATTAAAGAATAGTGATTGTTGCTTCTTGTTATTTTCAATGTTGTTTTTATGTTTGTGCGGCTATCTTCTTTTGAGTTTGTTGAAAGATTACTTTCTTGCTTTTTCTTGGATGTAGTTTCCCTCCTTGAGTTGGTGTTTTGCATGTATTATTCTTTGTGGGGCTGGGTTTATGGAAACATACTGTGCAAATTTGGATTTGTCATAGAATATTTTGGTTCCACCATCTATGATTATTGAGAGTTTTGCTGGGTATTGAAGCCTGGGCTGGCATTTGTGTTCTCTTAGAGTCTGTATGATATTTGTCCAGGATCTTCTAGCTTTCATAGTCTCTGGTGAGAAGTCTGGTGTAATTCTGATAGGTCTGCCTTTATATGTTACTTGTCCTTTTCCCCTTACTGCTTTTAATATTCTTTCCTTACTTTGTGTATTTGGTGTTTTGACTATAATGTGATGGGAGGAATATCTTTTCTGGTCCAGTCTATTTGGAGTTCTGTAGGCTTCTTGTATATTTATGTCCATCTCTTTCTTTAGATTAGGGAAGTTTTCTTCTATAATTTTGTTGAAGATATTTACTGTTCCTTTAAGTTGGGAATCTTCACTCTTTTCTATGCTTATTTTCCTCAGGTTCTGTCTTCTCATTGTATCCTGGATATCCTGGATGTTTTGGGTTAGGAGCTTTTTGCATTTTGCGTTTGGTTTGACTGTTGTGTCAATGTTTTCTATGGTATCTTCCGCACCTGAGATTCTCTCTTCCATCTGTTGTATTCTGTTGGTGATGCTTGCATCTATGACTCCTGATTTCTTTCCTAGGTTTTCTAACTTTAGGGTTGTCTCCCTTGTGATTTTTTTATTGTTTCTATTTCTGTTTTTAGTTCCTCAATGGTTTTGCTCATTTCCTTTGTCCGTTTGATTGTGTTTTCCTGTAACTCTTTAAGGGATTTTTGTGTTTCCTCTTTAAGGGCTTCTAGTTGTTTACCTGTGTTCTCTTGTATTTCTATAAAGGAGTTATTTATTTCCTTCTTAAAATCTTCTATCATCCTCTTGAGATGTTATTTTAAGTCTGAGCCTTCCTTTTTTGGTGTGTTGGGGTATCCAGGGCTGGCTGTGGTGGGAGAGCTGGGTTATGATGGTGCCAAATAGCCTTGGTTTCTGTTCCCTGTGTCCTTGCCCTTGCCTTTTGCCATCTGGTTATCTCTGGTGTTAACTGGTCTTTCTCTCTCTGACTGTGGCTTGTCACTCCTGCAAGCCTAGTTGTAAATACTCCTTGAACACCAGTTCTCTCTGAGAGGAATTTGGGTTGGAGAGCTGTGGTACAGGTTCAGCTCTGGGGTGCAGACAGAAACAAGAAGGGTCTAATACTCAGCTGTCCCTTGTTTTCTGTGTCCTGATGGCTCTGCAAGGGTCCCTCTTTGTCTAGTGAATTTGAGAAGAAGTGATTGTCTTGCTTGTGCTTGAAGGTGTGTCGGCACTCCTGTTATACCAGCTCTCTCCTGGCACTATTTGAGTATGGAGCCCTGTGTCACAGGATCCGCTCCCTGGCCATCCTAAGAAACCAGAAGCCCACTCCTCAGTCCCTGTGTCCTGTTTATTCCTGGAGGGTCCCTCTGGGCAGACAGGCTTGCCCACACTCCTGGGAGGCTATCTTTCTCCCAGTGCTATTTGGCTATGGAGCCCTGGTGGCCCAAGCAGACGTCCACTGCCACAGATGGAAACCGATAGGCTCCTTCCTCCCAGATGTTCCTCCGTCCCTGTGTCCTAAGGATTCCAGGCGAGTCCCACTGAGCAGTGTTAGTCCTCTTACCTCCTCTCACAGGCTTTTCCACACTTCTGGGAGCCTAGCTTTCTCCCAGGGCTATTTGGCTATGGAGCCCTGGTGGCCCAGGCAGAGGTCTCCCACCACAGATGGAAACTGGCCTAATAGCTCCTTGTCTTCCATGACTCAGGTTCCACTTGGCCTGAGAATTGGAACCTGGAACCCCTCTTTTTACAGCTGTGCCTAGAATAGAAATGAGGTCCTGTAAGGTATAATATTAGCAATTGAAGATTACCCCCAACCAGTTTACAAATAAATAAGACTCAGACTATATTTATTTTATTTGGCTTTGGCAATTACTGGGGTTAACCCCTTATCTTCTTTTTTCACTACTGGACTGGCTACCTCCCAGTGGTATACCCCAGATATTTGCTCTTCTCCTGCACCTTGCTCATTGTCCATCTCCCATCATTGCAGTTTCCTCCTCTCCCTTCATTCCTCCTTCTTCTCCTCCTGGTCTCTCCACCCCCAAACAGGTAACTCAAAACCTACCTATATCGAATCCCTCTGGTGAATGGCTACTGACAAATTTAATTAACCAATAGTTTTTAATCAAGCAACAAGATTTTCACAACAAAAGCTTGTAAACAACAAAACCAAGATCTATTTCTGTGAGAAAATCAACAAGATAAACTAATCTGAGGCCAAAATATCTAAAAGGCAGAGAGATCATATACAAATTAACAAAATCAGAAATAAAAATGGCTACATAACAACAGAGACTGATGAAATTAAAACATCATCAGGTCTTACTTCAAAAGCCAGTACTTATCAAAACTGAGAAATCTAAAAGAAATAGATGATTTTCTAGACAGTTACCACTTGCCAAAGTTAAATCAAGATTGTGTAAACCACCTATAGATTCTTATAACTCTTAAGTAAATTGAAGCACTCATCAACATCTCCTAACCCAAAATGGCCAGGACAAAATGGTTGTGTAGAAATTTACCAGACTTTCAAAAAGGAGCTCATACCAATACTCCTCAAACTATTCCAAAAAATAACAACAAAGGAAACACTTCCTAATTCATTCAATGAGGCCACAGTTACCCTGATACCTAATCCACACAAAGACCCAACACAGAAAGAGATGTTCTAACAAATTTGATTTATGAACATCAACACAAAATTATTCAAAATTCTTGTAAACACAATTCAAGAACACATAAAAAACATCATTAAGCATGATCATGATCAAGTATCCTTTATCCCAGGGATGAAGGGATGGTTCAATTTATGAAAATCCATCACTGTAATCCCTTATATAAACAAAGTAAAAAAATCATATGATCATCTCATTAGGTGCTGAAAAAGCCTTCAACAAAATCCAATATCATGCTATGTTAAAAGTATAGGAGAGTCATGGATTCAATGCATATACCTAAACATAATAAAAACAATATATAGCAAGCCAATAACCAATATCATATAAAATGGAGAGAAACCTAAAGCAATCCCACTAAAATCATTGACAAAACAAGGCTGTGCACTCTCTCCTATCTACTCAATTTCTAACTAGAGAAATAATACAATAAAAGGAAATCAAATGGATAAAATTTGGAAAGGAAGAAGTCAAGATATCACCATTCACAGATGATATGATCATATACATAAGTGACCACCAAAATTCTACCAGAGATCTCCTAGAGCTGAAAAACAACTTCCGCAAAGAGGATATAAAATTACCTCAAAAAAAAAAATCAAAACCTTCCTTTATACAAATGGTAAACAGGGTGAGAAAGAAATCAAGGAATCAACATACTCCATAACAAACATAAATAATATAAGATACCTTGGTGTAACCAGGCAAGTGAAAGATCTATATAACAGGAACCTCAAGCCCCTGAAGAAAGAAATTGAAGAAGATATCAGAAGATGGAAAGATCTCCCATGCTCATGAAACCGTAGATTTAACATAATGAACAGTGGTGAAGCAATTTCCAGGAAAATTGCAACACAAGTTTTTTATAGACCTTGCAATTCTCAAGTTCATATAGAAAACAAAAAACACAGGTTAGCTAAAACAATCCTGAACAATAAAAGAACTTCAAGAGGACTCACCATTCTTGACATCAACCTTGACATAAAGCAATAGTTTTAAAAAACTGTGTGATATTTGTATGCAAACAGATAAGTTGATCAACAGAATTGAATCAGAGACCCAGAAATGAACCCACACACCTATGGACAATTGATTTTTGACAAAGAATTGAAAACTGTTCAATGGAAAATGAAGGCATTTTCAGCACAGATCCACCTCTATCACCCTGCACAAAACTCAAGTACAAGTGGAACAAGGACATCCACATAAAAAGGGATACACTAAATTTCATAGAAAAGAAAGTGGGAAATATCCTTGAATGTGGTGGTATAGGAGACAATTTCTTTAACAGAACACAAATGGATCAGGCTCTAAGAACAGTAATTGATCAATGGGATCCCATGAAACTGAAAAGCTTCTGTAAGTCAAAGGACATTGTCAATAGTACAAAACAGCAGCCTATAGACTACAACTCTATATCTGATAGAAAGCAAATGTCCAAAATTTATAAAGAACTTAAGAAGATACACAACAACAACCTCTCAACTAACTAAAAATGGGGCACAGAGATGAACAAAGAATTCTCAACAGAAGAATCTCATATGGCCAAGAAGCACTTAAGGAAATGTTCAAAGTCCTTAGTCATCAGGGAAATGCAAACCAAACATCTCTGAGCTACCTGTTAGAATGGCTAAGATCAAAAACTCAGGTGATAACACATGCCAGTGAGTACGTAGAAAAGGAGGAACACTTACCACTGCTGTTGGGACTTCAAACTTGTACAAGCACTCTGTAAATCAGTATGGTGCTTCCTCAAAAAATTGAAAATAGCTCTATCTGAAGACATAGCTATACTGCTCCTGGGCATGTACCCGAATGATGCTCCACCAGACCACAAGGACATATGCCCTACTATGCTCATAGCAGCTTCATTCATTATAGCTAGAAACTCAAAATAACCCCAATGCCCCTCAAACCATGAATGGATACAGAAAATGTGGTTTATTTGAAGAATGGAATACTGTTCAGCTGTTAAAAACAAGGACATTATCAATTTTTCAAGCAAATGAACAGAACTTGAAAATATCATCTTGTCTAAGGTAAAGGACATTCATGGTATGTACTCACTGATAAGTGAATATTAGTCATAAAGTAAAGGATATTTACAATACACCCAACAGACCCAAAGGATGCAGGAATCTGACTTAGAAGGGGAAGAAAATAGTATGAAGTACATGGAAGAAGGGACCTGAGTGTGAGAGGAGATCAGGAGAGGACGACATACCAATATCAGATCCCCTCTTCTCCTAATTCCTCCCCTAATAGCAGCTCCTCACCTCCATTTCTCCTCCCTTTCTCTGAGAAGGTGGATCCCCTTATGGGTATCACCCCACCCCCACCCTATCCAACCCCGCACTCCACCCCAGGTCACTGGAATGCTAGGTTCTTTTCTGCTGCAATATATAGAATGGGATGGTCGCATCTAAGTGTTCCATTCTTTTTGTAATGATCATACAATGTGCGATGATACTTTTCAGGCTGTAATATCTTTAAAAGTGATGAGGTGGTGGGTTGTTGTTATTGGGTTTTCAACTTTTCATAAATTCTGTTGAGATGATATTGTTTGTCTTCCAGTCTGGCTTGGATGTTGATAATTAGTCAGGACTACATTTACCATGAACCTCAAGTGTGGTCCTCCTATCCTCCTTAGTATTCAGGTAGAAAATATATCCCTAATGTGTTCTGTTCAATTAACACATATTAGTATTATCAGTGTTAAAATGATTCATAGAAGGGAATATTGGAACATTAAATGCCTCATGTGTGTATTGAAAGTAGAATTTTCACCTTCATGTGGAAATGTAATGAAATAAGATAGTTAGCAATCTATGTGTACAACTTTTAACATTACAAGACATACTATTGCCATGTGAGTATTATTTGTCATTTTCTGTTGCTTTATGTTACAAATGGTTTTCCTTTGATCACTTCATGTTGATGTACTTCTCCTAAGGGAATTACCCTGAGATGCCAGGAGATTTAACTACAATGGGACATCTTTTTTTAAAAGCAAATTTCTCTCTGTGTGATGTGACTATGGGCATGTAAGCCATGATAGATATGTCGAGACTGGAAGGTAACTTTGTAGATTCTTTCTGCACTCTTTTTTTGTTTGTTTGTTTTTTGTTTTTTTTTTGTTTTTGGTTTTTTGAGACAGGGTTTCTCTGTGTAGCCCTGGCTGTCCTGGAACTCACTCTGTAGACCAGGCTGGCCTTGAACTCAGAAATCCACCTGCCTCTGCCTCCCAAGTGCTGGGATTAAAGGAGTGCACCACCACTGCCTGGCCTTTCTGCACTCTTTACATGGGTTCTGAATATCAAGTTAAATTTACCAGCCTTGGACATCATATGCAGATTTTCCAGTTAGCATTCTAGCTGATACCACCTTTGTACAAATGTGGTAATCCACTGAGGACTCAGTGGCAGCAGAAAAGTTATGGATTCCTCCAATTTCTTTTAAGCTACAGCAACAAAGAAGTCACACAGGATTTCCCTTTTGAATGCACCTATTAGCAAAGAAAACTGCAAAATCGCATGGCTGCTTCCATTGTGATGAGGTAACTAGCCAAGTTGCTAGCAAACTGCATGGTTATTTTCTGCTTAAGGTTAGCTCAACTTCTTACAAACGTGATCATATCCCCATCATTCAAATTTCCTTCAGGATCCACTCATCTCACAGGTGAAATGTGCACTGTTACTTCTTTTTAAAACAAAAAGGCGCATTAGTTAAGTTAGCATGAATGTAGGGAAAGATGATGCCTGTGGTCTAGACAGGAGGGCCAAAAATAGCAAAGAAACAGAAGAAAGAATTCCCTGATCTTAAATAGAGACAGTTGAGTCCAGTGGTGGTTTGAATATGGCCTACATAAACTCATCTATTTCAGAATGCTTGCCTAATGGAGTGGGGGCACTACTAGGAGGTGTGGCCTTCTTGGAATAGTTGTGGCTTGTCTCTGTGGGCATGGGATTTGAAGTCTCCTGTGCTCAAGATCTGCCCAGTTTGGACAACAGTCTCCTCCTTGTTGTCTATTTACATTATTTTCACATTTTGGTTTGCTTTGTGTATAATGCATTTTTATGGATATTTCCTGAACACAAATTTCATTTCACACACATGTCCTGTTTCCCAGGATAACCCAACCACTAAGGGAATACTTTTCTGCTTGCCACTTTATTTCTTCCCTTTGGTCTGTGCTTGGAGATTTCCTGTAATTTTCTTGTATGAGCTGTTACTGTGAGAACTGGAGTTTTCTATCCTCTGGCTTCTTTTCCTAACCCGTAGAGTTCCAGAGGCACTCAGGCACAAGAGGAAGTAGCCATCTAAGGTGGTTCTTTGGGTGTGCTAAGTTCCCAAACTAACCTCTGAATTGTTACAAATGAGTAAACGAGGAAAACTTGTCTTGCTCTAGAGGATGTGGTCATGAAAGCAGGACTTACTCTGGTGGTCCTAATTAAAACAGTGCTGATAGGTCATAGACATGGGCATTATTAGAGGTGTGGGGTTGTTGGAAGTGTGTCAGTGGGGGTGTATTTGGGGTTTCAGATGCTCAAGGCAGGCGAGTGGCTCACCATTTCTTCTTGTTAACTGTGGATCCAGATGATGAACACTCAGCTCCTTCCCCAACATTACATCTGCCAGCATTCCCCCCATGTTTTTCTCCATAATGATAGTGGGGTAAACCTTTGATCTGTAGCCTGCCCCTCTTAAATGCTTTCCTTTATTATACTTCCTTCGCTCATGGTATCTCTACATAGCACAAGAAACCCTAACTAAGACATTCACATAAACAGGAGCTGCATTTCCTGAAAGTATGTGGCTGTCTTTTCTGCATATCTGTGGTCAGAGGTCAGAATCTTTACTGAGTTGCATAGGAATTGAGGAAGGAAGGGGAAGAGATTCTGCTTCAAGGAGATAAGGGGTACTGTTGCAGACATCTAATTTCTAGAACACAGATTTGGGCCTGGAAATAAACAAGATTTTGTTTGTCGGGGTTTATGGCAATATTTGAATTCCTTGTCTTATCCAGAAGTTTCTTGCAATTTCAGGAAAACAATTACTGCTTGATATTTCTTAGATGCATTAGTGTGGCTTTGTTTTGAAATCACTTGTATGTCTAGAGAAAACTAGTGATTGGGTCTCTTTAACTGGGAAAAAACATCAAATACAGGGTCAGTAACATAACAGTTTAAGATTTACATTAAGCTAGTTTTGTGGGAGTTGTGAAGTTCTTGTGTATTTGATCTCTATACATATAAAATCACAGGCAATTGGATAACATGTCTCAAAATCATAATGTAACTGGCTGAGTTTTGGTCTTTTGTTTCAAAGCACTCTGGTTTTGTGTCTTTGTTCTTAGCCTTTTCTTTCCTTCGATTGATTGATTTTTTTCCCACAAACATCTCGCCCTTTCATGTTGTTGCAAGTTTGTGGTCACTGTAGAAGTAAAATTGTGTTGATCTGTATATTAATTCTTCATAATTCTGCTGAACATTATGATTTTTTCTCGCATGTTGATTTCGAATCAGATTTCCTGTTATAACTTTTGGGGATTTTCTTTGGCTGGGTTGAATTTGTGTTAGAATTGTAACATGCCGGATTATAATATTATAATATTGACTCACCATGTTCACAATGATCCTCATGTATTTCACCATTTATTTAGTTCTTTTATATTAAAATGGGAAAAACTTTTTTTATTAGATAAAAGGTACTTTGGGGCTGCACATGTGGCTTAGCATATACTCCTTTTGGGAATGACTCATATTGAGTTCCCATATCCCATGCCAGGAGGCTTTAACTCCAATCTAGAGGATCTAACATCTTATTGCTTGGGGTGTCCCCTGTGTACATGTGAAAGGTACTCTTTCTTACACAGAAACACTAATAAAAATAGGATTTTTTTCCCAAAAGTTCTTATGGCTTATAAAGCAATTAGAACCAAACACATTGCTTTGTATATAATAGATACCATTCAACTTTTCTTTAAAAATTTGTTACCCTGTATTTGGTTTTGAAAGTTCTGTATTACCTTACCTCACTGTGCTACAGACTTACATACAATCAACAACCATAGGAAATAAAGAATTGTTCCTAAGTAATCATAAAATATATGAATTTCTTTATGATCAGAAAATGAAATACTTTTTCAGTGGTTAAATCAACTATGACCAAGTGTTGAAACATCAGAGCACTTGAAGCAAATCTCCCTGATTTTGAACTAAGAACTTTAAAAGCAAACCCTTTCTGATTATTGGCAATGCAGAGTACACACATTGAGTGCTGGCCCATAATTTCTTCGATCATTATTTTCATTAGAATTTTGTAATGCTTGTGTGAGTGACCATGTTATATCTGTCGATGTGGCCTTTTGTGTTCCATCAGTGGTGATGCCTATGCTGCCTCACTTTGGTCAATTATAGTTTTTATTATACTTTGAAATTGGTGGACTTTCATGCATTTTTTTTTAAAATTCTAGATATTGGCTAGAGTATCTGATTTCTTCCTTGACATTTGTTGCTTTCATGAATTTTGTCTTTGTTTTTGTTTTTTTTTCATTCTTTATTTACATTTCAAATGTTTCCCTCTTTCCAGACCTCCCCTTTGGAACCTCCCTATTCCCTTCCCCCTCCCTCTGCCACTATGGGGGTATTTCCCTACCCACCCACCCACCCACCCACTCTCGTCTTCCCTCCTTGGCATTATCCTATACTGGGGGATCTAACACTCTCAGGCCCAAGGGCCAATCCTCCCCCTGATGGCTAACAAAACCCTCCTCTGCCACATATGTGGCCAGGACCATGGGCCACTCCATGTGTATTCAGGGGTTTAACATGTATCTTAGAACATTTCATCCTAAATCAAAAAAATATACCTTCTTCTCAGCACCTCATGGTACCTTCTCCAAAATTGATCATATAATTGGTCACAAAACAAACCTCAACAGATATAAGAAGATTGAAATAATCCTATGCCTCCTATCAGATCACTGCGGAATAAGGCTGGTCTTCAATGGCAATAACAACAACAACAACAACAACAACAACAACAACAACAACAGAAAGCCCGCATACACATGGAAGCTGAACAATGCTCTACTCAATGATAATTTGGTCAAAGAAGAAAGAAAGAAAGAAATTAAAGACTTCCTAGAATTTAATGCAAATGAAAGTACAACATACCCAAACCTATGGGACACAATGAAAGCAGTGTTAACAGGAAAACTCATAGCCCTGAGTGGCTCCAAAAAGAAACTTGAGAGAGCTTATATTAGCAGCTTAACAGCACATTTGAAAGCTCTAGAACAAAACGAAGCTAATACACCCAAGAGGAGTAGAAGGCAGGAAATAATCAAATAAGGGCTGAAATCAACCAAGTAGAAACTAAAAGAACTATACAAAGAATCAACAAGACCAGGAGCTGGTTCTTTGAGAAAATCAACAAGATAGATAATCCCTTAGCCAGACTAACCAGAGGGCCCTGCGACAGTATCCAAATTAACAAAATTAGAAATGTAAACGGAGATATAACAACAGACTCTGGGGAAATTCAAAAATCATCAGATCTTACTACAATAGCCTATTCTCAACAAAATTGGAAAATCTGGAGGAAATGGACAAGTTTCTAGACAGATACCAAATACCAAAGTTAAGTCAGGATTAAATAAACCATCTAAACAGTCCCTTAACCCCTAAAGAAATAGAAGCAGTCATTAAAAGTCTCCCAACCAAAAAAAGCCCAGGACCAGATGGGTTCAGTGCAGAATTCTATCAGACCTTCAAAGAAGACCTAATACCAATACTCTTCGATCTATTCCACAAAATAGAAACAGAAGGAACACCACCCAATTCATTCTATGAGGCCACAGTTACACTGATACCAAAACCTCAGAAAGACCCAACAATAAAAGAAAACTTCAGACCAATTTTCCTTATGAATATCGATGCAGAAATACTCAATAAAATTCTCGCAAACCGAATCCAAGAACACATCAAAATGATCATTCACCATGATTAAGTAAGCTTCATCTCAGGGATGCAGGGATGGTTCAATACCTAGAAATCCATCAATGTAATCCAGTACATAAACAAACTGAAAGAAAAAAACCACATGGTCATTTCGTTAGATGCTGAAAAAGCATTTGACAAAATTTAACATCCCTTTATGATAAAAGTCTTGGAAAGATCAGGAATTCAAGGAGCATACCTAAACATAATAAAAGCAATATACAGCAAACCAGTGGCCAACATCAAACTAAATGGAGAGAAACTCGAAGCAATCCCACTAAAATCAGGGACTAGACAAGGCTGCCCTCTCTCTCCCTATCTGTTCAATATAGCACTTGAAGTTCTAGCTAGAGCAATTTGACAACAAAAGGAGGTCAAAGGGATACAAATTGGGAAGGAAGAAATCAAAATATTGCTATTTGCAGATGATATGATGGTATACTTAAGTGACCCGAAAAACTCCATCAGCGATCTGCTACAGCTGATCTTCAGTAAAGTGGCCGGATACAAAATTAACTCAAGCAAATCAGTAGCCTTCCTATACTCGAAGGATAAACAGGTTGAGAAAGAAATTAGGCAAATGACACCCTTCACAATTGTCACAAACAATATAGAGTATCTTGGTGTGACTCTAACCAAACAAGTAAAAGATCTGTATGACAAGAACTTCAAGTCTCTGAAGAAAGAAATCGAAGACCTCAGTAGTTGGAAAGATCTCCCATGCTCATGGATTGGCAGGATTAATATAGTTAAAATGGCCATCTGGCTGAAAGCAATCTACAGATTCAATGCGATCCCCATCAAAAGTCCAACTCAATTCTTCATAGACCTAGAAAGAGCAATTCTCAAATTTATATGGAATAACAAAAAACCCAGGAGAGCAAACACTATTCTCAACAATAAAAGGTCTTCTGGGGGAATCAGCCTCCCTGACTTCAAGCTGTACTACAGAGCAGTAGTGATAAAAACTGCATGGTATTGGTACAGTGACAGGCAGGTAGATCAAAGGAATAGAATCGAAGACCCAGAAATGAACCCACATATCTATGGTCACTTGATCTTTGACAAACGTGCTAAAACCATACAGTGGAAAAAAGACAGCATCTTCAACAAATGGTGCTGGATCAACTGGCGGTCTACATGTAGAAGAATGTGAATCAATCCACTCCTATCTCCCTGTACAAAGCTCAAGTCCAAGTGGATCAAGGACTTCCATATAAAACCAGATACACTGAATCTAATCGAAGAGAAAGTGGAAGAAAAGTCTCGAACACTTGGGCACAGGGGAAAAGTTCCTGAACAGAACACCAATGGCTTGTGCTCTAAGATCAAGAATAGGACCTCATGAAATTACAAAGCTTCTGTAAGGCAAAGGGCACTGTCAATAGGACAAAAAGGCAATGTCTGAATTGGGAAAAGATCTTTACCAATCCTATATCCGATAGGGGGTTAATATCCAATGTATACAAAGAACTCAGGAAGTTAGACTCCAGAGATCTAAATAACCCTACCAAAAAATGGGGAACAGAGCTAAACAGAGAATTCTCAACTGAGGAAGCATGAAGGGCTGAGAAGCACCTAAACATCTTCTGGGTATATGCCCAGGAGTGGAATATCTGGATCCTCAGGTAGTATTATGTTCATTTCTGTGAGGCTTAGCCAAACTGATTTCCAGAGAGGTTGTATCAGCTTGCATTCCCATCAGCAATGGAGGAGTTTTCCTCTTTCTCCACATCCTCTCCAGCATCTGCTGTCACCTGAGGTTTTGATCTTAGCCATTCTGACTGATGTGAGGTGGAATCTCAGGGTTGTTTTGATTTGCATTTCCCTGATGACTGAAGATGTTGAACATTTCTTTAGATGCTTCTCGACCATTAGAGTTTCCTCAGTTGAGAATTCTCTATTTAGCTCTGTTCCCCATTTTTTGATAGGGTTATTTGGTTTTCTGGAGATACCATTTTTGAAGAGCTAAGTATGAGCCCATTGTTTTGTTTGCTCACTCACTGATTTCATGCAGAAAACTGGCCTCTGGAGAGACATGGCTCAGCAGTGAAGAGCACCAGGCCAGCTCAAAGGGTCCACAGACAGGCAGGGACATGCTGATCCCTGCCCTCTACCGCACTCTCCCTCCCCCTCCCCACACACAGAGGGAGAAGGCAGTGTGGGCAGAAGGGAGTTGGAGGCATTGAGAGAGAATTAGAGGAAGCTAGCCTTCCTCTAATAAACCCTCTTGTCTTTAGGGATCCTTCATCCCCTGTCAGACTGCGTTCACAGCAGAAAATAGGCTTTCGGGAGAAGCATGTTCCTGGCCCTGTGTGCCCATGCTGAAGGAGTAAATGAAAATGAAAACACACCATCACACAAACCCTGCCACAGTAAAATCAGTCTTATGAGGAAATGTATGGCTCCAATTGCCTACTAAAAGGAAGGAAGGAAGGAAGGAGGGGAGGAAGGAAGGAAGGAAGGACAAAAATAACTATCTTCAGTACACAGGTCAAGAATTAGAAAAATATTTAAGGAAATCAAGCACAAGACCACTAGACAGCAAGTAACAGCACTCACAGCTGAAATATAAATCATACACACACACACACACACACACACACAAACTCTACAATAAAATCCAACATGCCTTCATGATCAAAGTTCTATAGTCAGTAGTACTAGAGGGAACATATGTCTGTAAAATAAAAGTATAAAAGCCAGAACCTTTTCTGCTTTGTTTTATTTTGCCTCAAGATAGGTTTCTTTTTTAGCCCCAGCAGCCCTGGACCTTGCTCTGTAGACTTGGCAAGCTTCAAACTCACAGAGGTCCACTCTGCCTGCCTCTGTGCCTGGCCACCCACACAGCCAGACAAAAGCTAGAATCTTTTTTCTTATTTATCTATTTATTTATCTATTCAGTATATATGTGTGCTGTATCTGCTGCCTAAGCTTGCATGCCAGAAGAGGGCACTGGAACCCACCATTTGGCTCCTGAGAATCAAGGTTTTTGATGTAAAAAAGAAAAAGAAAAAAAAAAAAAAAAAGAAAGAAATGTTATTCTAGTAACATAGAGGGTAGATATCTGCCTGTCTCTTCTAGTGCTGTTTAAGGCTTATCATAACTGATAAAAATTGTGTGGTTTTTAATAAAAAAACAGAATAATCAAGGCTGGGCAAGAAGCCTGGTTCTGGATTAAACACCCCGCGACAGAACTGTGTGTTGTTTTTCTTTCATATAACCAGGGGGTGGGGGTGGGGCTCCTCAGACATAAATCCGAAAGAGTACAATAATCATTTTGAGGGGGTGGGTGGGGTGCGGTTGGGTGTGGCAGACTCCAGACAGTCTTCTCTGGTTGTAGAACTCACTGTCCTGGAGCACAGCCTCTTTCTCTGCTTCCTAGGGACAGTTAGATTAAAGGCATGCACTTCCACACCCAACTTTCTTTTTTTGCTTGAAGCCCTGGAAGGTGTTGCGCCTGCATGTCTGTTTTTTTCCCTACTTCCTTGTTCTGTCACTCAGTTGCTCATTGACCTCACCAAGATGGAGGTGGCCCGCCATGTGACCTACTGTTCCAGGTTGCTTTTGTTTCTCAGCTTACATGTTTTTCGTCTACTACTTTAAAATGCTGGACAAATCTATTCTTTAAAAAAAAAATGTGTTATTTTTTAATTAAAATGCGTAATGAAAGATAAATATAGTCAGTCACCCTAGTACTCCTTCTGTATGCCAGTCAGACTTAGTTAGAGAGTGAAAACTGGTAAAAAAGAATATCAACATAAATATCATTCATTGTCCTAGAACTCCATGAAACTTTCTAGGTAGACCTGGTTTCAGATATTGAGAGGTCAGCTCGGGAACTTTGAAATATTACACCAGGGTCCCCTCCCCACTCCAAGCACATGGAAGAAACAGGTTAGAAAGCATGTAGGCTGGAAGGGAGGGGCTGATTAAGCCCCTGCTACCTCATTTCCTAAAGACCAATCAGTTTAAAGTCACACTGTTCTGCCAATCACATTGTACCTAATGGTGGCTGCTCTAAAATCCTATATAAGGTCCCTGAATGGGTTCCATGAGGTGGCCCTCCTGTCTTGGTATGTAGAGCCACCTCAGCATGCTGATGAATCAATAAATTTCTCTTGCATTTTGCATCAATCCCCAACTCCATGTATTCACTCGGGGGGTCTCGGGTAAGTTAAGACTCCCCAGAGTCTTACATATGGTGCATTGGCTGGGAAATGACCCTCTGTGAGTCAGGAGAGTGGGGGATTGGGGAAATGGCTTGAGCAGGTAACCGAGGTCGGTCATCTCAATGTTTGTCTTAGTCTGTGTGTGTAAGTCTGTTTAAAAGTTCCCGTCTGGGCACTTCTGTGCCGCCTGTTTGGTGGAATTTGAGGTGGGTAGACGTACCTGAACGCTGTGGCCACGGAGGGACCAAGGGATGCCTCAGACCCTCTCAGTTTGCCTGAGTATCTGGCTTCTGCTGATTCGGCAGGGCCACCTGGTTTCTGCATCTGTGGAAGGGACAAACTGTGTGTTGGTTGTTTACACCTGCCGCCCATGGCAGGGGTGGCAGGGTTGAGCTGTCTGTAGCCTAGCGCAGCTGGAGCTGGCTGGGAAAGTGTCCATAGGAGGGACAAATCTGTTCTGCCTCCGTGGTAGGGACGAGCTGTGTATTGGTTGTTTGCGCTGGCTGCCCGTGTCAGGGGCGAGCTGGGGAGAACGATTGTTTTCTGTTCTAATTGTTTTATGTTCTGTGCTTTTAATACTTAAACTGACTGATGATGGGTTTGTTTGTTTGTTTTTTAGGACATTGGACAGATTCATCCAGTTAAACACGGGAAAGTTAGGGAAAGAGGAAAAAACAGGAGGGGAGAGGTGGTTGCTCAGCGGGAGGAGGAGTCGGGAGGAGGAGTCACGTGGGGGTTCAAGCATTGAGCCTTAAAGAGACACAGGAACAAACTCAGCTCTCTGGCTCTGTGGTCCCTGCTGTGAACAAAGGTAAGATGATTGCCCAGAGGCAAAAAGCCAGACAGTAAAAGCTGCCTGCTTCCTACAAGCAGGTAATCATAGGACAGAATTTTAGAGATTGGTATAATAAAGTCCTGCAAGATAGCTCATATTCTCTGAATGTGGGCTCCATGGGAAATTTGGGTTAATATGCTGGCATGACGAATTAGAAAAAGCCTAAGAATAGGTCCATACAGTATTTGTGTAGTTCATTTGTTTTAAATTGTTTTAATTATCAAAATGCGTGTGATTTTGAGTTTTGTGGGTGTTTTATTCCTCTGGGAGAGAGGTCAAGCTAAAGTTCTCCTAGTTACTGGCTAAAGGACATGCTGATTTGGGAAAAGGGCTTTGCCTTTGTGGTTTTAGAAAAAGTGATTATACTCTATACATCTCCCAGAGTTATACAAATCAGATTTGATAGAGAGAGACCCCCTAAAGAACTAGATTCAAAAGAATAAAAAAAAAGGTAAACATTCTTTGTGCTATCCTTCCCATGGCACAAATACAGACTTATTATTGGTTATCATTAAAATTAACTCATAAAAAAGAGACTGCCTTTACAAACTGATTTTAGATTATTAAGCATATAAGCTAAGGACCAGATAGCAAATTCATTGCTCTGAGTTAATTGTTAGGGTGTTTTCAAGATATTTTAATTAAAAATAGCCGGGAATAGTTAAAAGACAACAGTGTAGATCACTGTGCATAGATAGATTGCTTTCAATAATGTCAGAAATCCACAGATTATGCTCAGAATTCTGACGGGATTAAAGACTGATTACAGTCTCATAGCCAACCCAAGCTGGTTAATATTAAGAAAGACAATATAGACTCGAGGATGGTTTTCAGATGGTACACAAGCTACACCAGGACACAACAGTTGTGGACTGTAAGACTTTTTAAGTTAGGATATACAGATGGCAGACGGACTGGGTGTTAGGTGCACCTTATACTTTATAAATTACAGAATGTTAATAGTTGTGCTCAATTCATATCTGAGAGAAAAGAGCCTTTTAATTGGACAGAAAGGACCTGTCTGTAGGCAGGTGAGGGCAGGTGAAAGATAAGGCTAGAGCCTGTGATTTGGTAGAAAAAAAAAAAAGAGGCAGGCTGAGTTTTAGAGTGGGGACAGAGATGGACAAGCAGGGAGAAAATCTAGTAGAGGGCCCCTTCCCCCCTCATAGATAAAGGCCTTTCTTTCCCCAAGACCTGCCTCACAGGTGCTGGCCATCAGGAAAAAAAGAAGCCCGGGAGGAGAGATCCAGACCTGAGAAGAAATCGATCCTCCAAGAACCTTCAACAGCGGACCTGTTACTCCAAGACCCTCCTCCTCTATATCCCCTTACCCTGGTCCCTATGGCCCGATCCCCCTTTACCTGAGGGAAGAGTGGGAGGTTCCAAGGGGCCAATTAATCTCTCTAAAACTGTCTTATTAACTCATCAGCCCACCTAAGATGACGTTAGAAAGAATGCCCCCTCAGACACCATCGATTGACCAGGCTGTTATCTATATCTGGCTTTTCCTGACCGTGGCAGAAGGTGAGGGGCACCAGACTCTGTTGGCAGGTCTCAGGGGAACTGCTTGAGATAACAGAAAAAGCTTCAGAGGCTAGAAAGACAAGGCGGGCCGTCAAGAGAGTTGGTGCAGGTTGCTGAGAAGGTCTGCCATGGCAGGGAGACAGGAGAGGAGAAGGAGCAGAGAATGAAAAAAAAGGAAGAAAAGTGACAGGAAAGGAATCCATAGGAAGTCCTGAAACAGGCCTCAGGCAGGAATCTAATCTTAGGCTAGAACAGGGAAATAAGTTTAGGTAAGAACTTTAATTTTAGGATGGAACAGAAGAAGTAGGTTTGGGTGAGAATCGATTTTGGGCTATTCAGTCATTCTGACACAGAGATCACAGGAATGACCACAGACTTTTGCTTATTGCCTTGCTCATTCCTTGGCTATTTGTGTTTATTGTATTGCAACCTAGAACTGGCCTTATTGTTTGTATGTAATTAAAATGGTATAAAAGCAGATTGGGAAAAAAATATACCTGCTTTCAGTCTCAGAATTGACTGAAGCCATTGGGCCTAAGAGTGTCCTAACAGAAGCTGGGAGCAAGAAATCCTAGGCCTTGGGAAAAGCGCCCCCAAGCGGCAAAAGGTGTTAGCCCTGAGTGAAGACAGTGATTAGGGGAGAACTTCTCCCCTAACCCAGAGAGTTAGCCCTAACTCTAAGAGTGGAGGAGAAACCCACTCAATTCTTGGTGGACACAGGGGCTCAACAGGTCCTCCAAGCTGATGACCCCATTTCAAGAAAAGATCTTGGGTCCAAGAAGCCGTTGGCACCATGGACTTCCTGAAGAACAGTGACCTAGGGATGGGCCAGGTATCCCATTCATTTAAGGTCACCCCAGACTGTCCCTACCCTCTATTGGGGGGAGACATACTCTCCAAAATGGGGGCCCAGGTACACTTCCTGCCTGATGGGCTGCAACTAACTGGCCCAAAAGGAGAGACCTCTCTGACTGATCCCTGCCAAAATCCAAGGTTACCTGGTTTACAGATGGGAGCAGTTTTCTCCATGAAGGTCAGAGACAAGCAGGTGCTGCTGTGGTGGAGGGCACAAATGTCATCTGGGCAGAACCTCTATGCCCTTGACATGTCGTCACAGGAAGTAGAGCTAACTGCCCCCACCAAGGCTTTAGAACTTGGAACCTGCAAGAAAATCAACACCTACACGGATAGCAGGTATGCCTTTGCCACATCCCACGACCACAGAGCTATATGCTAAGAGAGAGGACTGCTCACACCAGAGGAAACAAACAAGAAATCCTGGATCTCTTAGATGTCCCACTGAAGCAGGTAACTGTGAGTATTATTCACACCCAGCACATCAGGAAAGAAAAAAGTCAGTGGCCCAGGGCAATAACCGGGCAGATCTAGTGGCTCAAGAAGTGGCTATGCAAGAGCCTATCCAGGTTATGGGCCTACAAGAAACACCTGCTGGGAAATGGGACTGGACTAAGGGATGGCCTCATATAGAATACACTGAAGAAGAAAGGACTCAGATTGCTAGCCACCCTACCAACTATCACCTAGAGAAGGAAGGGAAATGGCACCCAAGAAAGAAAACTATTCTCCCCAGAAAGCAAGCAAAAGGCATACTAAGCCAAATGCACAGATGGACTTGTTTATGGGATAAAAAGCTTGTCCAAGCAGTTAAGGGACCGAGAGTATATATAATAAGACTCAGGTTCTGGACCAGAGAGATAGTAGGACAGTGTAAGGTATGCCAGCAAGTGAGTGCTTATGCAGCCAAGAGTAATCAGGGCCAAAGACCTAGGGGAGAACAGCATGGAGTATATTGGGAGGTCGATTTTACAGAAGTCAAGCCAGGAAAATGTGGTTACATATTTCTATTCCTTCTAGTGTTTGTAGATACTTTCCCTGGATGGGCCGAGACATTCCCCACCAAACAGGAAACAGCTGCCATGGTATCCAAGAAGATATTAGAGGAAATTTCCCCGAGGTTTGCCTTGCCAGTGCCCAAGGCAGGTGGATAAGACAATGGTTCTGCTTTTGTCAGGTAAGCCAGGGGGTGGCAAAAGTACTGGGCACAGATTGGAAACTTCATTGTGAGTACCGTCCCCAAAGCTCAGGGCAGGTAGAGAGCCCTTAACTAAATTGACCTTGGAGGCTGGTTTGGTCTGGGTGGTGCCCCTCCCTTGGCCTTGTTCTGAGCTCGAAACACTCCCCTACCATTTTAACCTGACCCCTTTTGAGATCCTGTGTGGTACCCCAACTCCCTTGGTGTACACTGGGCCCTCCCAGGAAGTATCACACAACATGAGATTTGACCCAAACTGTCTGCCTTAAATGCTTCAGGGATGCCAAAGACCCCTCACCGATTCCAGACTGGTGACAGGATCTATGTAAAGAGACATCGGACACAGTCGCTGGAACCCAGATAAAAGAGATCCTTCCTGGTCCTGCTAGTTACTCCCACAGTCCTCAAGGTAGACAGTATTGGGGCCTGAGTGTACACTTCCCATGTGAAACCTACAGATGCCCTGCTCCCCAGAGATCCCCGCTAGACAGTACAGAAGACGACAATCTGCTCAAGATCACTTGACCTTTATCATGACTGTTTGTAGTACCTTTAGACAGCACTCACTGTCTCCCTTCTGTTGTGGTTGGGGGTGGCTGGGACAGCCACCAAGACTTTTGCCTTGGTCTTACAAAGAAAAAAACCATCAGTCTATCTTAAGGAATCACTGACTTCATTGTCAGAATAGGAGATTAGACTTAACTTTTCCTCCAGCAAGGAGGGCTATGCTGCCTTAGCTGAAGAGTGTTGCTCTTATGTAGACCATTCTGGGGTTAAAGATCCAATCGCCAAGATGAGAGAAGGGTTAGCCAAGCGGAGGAGAGAGAGAGAGGAAACAGAGTCAGGGCGGGTTCAGGTCTTGGTTTAACCTCGTACCTGTTCAGTCCTTAATTGTCCTCCTCGTTGGTTTTTTTTTTTTTTAATTTTTTAAATTTTTAAAAAAATTGTCATACTTTATTTACATTTCAAATGTTTCCCCCTTTCCAGATCTCCCCTTTGGAACCTCCCCATTTCCTCCCCCCTCCCCTGCCACTGTGGGGGTATTCTCCCACCCACCCACCCACTCACTCTCCTCTTCCCTCCTTAGCATTCTCCTATACTGGGGGATCTAACACCCTCAGGCCCAAGGGTCTTTCCTCCCCTGATGGATAACAAGACCCTCCTCTGCCGCACTTGTGGCCAGCACCATGGGTCCCTCCATGTGTATTCTTTGGTTGGTGGATCAGTCTCCAGGAATATCGGGGGGGGGGGGGGTCAGGCCAGTTGCCACTGTTGCTGCATCCCTGGGGTTGCACACTCCCTCAGCTCCTCCAGTCCTTTCTCCAAGTCCTCCATCTGGGACCTCACAGTCAGCCCTACAGTTGCTGTGAAGTGACTCTTGGGTATTTCAAACTTTTGGGCTAATAACCACGTAACAGTGAGTGCATACCATGTTCATTCTTTGTTCTCCTCATTGTTGACTTTTGACCCCTATATTTTGAACCGCTTGGCTGCTTTCTTAAGGAATGTGTAGGTGCAGTACAGCTAATGATCTTATAGCTATCAACAATAGCTTCAAGATTGAAGCATGCATAAGAAAAAGGGGAGAATGAGAGGTCAGCTCCGGAACTTTGAGATATTACACCAGGGTCCCCTCCCCCCTCTGAGCACATGGAAGAAACAGGTTAGAAAGCACATAGGCTGGAAGGGAGGGGCCTGCTACCTCATTCCCTAAAGACCAATCAGTTTAAAGTCACACTGTTCTGCCAATCACATTGTACCTAATGGTGGCTGCTCTAAAATCCTATATAAGGTCCCTGAATGGGTTCCATGAGGTGGCCCTCCTGTCTTGGTATGTAGAGCCACCTCAGCATGCTGATGAATCAATAAATTTCTCTTGCATTTTGCATCAATCCCCAACTCCATGTATTCACTCGGGAGGGTCTCGGGTAAGTTAAGACTTCCCAGACTCTTACAATATCTATGATTCCAGACTTATGCAGTGACTTCCCAGACAACCAGAAGTACATGGAGAGAGATTTTGCCACCATCTCAGTCTATGTAACCAACTGTAACATAAACAACTGTCCACAAACATTTGATAGTTAATTTTTTTTTTTTTTTTTTTTGGTTTTTCGAGACAGGGTTTCTCTGTGTAGCCCTGGCTGTCCTGGAACTCACTCTGTAGACCAGGCTGGCCTCAAACTCAGAAATCTGCCTGCCTCTGCCTCCCAAGTGCTGGGATTAAAGGCGTGCGCCACCACTGCCTGGCTCTTTTTCTTCTCCTTCTCCTTCTCCTTCTCCTTCTCCTTCTCCTTCTCCTTCTCCTCCTCGTCCTCCTCCTCGTCCTCCTCCTCCTCGTCCTCCTCCTCGTCCTCCTCCTCCTCCTCCTCCTTCTTCTCCTCCTCCTCCTCCTCCTTCTTTTGTTAAATAATTCTTGAGAGTACATTTATAGTTCTACTTTCTTAAGAAAGACACACAATCAAGCTGAAATACAATAAAAAACTCTAATAAAATCCAGTTGGCCTTATCAAAGTTCTACAGACTATAGGACTAAATATGTCATGACTCTCTGTATTAAAAAAAAAAAGCCAAAATATTTTGTTGTTGTTGTTTCATTTCTAGAAAGGGCTCCTCTTTGTTTAGCCATGGCTTTCCTGTAACTTGTAGACTAGACTAGCCTCAAACCTACAGTGATCCACATCCCTCTGCCACCACGACTGCCTGGTAAAAGCTAGAATCAAAAAAAAAAGATGAGAATCTTAGCTGGTCATAGATGTGTTCAACTTTAATCCCAGCGTTTGAAAAGCAGAGGCAGGCTCTTAGATGTTTGAGGTCAGCCTAGTCTACAAAGTGTGTCCAAGACAACCAGGAAGTCTGCTCTGCCTCTGCCACCCCCACAGCCGGAGACAGAGAAAGACAGAGTCAGTAAGACAAAGTCTTACAGCCAACATCCTAAATTGAGCAAACCTTGAAGCAATTCATCAGGAGATTGAGGACTGGTGTCCACTGAACTTCTGCCTTTTTTCCAAGCATCATCTAAGGGTAAAATTATTATTATTTATTTATTTTTTTGGTTTTTCGAGACAGGGTTTCTCTGTGTAGCCCTGGCTGTTCTGGAACTCACTCTGTAGACCAGGCTAGCCTCGAACTCAGAAATCCACCTGCCTCTGCCTCCCAAGTGCTGGGATTAAAGGCATGCACCACCACTGCCAGGCTGTTAATTATGGAAATTTGAAACAATTTCTTCCCTCAGAGGACCCAAGCATGGAAGCTTGAAACAATTTCAACAGCCTTCTATATATGTCTCTGTGGTCTGACTATGGAGAGATTGGAGAAAGCTACAGTAGGGGATACTACAGAGACAAGGAGAGTCAGGGACCAGGATTATTTACTACACTGTATTTTACTGAAGATATAAATACACTTATTAGGGAGCCTGACCCTGTCCTTGTCTGCTAAATGTAATGACAACGGCCTTGGATCAAGGGCACAAAGAAATTCACAATCTCAGTCCATACCAAAACAATTTCTTTTGATGAGAATAACCAAAATCAAAACCAAAACAAAATTCTAGAACTTGTTAATCAGAGACAATCTCTTAGTTTTAGTACAACAAGCAGCTAAATACCACCTATAACTCTGCTTTCTGCAGGTATGTCACTTTTCTCTGGTTTCTGAACGTACCATGCAGGGATCAATATAGGTAGATATGCCAAAAAAAAAAAAAAATCTGTTTGTCTTATCTTATAGAATGTCCTGGAATATATCTTTGGTGAAAGTATTCCATGGTCATATGTGTGCCCTGAGAGTCCTGTTTACTCCTTCAGGTTAGCCATGCCTTGCATACACCTTGAAGGTCCAGATAGAACCAGATGCTGCTGAACACCTCTTACAAATGACTAACTCGTGACATGCTTGATGATATCTGTTGATAACATTGACCAATATATATATATATATATATATAATCAGCTCTCACTGTGATTGTTTAGCCCCTCCCCAAACCAGATTTTTGCAGCCAGCACTCAGAAGGCAGAGGCTGATTCTGATTTCAAGGCCAGCTTGGTCTACAAAGTCAGTTCAAAGACGACTATGTAAAAATACCATGCCTGGGGGGTGGGGGTGGGGGGCACAAAACAACAACAACAAAAACCAAAACAAAACAAGGGAAGACAAACAAAAGGTTCCCCAATTCAAGAAATGAAATCTAAAGAAGGTGTTTGGAGACCTCTTCTGGCAATTTGGTCTTTATGCATTTTTAATGAGTAAATGTGGTTCTCAGCAGGATGGGCATTTGTCAAATATCATTGAAAATTTTAAAAAAATTAAAATGAATCATAGCTGTGTGCTTACTAGTGGCCTAGCTCCACTTCTTCTACATGCTTCCCTCCTGTCCTTTAGAGAAGTCCAAAGAGATGGTATGGATGTACAGCCATAGTTATTTCTGGAGGAAGCCGAGGTTACAGGGATGTTCCTTGGGTTTTTTTGTTAGTTAGTTGGTTGGTTTATTTAATTTCTTAAAAATAGATGTTGTAACCATGGAAGTCATTTTGTTATGGCAGGTAGAGTCAGAGAGACTACAGAAAGATCAAAGTACAGAGGAGGAGATTGGAAAGATACCACAGCAGTTCAATCACTTGATGTTCTTCCAGAGGATCTGGATTGGGTTCCCAGTACCCATACAAAAGCTAACACCCACGTGGATAGGCAAAGCTGACTTCTGGACTATGCCACACCTGACAACCTTGTGGTCCACCCACCCAGTCAACAGGCAAAACACTCAGAGACATAGAAAACCCTGGATTCCTCTTTATTCAACTAGAGTCACAAAAATGTCAGAATCACAAAGCCAATCAGAATTACCTGCAACCAGATACTACAGAAATGTTCTCATTTACATAGAATGAATTGATTGATGGGAAATGATAAGCAAAGTTGCTTACTGCAACCATAAAAGAACCCTTCACAGCTGGGCATAGTGATGAGGAACACTGATTTTACTAGTGAGGATAGAGAAGTAGGTAGATTCCTGTAGACTCAAGTTCAGTTTGGTCCACACATGCCATGACTTTCAGGTCTTCAAGATTAAACTGAGAGATCCTGTTCTTTCTTTCTTTCTTTCTTTCTTTCTTTCTTTCTTTCTTTCTTTC
>JADRCH010000285.1:839601-858025 GCA_019843965.1 Rhynchomys soricoides
TTCTTTCTTTCTTTCTTTCTTTCTTTCTTTCTTTCTTTCTTTCTTTCTTTCTTTTCTTTCTTATGTGAGTATACTGTAGCTCATACCAGAAGAGGGCATCAGATCCCATTACAGATGGCTGTGAGACACCATGTGGTTGTTGGGAATTGAACTCAGGACTTATGGAACCACTGAGCCTCTCCAACTGAGCCACTCCAACTCCTGGCAGATCCTGTCTTTAAAATCCACAATAAGGAAGAGAAAGAGCAAGAACACTCATTTCCAAAGGCTACATACTGACTAAAAATCTTTATTCTTTCTCGGCTTGGATGACAATGGTACATATATAACTTAATTGAGGTTATTTTGTAAGTGACACTGGCCTCAGAGATTGAAGTGGCAGATTATAAGAAGTAGAAGGACGTGTAGGATCCTGGGTACCCACGCAGGATAGCTGGAGATGTGGTTGTACTATCTAGAGAAAATACACTTAGATGCCGGGCAGTGGTGGCGCACGCCTTTAATCCCAGCACTTGGGAGGCAGAGGCAGGATTTCTGAGTTTGAGGCTAGCCTGGTCTACAGAGTGAGTTCCAGGACAGCCAGGGCTACACAGAGAAACCATGTCTTAAAAAACAGCAACAACAACAACAAAAAATACACATAGCTTTCCAAAACTATTTATTTTTATTTTAGTTTTTTTTTTAAAGATTTATTACATACACAGCATTCTGCCTGCATGCATACATGCAGGCCAGAAGAGTGCACCAGATCTCACTGTAGATGATTGTGAGCCACCCTGTGGTTCCAGTACTCTTAATAGCTGCCGGTACTCTTAACCACAAAGTCATCTCTCCAGCACCGTTACTGCTGTTCTAATCTGCCTGGTGTCTCAGGTTTATTTTCTCATGAATGTTCTCTTGGCATGATAAGGTTTGATCTTACACTGTGCACCCAGAAGGGACACACATATGCAATGACTTGTTCATTTGGGGTGTCAATTACAGAAAATTGTAGTTTGTAATTGAAGGTTTGTTTCTGTTAGTATTTAGCCTGAACTATATATGTAAAGTAGGATGCTCTACTCCCGCTTGAGCTCTTCACCTAACAGTGCCACCACCGTGACAGGCACTTTCTTCTTTGTACCCTACAACCACAAACAATTAAGTGTCTATTAGGGCATTGTATAAAATATGCTATAGCTTAGATGATTCACGACATTTGACATGGCTTATAGATTAAGAATTTTTAACTGGGTATTTCGAGGCATTGCTCCATTGGACTAGATGGAAGACACTGGCCTGAGTTATCAAATGGCATTCAGTACCTTGAGTTGCCAAGCATTTTCATGAGTCTGAAAGTCCTTTGGACATTTGCCAGATTGAGGGATGTGCACGAATCTCATTGGAAATCAAGTGTCCGTTTCCTTTAAAACTGAGGCTAGGTTTCTTTGGAGGAGTGCTTGTGGTGAGGGCGATTCAGGTCTCCCCAACTCTTCTTTTTCTGCTTATATATTTTTAATGAATTTAATTTTACAAAGTTTACTGTAGATTTTACTTTTTGAAAAATAGAGTAAAATTACAAACTTCATAATGTGGAAAGTACTTTTTTTTTGGATTGGATATTTACTTTATTTACATTTCAAACACTTTCCCCTTTACAGGTCTCCCCTTTGCAAATCCCCTATCCCATCCACCTTCCCCCTGCCTCTATGAGGGTGCTCCCCACCCACCCACCCACTCCTGTCTTCTCTCCCTAGCATTCCCCTACACTGGGGCAGCCAGCCAAGGCAACTGTGGGAGAAGACACAGCTCAGGTGCACTAACATCTTACTTCCACAAGGTGGCACCCCATATTTGATATCCATTTCATTTCTTCAGGACAAGTACATAACTACCTTTGGCCAGAAAGGTCGCAACAACACCACTCTTCTGTTTTCCTATTTGTTGAGTGTGATCACTGAGCCCTACTAAGTGGAGATCATTCTTGTAGACAACATACTGCTGTGGTCAGAATGGAGAAACATGATATTTTAAGTTCTGTCACAGTATGAATTAAAAGTTGACTTTGGGTCATATGATATCATACAATACACTTTTAAAGGACTTTGTTGACACTTATTAATATATAAAGGTATAAGAAAAAAATGGTGTACAGGTAACCCATTTTAACCTGCAGATAGTATAATAACACTTATGAAAACTCCAAGTATATCAATGAAAACTCCATTATCAGTATTAAGAAAAAATTTCAAGCTGACTGACCGTTAATTTTATACATAAATTGTAAAAAGTCAAAGAAAAGCATATGCTAATGAATACTGAACAACAAGACTGCATGATTTTATTTTTTCACTTCAATTTTGTTTCACCTGGTGTGGTTTCCTACATTTTATACAGAAGTATAAAAATATGAATGTCTCCATGACATTAACAAAGTAAGACTGTCCTGAGGGATAAACAGAAATGCAGAGGAGGTGGGAAGGGAGGAGAATGCTATTGAGAGGCAGGGATAGGCCCAATGTACAGTACACACATATGTGAAAATCACACACATACACGCACACACACACGCACACACACGCACGCACGCACACACACACTCATGCACACACATGCACACACACTCACACACACACTCACACACACTCACACACACACACACGCACACACACGCACACGCACACTTGTGCAATAGCATCAAGGTACTCAGCAGGTAAAAGAACTTGCTGGACGAGTATGATTACCTGAGTTCAATCCCTGAGACCCTTGGTTGAAACTAAGAACTGAAAATTGTGGCACATATGTGCACATACTTTGAAAATTAATAAGCATTTGCATTTGGAGGCACAAGCATCAGGAGTTGGAGATGAGCTCCCACCCCCCAACATTCAATTGCCTCAAAAAACCTCAGATCACAGACTGAGCTAAGCTAATGCATCCTATTAAAGTGTGGCGCATTTAAGAAAAAACCTTCAATGTGCAAGTATGCGTGGCAAAAATCACAACAAATATTAGCTTAAAAATATCAAATTGCTGGTCCTTTAGCTTAGTTGAAAGAAAGAAGTAAAGAAAGAAAGAGAAAAGAAAGAAACTAAAAAAAATTATGAAGGGAAATAGAAGCCATTCACATTAAGGCATGGAATGAAAGAAACTGGGCTGGGGGTGCCATACTTGAAGGAGGAAATACTTTAGACCCTTCCCTCTACTGAAGTTGACTGAGTCTGCCTGGGGGTCCTCCACAGGCACTTTAGCTCTGCTGGCTCAGCGTGGGCACAGCTGCTCGTCCTCTTGAATCCTGTGCAGATTCCAGGCAAGGCAGGCAGTGGGAGAGCCAGGTCTCCAGCAACTGGCTAAGCTGCTGTGAGTGCATCAGAGCAGGAGTTCCCGAGTCTGCACAGACACTGCCACAATGTTTCCACTATTCTCCTGCGTCTCTCCCCTGTGAAATCCCCTGCTAAATCGAATCTGGTGTTTGCCACTGTACTGAACTGCTGTCAAAGAAGATCAAGCTGGCTCCCAAAGAACAATCACTGAACAGGTCACTTCCCCCACATCCTAGTAACTTTTATGTTCCACTGCCTCTGCTGGGCAGTGGGCTAGAGAGAGGTTGAATGCTTATTAAAAGTAGGTTGCAAAAAATTGCCTACACCCTGCTATGGTGGAAATAAGGACAAAGCAAGCAGGCTCTTTTGTACAAAAGACTTTATCAGAGTTCTTAAGCTTCCTCAAAGAGGCTCAGAAGGCAATTTTAGGGAGGACCTAATAATCCTGTACATTGTAAAAGAAGAGAGGCACTTGGCTCAACTAAAAGTCATTTTATGTGATTTTAAATATGTTTCTTCAAGAAAAAGAAACCGTGAGACCGTGAAAAGAAGCCTGGTTTCTGGTTGAGCTAAGGTTTAAACTCCCCTCCCACCCCCTACCTCCCAGCAAACTAAGTAGGGAGTCTCCAGCAGGGGACAACCATACAAGGGATGGTAGGCGTTTGCCATGCTCCTAGAACCCAGGCTCCTGACAGGAGGCTGTAGCTCTCCATAGGTCTGTGACTACCAGTCACATAGCCTCAAACCCTTCCACAGGTAGAGGTGTGGTCACATAGCCTCAAGACATCCCCATGTTAATGAGGAACCTAGAGTCTTTAGCCACGCCTCTTCCCAGCCACTATTTCAACCTCTCCCATCCCCGAGGTTGCAGGGGTACAGATTCACTCATCTGTTAGTTTCACTGTGTCTCTGTTTAGTTTGTGTTCTCCCACTATTATTGTGTGAGGTGTGATGTGTGCTTTTAGCACACAGTTTCTTTTATGAATGTGGGAGCCCTTGTATTTGGGGCATAGATATTCAGAATTGAGAGTTTTTCTTGGTAAATTTTTCCTTTAATGAGTGTGAAGTGTCCTTCCTTATCTTTTTTGATGACTTTTAGTTGAAAGTCGACTTTGTCAGATATTAGAATGGCTAATCCAGCCTGTTTCTTGGGATCATTTGCCTGGAAAATTGTTTTGTAGCTCTTTACTCTGAGGTAGTGTTTGTCTTTAACACAGAGGTACATTTCCTGGATGCAGCAAAATGCTGGGTCCTATTTATGGATCCAGTCTTACAGTCTATGTGTTTTTATTAGGGAATTGAGTCCATTGATATTAAGAGATATTAAAGAATAGTGGTTGTTGCTTCCTGTTATTTTCGATGTTGTTTTCTTGTTTGTGTGGCTATCTTCTTTTGCGCTTGTTGAAAGATAACTTTCTTGCTTTTTCTTGGGTGTAGTTTCCCTCCTTGAGTTGGTGTTTTGCATGTATTATTCTTTGTAGGGCTGGGTTTGTGGAAACCTACTCTGCAAATTTGGATTTGTCATAGAACATTTTTGGTTTTACCATCTATGATTATTGAGAGTTTTGCTGGGTATAGCTGCCTGGGCTGGCATTTGTGTTCTCTTAGAGTCTGTAAGAGATCTGCCCAGGATCTTCTAGTTTTCATTGTATCTGGTGAGAAGTCTGGTGTAATTCTGATAGGTCTGCCTTTACGTGTAACTTGCCTTTTTTCCCTTACTGCTTTTAATATTCTTTCCTTGTTCTGTGTATTTGGTATTTTGACTATAATGTGATGGGAGGAATTTCTTTTCTGGTCCAGTCTATTTAGAGTTCTGTAGGCTTCTTGTATATTTATGTTCATCTCTTTCTTTAGGTTAGGAAAGTTTTCTTCTATAATTTTATTGAAGATATTTACTGGTCCTTTAAGTTGGGAGTCTTCACTTTGTTCTATACCTATTATCCTCAGGTTCTGTCTTCTCATTGTATCCTGGATATCTTGGATGTTTTGGGTTAGGCGCTTTTTGCATTTTGTGTTTTCTTTGACTGTTGTATCAGTGTTTTCTATGGTATCTTCCGCACCTGAGATTCTCTCTTCCATCTCTTGTATTCTGTTGATGATGCTTGCATCTATGACTTCTGATTTCTTTCCTAGGTTTTCTAACTCCACGATTGTCTCCTTTTGTGATTTCTTTATTGTTTCTATTTCTGTTTTTAATTCTTGGATGGTTTTGTTCATTTGTTTGATTGTGTTTTTCTGTAATTCTTCCTGTTTGATAGTGTTTTCCTGTAATTCTTTAAGGGATTTTTGTGTGTCCTCTTTAAGGGTTTCCAGTTTTTTTATCTGTGTTCTCTTGTATTTCTTTAAGGGAGTTATTTATTTCCTTCTTAAAATCTTCTATCATCCTCTTGATAAGTGATTTTAAGTCTGAGTCTTCCTTTTCTGTTGTGTTGGGGTATCCAGGGCTGGCTGTGGTGGGAGAGCTGGGTTCTGATGATGCCAAGTAGCCTTGGTTTCTGTTCCTTGTGTTCTTGCCCTTGATTTTTGTCATCTGGTTATCTCTGGTATTAGCTGGTCTTACTCTCTATGACTGTGGCTTGTCTTTCCTGCAAGCCTAGGTGTCAATACTTCTTGAAGACCAGTTCTGTCTGAGAGGAATTTGGGTTTGGAGAGCTGTAGTACAGGGTCAGCTCTGGGGTGCAGACAGAAACCAGAAGGATCTAATCCCCAGCTGTTCCTTGTTTCCTGTGTCCTGATGTCTCTGCAAGGGTCCCTCTTGGTCCAGTGAATTTGAAAAGAAGTGGTTGTCTTGCCTGTGTTTAAAGGTGTGTCGACACTCCTGGTGTACCAGGTCTCTCCTGGCACTATTTGAGTATGGAGGCCTGTGTCACAGGATCTGCTCTCCAGCCACCTAAAGATACCAGATCCTGGTTCCTCAGTCCCTGTGTCCTGGGTATTCCATGTGGGTCCCTCTGAGCAGAGAAGCTTGCCCACACTCCTGGGAGGCTAGCTTTCTCCCAGTGCTATTTGGTTATAGAGCCCTGGTGGCCCAGGCAGAGGTCTCCCACCACAGATGGAAACTGGAAGGCCTCTGCAAGATTTTCATCACAAATGGATGCTGTATTTTGTAAAAGGTCTTTTATGTATCAAATAAGGTTATCATCTTTGTATTTTTTTAGTGTATTTATACAGTAGATTATGCTTATTAGTTTGCATGTATTGAACCTTTCCTCCATCTCTGGGATGAAGCTGCCTTGAACCTAATGGGAAATCTGTTTTTGTTTTCCATTTGCTTTGGAAGTATTTTATTAATACCTTTTGCAATGATGCTCATCAGAGATGTTGGTCTACATCTTTCTTTTTTGTTTTTTTGTTGTTTGGCTTTGGCATCAGGTTAGACTCTCTCCAAATATCTTCTTGCTTTTTTTTTTCTAGCTGTTTTTGGGATTTGTCACTTTTCCATCATTGAGGAAGTGGTGGCTGCCATTTTTGCACTTTTTCCCCCAACTTTTATATCGGATCAAATAGTATTCAGAAAGTAATATTGATTTGTTATCAGTACAGGTTACTATACACACTCAAAAGATATACTACTTCTTGACTTTTAACCATGTATGATCTTGATCCCACTAATGATGGTAGAATTGATTTCAAAGCCAAATCTGCCTCCTTAATGTCACAGTTTAGGGTCACCCTGCTATCTTCTGTAACACGCCCTGTGGGAAAAAAGGAAATGCTTTCCCATGTCTTCAAATTAGCTTCCTCTCGTCATGAAAGTAGACTCTGAGATAAGGATTCGAGCCTGTGTCTCTCCTGAAAATATAATCTCCTTTTAGTTTTTCTTAATCTGTGACTGCATATGTATCTCTTTGTGTGCGTTTATGTTTGTGTGTGTCAAAAATTCAGAATACAGCTATAATTACTTCTCTGATGCTACTATGTATGTTCTGGGGTTCTGTTTGATGTCAGAAGGCTTGAGGTAAAGCCTTTGTGTTTCATGGTCTCCCATAATCCAGTTGTTCATTGAACAACCTATTATATTTTGATTGGTCCAAGTTCTTAGAGAGCTACAATTAGACTGAAATTCCTATTACTGTCCTTGCCTTATTTAAAGGAAAGGAAAAACCATATTTACACTTTGAGCCTTATATGTGTTTTACTTCAACATTTACTGACCTGAGCCTAGGTTACATGATGTTCACAATGTTTGAGTAAATAACTATCAGATGTGATGTTTCACATTATTAATTAGTGACATTTTCTATGTGCTTTTTATAGTTGTTCACTGTAGCAGCAACATGATTGGACACAGTGAATGATATCATCAAGAAATTGCAACCATTACTGGGAATACCTGTAACAGTCTTGAATACTATTTATTTATTTAACATTTTTGTGATCCATTGATATTTAAATAAATATATAAACATCACTGCCAGACACCTGGTTACACCATATATGAGAAAGTCCCATCTTCCCTCCCCATTTTGAGAACTAAAGGGAGCTGGCATGTTACATTGGTCTTCATAATGGCACTGCTCCTGTATTCCCCAGTGAAATTTTATGTGAATGAGCAGCATCTGAAGTGCATTTGTACTGCTGGAGCACAATATGAAAATGTTTATATACCTGAAATGATTGTGAATGTGTGTATATATACAGTGAACATAATATAACGTGTTAATACTAATTAACACGTTAATTAGTAACATGTTATTGTTACTATTTTCATATCTTTACCTTTACCTTTGCTCAGTCATAATAAACATGGTGGACATTGACACTGTATAATAGGTTGTCCAGACAGTAACAAGTTCTGGCAAAGCTCAACATTCCCCAAAGCCTGGGACGTGGATGACAGAGACACTTTTCTTGCTTTAGGCCAGAGCATGAAGTGATTTTTAATCACAAAATATATAGCAGAAAGAACACATTTTGTATCCAAAAATTTGTGTTCCACTAGAAACGAGAAGGAACTCTGGTTCTATGGATTCTCAAAGGGACCACTGAACTCATCCCTGTTAATTCCCAAATGACAGCAAGAACAGAATTCTTGCCTGCCTTAATATTTTAGTTTTATAGATGCAGATGAAGAAAGAAAATATGCATCTCATGTGTATACTAGGAAAGTTATGTCATGACTTTTGGTTCTTTTGTTTTCCAGAATGTTGAGGAAGAATATCCACGTGGTTCTCTTCTAACCAGGAAAAAGCACCATGGCTACTCCTGAGTAATCACCAGAGAAATCTACAAAGCCATTGACTGAGTTCAAAAAGTTGTAACCCTAAATTATTAAAGTATTTGTTGTTTTTTAAGTGTAAGTACTCATAAAAGTGAATATCATACTCATTTTTTTCATACAGTAAAATCTTATGTACAATACTAGATAGAGTCATGCTCCTAGTCCCAATATGTAATAAAATCTTTTAAGATTTATATTCATTTGAGAATTTTATACATGAGTAGAGTATTTACATCATTTCACCCCTCCATCTGGCCCCTTCATCTCTTCCCATGTCCTCCTCGCTCTCCGATTTCATGATCTTTTAAAATTAACTGTGTGTGTGTGTATGTCTAAGAGAGAAAGAGTATTTAGTGTTGCTCGTATGGGTGAGTGTTTAGGGTGGAGCAGTTGAAACAGGATAACCTATTAACTGGTTCATCAACTGGGAAAGGCTGATTCTCTCTCTGAGCAACCATTGACTGTCTTTATCTCTTCTTCTAAGCATGGGATCTTGTAAGATTTACTCCATCCACACTGGCAATTTAAGTGATGTGGCAACTTTTTAATTCTTTATTGGGTAATTACACTGTTGTGATTTTACATGTGCAGCTTTTCTCTCCTACTGAAGACAGGGTCTCCTAGAAAAGTTCCTGGTTCTCTTGCTCTTACAAGCTTTCTTCCTGCTCTTTCATGAAGTTGCCTAACCTTAGGTATAGAAATTGCATTGTAGATGCTCCAACTTGAGTTAGGGACCCTGAAAACACTGTGGATTGCTGCATAACATAAGACCTCTGCTTCTAACAATATCTGGTCAGTCTTAAAATACACACACAGAGAAAACAGAAACTTGCCTGAGATACATTTACTCTAATATGTATATTACATTGATAAAATGTTATCTTGACCTCAAAACTTGTTAAAGCTTTGTGCCACATGTCTGACTTGAGGTTGTTATGCCCAAGTTGCAGGTACCCCCAAAGACCACCAAGGAGCCAATGCCAATGTAAGGGTCTTTATACAAGCTTGTGCTGCAAGGTCTCTTATCAATCCCCTTGCAAAGGTTCAGAGTAAGAGCCTGGAGTCTAGGGGTACAGGGTATTTATTGTAGTTACAGCAAGCTTGGTGAATTTCTATATAAGTTAATATTTTCAAAACTGTATTTCTTATGTAATCTGTAACATGGGGACAAAACCACCTGACCAACTGGATGGCTAAGTTATCTCTATGTACCTTGACCCTGCTATTGTAGCCTGACTGGCTGTTGCAAAGAGGGGGGTGTTGCCATAGGATGCTTGCTCAGAAGGGCTCTGATTTTCTTCCTGGAATTGGAGTTTAGCCCCTGGTCTCACACAAAATGGAGTTTCTTCAAAAGCTGGGTTGGTTGGGCTTTATAGAGGTATCCTAATAACCTGTCAATCATGGTTGCTCTGTTTCAGTTATGGTCTCTCTTGGTATGAATAAACAGCATGACAAATATCAACTCAGATTAGAAAGAAGATTAGAAAGGGTTTCTTTTGTTTTCCTCTAACAGTTATGTTAATGACCTTTTGATAATAGGACAAGAAAAGAAAAATATACAAAAAACAGTAGACTGAACTATACAAGTGTTCAGAGCTAATATTTGGCCCATCAATAAGGATAAAGTCTCAGGACCAGATATAAACATCAAGTTCTCCAAAAAGATACCTATAGAAGTCATAAGTAAATCAGAACAGCTTAAAACACCAACTAATAACACAGAGGTACAACATCTTCTACGATTATGTAGATATTGGGAACAACACATACCATATGTTAACATTCTTTCTAGGCTCCACCCCAGTTACCTGGCAAGATCCAGGTATGCCTGACTCACTATAAAGGGTGCTGTTCCCCACTCCTCCCTCTCTCACTCCCTTATCTTCTTACTCTCTTCCCTCTCTGTCTCTTCTCTCCACCCCCCACGTGTTCATGGCTGGCCTCTACTACCCTACTTTCTCTCTCTGTTTCTACTTCTTTATCAATGGCCCTACATTAGCTCTATTCTATACTAAATCTGTTGTGTGGCTGGTATCTCAGGGGAAAGGGATGTCTCAGCATGAGCCCCCAGGTGTATCCCCTCCCCCACACCATACTTCACCTTATCAGACATATCCTTGGCTTCTTTTTCTTTTTATAAAATACAATATCATATTTACAAATAATACTGCAGCTCTTGTGTAATATTATGAGGAAAGCAAATGATTTCATTTGGGATGAACATCAAGAATAAGTTGTGAAAAGAGTGCTAGAATATATAAAGGAATATTCTATGGTACAATACATTCAAACAGATGCTATAGTACATCTAGACATACTGTATCTAAAACAGTATGGAAACTGAAGTTTATTTGCCAAATGAAATGGTAGAGAATGGCCAGTAGGCTTCTATTGTAAATGCTTCCCATGGTTGGAAAACAAATTCTTTTTAGTTCTGAAAACAATTTGAACAATGTACGAGGCCTAAAAATCTTGCCATAGCATGCTGTAGAACAACCAAGTAATATTCAAAACCATTGTCTGGATCCTAGATTGGATCAAGGCACCAGAGGAAGCATGGGTGGGTCTACGCATGGGAGAGAAAGTACTACAGTGGAAATGGTACTTAGTGGTGATCTTTTATTTTGATATCCTCTCTACAAAGAGGTCAGTGCCAAAGGCATCAGAGTGGATACTTCAAACTGACTGCCCTCTGATTCCACAGAGATTATAAATCATAATGCCCAAATGCCATGTCTCCCCATAAACAAGTATCAAAAGGGCATTGGGAAACAAGAGAGTACCAGCCTTCCCTGGTTAGTGTCTGGTTTACAGATGGCTCTGAAACCAATAAACAGAATATAGTCTTGTGGAAGGCTGCTGCCTACAGACCAGGGGATGGATGGTGATCATGGAACAAGTAACATCTAAGTCTGTACAACATGCGGAAGTAGAAGCAGCTACACTAGCAGCAATGTAAAGCCTCAAACAAAACCAAAAGTTACTACATTTGTTCACTGATTTACCCTGTGTAGTCAGTGGTATAGTCATACTGTCAGGAAAGTGGAAAATGAATGATTGGGAAATTAATGACAGAGATGTATGATCCAAGAAATTTTGGATGGAATTATATGATATAGTCAAAGAAGTTAAGATGTATATATGCCATGTGAATGCCCATACTAATAAAGAAGATGAGCAATATAGACATAATGATATAGTGGATAAATTAGCAGCCTTGAAATTAGATTCAAATGATACCAAAATGTAGAACAGATAGGCTCCAACAAATGAAGGTATAAAGTAGACTGGAAGATGATACCAACTAGAGACTTGGAGACAGAAATTACTACCAAAGAAATATTAAAAATAAATGAGACCCTTGGATATGCAGGAATGCATGCCATGTTTCATTGGTTTTCAGTAGAAATATAAAGGTGACATGGAGAAGGATTAAGAACGCAATAGACCAATGCAAACGTTGTCCAAGAGATAAAACTAGATTCACACACAATTGTAAGGGAAATGTGGAGCACAGGCCGAATTCAATCATAACTTATAAATAGACATTATAGGACCGTTAGAAGAATAGAATAGAAAGGAGCATAGGCATGAACCTTGGTAGACATAAGCACCGGATTAGGATCCAGCCAAATGGACCACACTCAAATCGATCTTTAAATGTGCTTACATTACGGGATTGCATTTCCCATTATGGGACCCCAAATTTTATACAATTTGGTCAAGGAATGCATTTCACAGGGAGCAAGGTTAAATTTTTGATAAGATGATGAATATACAATGGAAATGTCACATGCTTTATCAGACAATAGCAGCAGGAGTCATTAAAGATTTAATTCCTACTCAAAATTAAGCTAGCAAGTACAGGTAAGAATATGTCCCTGGCATAAGAAGTAATGAAATGCATACATGAGCTAAACATTAGACCTAGATTGAATATGGAGTCCATGGTACAAGAGGCAGTAAAATTTAACATACATATAGATTACCCAAGGAAACATGATAAAGTACCAATTAGGAACTGTAAGTGTATTCAGAGGAATAAAAAAGATTAGAGGCTTGAAGCAGCAGAAGTGGTTACCCAAGGACAGGGAACCACTGGATTACACAAGGTAAATCTGACCTAAAATTATCTAGGCTGGAAGATATTGCATGATACATTATGTATCTTAGTAGAACTTTATGCAAAAGCTTCTATTATACACGCATAGAAATTATTGTAGTTATTTATATAATACTGCCAGTGGTAAATTTGTCAACACACTGGTGCAACCAAATAACAGGTCAAGGGACAAACAGAAGCAACATGATGTTGGCAGGAATAAAATTCACCAATTGGACGACTATTTGCTGGACCAGATCCCTAAATAATTGTACTAGTTAAGGTACCCTACAATACTCTTGGTATTGAGACTAACTTCACAAGTATCAAGCTGGATAACAGCCTAAATAATTATAACCTAATATGGAAACATCTCTTCATACCTATCTTGTATAAGCTCCTGGGAGCAATAGCAGACATAGCCTTCCCCCAGGTGATTACAGTCACAAGCATATTAGCCCCATTATGGTTGCGACTCTTATTGATTTGGGATCATGTGAGGGAACTTCAAGCAACGATACAACAGGGAACACTGTAACCAGTGCACCAACAAATACAGGAACCCACCCCCACAATACATAGAATCACAGGAGAAGCACAGTGGTCAGCAAAGGGTCCCTAGAAACCAGTAGTGCTAGTACTCCCTTAACAAATAGAACCACCACAACACCAACTGTTGGACCCCTCTAGAAATTTTATTGCCACCAGCCACCCCACTATTGCAGGGACAGATAAAAATTTACCAGGTTATTGGACAAATGAGAGATAAAGAACATGGTTCATTGGTAACACTCACTCCTTTTGGCAGAAATACTTAGATATTAGGTACTGCAGACGGAAATAATACTAACATTCATGAGCAAAATCTACTAAAATGCCATTTGAATGAATTGTATACCAATGCATTCAATCCTAGAGCTATACTGAGTAACCACTGGAGAAAACCTTTTGTGATGGATGGTTTTAGATATATTCGGCCCAGGGAGGGGCAAAATTAGAAAGTGAGGCCCTGTTGGAGTAGGTGTGTCAAGGTGGGTGTGGGCATTATTACACTCATGCTAGCTACGTGGAAGTGAATATTCGGCTAGCAGCCTTTAGATGAAGATATAGAACTTGCAGCTCCTTCTGCACCATGCCTGCCTGGATGCTGCCATGTTCCTGCCTTGATGATAATGGACTGAATCTCTGAACCTGTAAGCCAGCCCCAATAAATGTTGTTCTTTTAAAGAATTGCCTTGGTCATGGATCACAGCAATAAAACCCTAGCTAAGACACTCTCACAGCTAAGATATCACCTATATCACCTTCGATTGCCAAAATCGAAGTCTTTTGACGAAGTCATATTTCGACCATTTTTGCAAGGCGGTGGGTCACGGCACCAATATTAGCATCAATTGGCAATGTTATTTTTAGTTATTTCTAGCCAGGCTGCAGGTCATGGTACCCAAATCGACGTCTTTCGGCAATGTCATTTTTCAACCTTTTTTGGAAGGCAGGGGGTCACGGCACGAATACCGGCATAAATTGGCAATGTTATTTTTAGTCATTTCTACCCAGGCCTCATGTCATGAAGCCAAAATCGATGTCTTTCAGAGAGGTCATTATTCGACCATTTTTGAAAGGCTGTGGGTCATGGCACCAATATTGGCGTCAATTGGCAATGTTATTTGTAGTCATTTCAACCTAGGACGCATTTCAAGACGTCAAAATAGACGTCTTTCAGAGAAGTCATTTTTTTCCATTTTTGCAAGGTGGCAGGTCATGGCACCAATATCGGCCTCAATTGGAAATATTATTTTTAGTTATTACTCGCCAGGCCACAGGTCATGGGACAAAAATCGACCTTTCTGGGCGATGTCATTTTTCCACCATTTTTGCAAGGCAGCGGGTCACGGCACAAATATCTGTGTCAATTGTCAATGTTATTTTTATTCATTTCTAGCCAGGCTGCATGTCATGAAGCCAAAATGACTTCTTTCAGGGAAGTCATTTTGCGACCATTTTTGCAAGGCGGCGGGTCACGGCACCGATATTGGAGTCAATTGGCAATGTTATTTTTAGTCATTTCTAGCCAGGCTACATGTCATGATGACAAAATCGACGTCTTTCGAGGAAGTCATATTTCTACCATTTTTGCAAGACGGCAGGTCACGGCTCCAATATTGGCGTCAATTGGCAATGTTATTTTTAGTCATTTCTAGCCAGGCTACATGTCATGATGCCAAGATGGATGTCTTTCAGAGAAGTCATTTTTCGACCATTTTTGCAAGGCGGTGGGTCACGGCACCAATATCTGTGTCAATTGGCAATGTTATTTTTAGTCATTTCTTGCCAGGCTGTACGATATGACACCAAAATCGACATCTTTCAATGAAGTCATATTTTTACCATTTTTGCAAGGCGGCAGATCACGGCACCAATATCGGCGTCAATTGGCAATGTTATTTTTAGTAATTTATACCCAGGCCTCATGTCAGGAAGCCAAATTCAACCTCTTTTGGAGAGATAATTTTTCGACCATTTTTGAAAGGCTGTGGGTCATGGCACCAATATTGGCGACAATTGGTAATGTTATTTTTAGTCTTTTTTGCCAGGTTTCAGGTCATGGGACTCAAATCGATGTCTTTCAGCAATGGCATTTTTCAACCATATTTGCAAGGTGGCGGGTCACAGCACCAATATCGGCATCATTTGGCAATGATATTTTTAGTCATTTCTTACCCATGCCTCTTGTCATGACGCCAAATCCATGTCTTTCGGCAAAGCCATTTTTCGACATTTTTGCAATGTGGCGGGTCACAGCACCAATATCTGTGTCAATTGGCAATGTTATTTTTAGTGATTTCTTGCCAGGCCGTACGATATGACACCAAAATCGACATCTTTCGAGTCATATTTTTACCATTTTTGCAAGGTGGCAGATCACGGCACCAATATCGGTGTCAATTGGCTATTTTATTTTTAGTCATTTCTACCCAGGCCTCATGTTAGGAAGCCAAATTCGACCTCTTTCGGAGAGGTCATTTTTCGACAATTTTTGTAAGGTGGTGGGTCACGGCAAAAATATCAGTGTCAATTGGAAATTTTATTTTTAGTTTTTTTCTCGCTAGGTGACAGGTCATGGGACCCAAATTGACATCTTTCAGCAATGTGATTTTTCAACCATTTTTGCAATGTGGCGGGTCACAGCATCAATATAGGCATCAATTGGCAATGTTATTTTTAGTCATTTCTAGTCAGGTCCCATGTCGTGACACTAAAATCGACATCTTTCAGCGAAGTAATTTATCGACCAATTTTGAAAGGCAGCGGGTCACCGCACCAATATCGGCCTAAATTTGCAATGTTTTTTAAGTCATTTTTAGCCAGGGCACATGTCTTGATGCCCAAATCGACGTCTTTTGGAGAAGACATATTTTGACCATTTTTGCAAGGCGGCCGGTCACAGCACATATATTGGCGTCTTTTGGCAATGTTTTTTTTAGTCATTTCTCAGCAGGCCGAAGGTCATGGGAACTGAATCGACGTCTTTCTGTGAATAAATTTTTTGATCATTTTTGCAAGGCGGTGGGTCACGTCACCAATATCGGCATCTATTGGCAATGTTATTATACTAATTTCTCGCCAGGCCGCAGGTCATGGGACCCAAATAGATGTCTTTAGACATTGACATTTTTTGTCCATTTTTGCAAGGCTTCAGTTCACGGCACCAATATCGGCCTCAATTTGCAATGTTTTTTTAGTCATTTCTAACCAGGGCACATGTCCTGATGCCAAAATCGACATCTTTCAGACAAGTCATTTTTCGACCATTTTTGCTAGGCGGCGGGTCACAGCAGCAATATCTGCGTCAATTGGCAATGTTATTTTTTGTCATTTCTAGCCAAGGCGTATGTCATGACGCCAAAATCGAAGTCTTTCTGCGCTGTCATTTTTCAACCATTTTTGAAAGGCGGCTGGTCACGGCACCAAAGTTGGCGTCAATTGTCAATTTTATTTTTAGTCATTTCTAGCCAGGGCGTATATCATGATGCCAAAAGCGACGGCTTTCTTCGAAGTCATTTTTCAACCATTTTTGCTAGGTTCATGGCATCAATATCGGTGTCAACTGGCAATGTTATTTTTAGTCATTTATTTCCAGGCCACATGTCATGATGCCAAAAACATCCAGTTTTGGCGAAGGAATTTTTTGACCATTTTTGCAAGGCGGCGGGTCACGGCACCAATATCGGCCTAAATTTGCAATGTTTTTTTAGTCATTTCTAGCCATCGCACATGACCTGATGCCAAAATCAACTTCTTTCGGAGAAGTCATTGATCAACCATTTTAGCAAGGTGGCCTGTCATTGCATAAATATTGGGGTGATTTGGGGGGGTCTTTTTTACTTATTTCTTACCAGGATGAAGGTCATTCGACCCGAATCGACGTCTTTCTATGAATTAATTTTTCGATCAATTTTGCAAGGTTGAGGGTAGTGGCACCAATATCAGCATCTATTCGCAATGTTATTATTAGGTATTTCTCGCCAGGCCGCAGGTCAAGGGACTCAAAGAGACATCTTTCGACATTAACATTTTTCGACCATTTTTGAAGGCAGCGGGTCACGGCACAAATAACAGAGTCAATTGGCAATGTTATTTTTAGTAATTTCTAGCCTGGGCACATGTCATGAGGCTAAAATTGACGCCTTTTGAAAAAGTCATTTTTCGACCATTTTTGCAAGGGGGCGGTTCACCGCACAAATAACAGAGTCAATTGGCAATGTTATTTTTAGTCATTTCTAGCCTGGGCACATGTCATGAGGCTAAAATTGACGCCTTTTGAAAAAGTCATTTTTCGACCATGTTTGCAAGGCGGCGGGTCACGGCCCAAATATCCGAGTCAATTGGCAATGTTATTTTTAGGCATTTCTAGCCTGGGCACATGTCATGAGGCTAAAATGGACGTCTTTTGAAACAGTCATTTTTCGACCATTTTTGCAAGGCGGCGGGTCACGGCACAAATATCCGAGTCAATTGGCAGTGTTATTTTTAGTCATTTCTAGCCTGGGCACATGTCATTAGGCTAAAATGGACGTCTTTTGAAAACGTCATTTTTCGACCATTTTTGCAAAGCATCGGGTCACGGCACAAATATCCGAGTCAATTGGCAATGTTATTTTTAGTCATTTCTAGCCTGGGCCCATGTCATGAGGCTAAAATGGATGCATTTTGAAAAAATCATTTTTCGACCATTTTTGCAAGGCGGCGGGTCACGGCACAAATATCCGAGTCAATTGGCAATGTTATTTTTAGTCATTTCTAGCCTGGGCACATGTCATGAGGCTAAAATGGACGTCTTTTGAAAAAGTCATTTTTCGACCATTTTTGCAAGGCGGCGGGTTATGGCACAAATATCGTCTTCAATTGGCAATGTGATTTTTAGTCATTTCTAGCCTGGGCACATGTCATGAGCCGAAAATTGACGTGATTTGAAAAATTCCTTTTTCGACCATTTTTGCAGGGCGGCGGGTCATGGCACAAATATCCTAGTCAATTGCCAATGTTATTTTTAGTCATTTCTAGCCTGGGCTCATGTGATCAGGCTAAAATGGCCGTCATTTGAAAAAGTTATTTTTCGACCATTTTAGCAAGGCGGCGCGTCACGGCACAAATATTGGCATCAATTGGCATTGTTATTTTTAGTCATTTCTAGCCTGGGCACATGTCATGAGGCTAAAATGGACGTCTTTTGAAAAAGTCATTTTTCGACCATTTTTGCAAGGCGGCGGGTCACGGCACAAATATCCGAGTCAATTG